>OU611753.1:9008105-9048105 GCA_914767535.2 Dunaliella primolecta | reverse complement strand
CATGGATGAGGGCTGCTGCTGCTGCTGCTGCTGCTGCTGCTGCTGCTGTTGCATATGCTGCTGCATGTGTTGCTGCATTTCTTGCTGCTGCTGGGGCACGGAAAGGGGAGCTGGCGGTGTGGTGGAGGGCATGACTGGGGGCATGCCTGTACCATAGCCGGCTGCCGCGTATGAGGCATACTGGTCTTGATGGTACTGCTGGTACTGCTGGTACGCAGCGTACTGCTGGTATTGCTGCTGGTACGCGGCATACTGCTGCTGGGCAGTTGCTGCAGCAGAGGCAGCAGAGGCCAAGTCAGGCATGGCTGCTGCAGCAGCAGGGGCAAGGGCAGCAGCCGGGGCCGTGTGTGGGGGCGAGCTCCCTGGCGGTGTCTCTGTACCAGGTGCACCAACTAGTGAGCTGTCTTGGGGCAAGGGGGGCTGCTGGTAGGCCTGCTGGTACTGCTGCTGCTGGTAGTAGTAGGCGGATGCAGGGTCATAGCCGGCGGGGTAGCCAGCATATGCAGCAGGAGGGTAGGGAGTGGCAGGGGGATAGCCAGCATAGCTGGCAGTGTAGGCATCTGCCATAGGGCGCTGCGAGCAGATTTGTTGAGGGGGTGTGCAATGGGTGGTGTGCATGAGGTGATGAAGCTGAGCACAAGGCGCAGAAGCAGGGTCTTGGTTTCTTATGTCAAGCGCATGCAAGAGAGAGCATGAGTTCTCTGGCGAGTATGACATGAAGAGCGACCATAGTGGAGAACACAGTGTCAATCAAGTATGTATCCCAATCATGTACGTCTCCTGATCACGCATGCGTCCCAATCATGTGTCCCTGAAAAGTGAGAGTACAGCATTCGATAAACTCAAGTAAGCAGTTGATTTGATGCTATGCATCAAGGGAGCATGTGTCATGCACTTGAGGAAGGCATGTCCCAAGATCCTGAAATCTAGAACTCATTGACAACTAGATTGCTCTACATGTGTGTGTATGTGTGTGAGTGTGTGTGTGTGTGTGTGTGTGTGTGTGTGTGTGTGTGTGTGTGTGTGTGCGCGCGCACGCGCGCGCTAATGTGCACCTGCATGGCGCACATGTTCATGCATGCATGTGCATCTGTGTGTGGTTTAGTGTGCATGTATCTTTCTGCTGCTGTCGCTGCTGTTTGTGTGCCAAGTAGCATCACAGGTTCCTCATAGCATAAAGGGACGTCACCCCTTTCCCCTTCACTCGGGAACCCACCTACAAGCGCCTCTTGTGCAGCACGATGGACAATTGGACTCAAGAACCTACGCGCAAGGCGGGCAGGCGAAGGTGAGGAGTCCCACCATCATTGTTGTTGGCAAGAAGAATGCTCGAAACACTCATGAAGCGGCACACTAACAGGCCGGAGCAGATGCAGGGGGCACCATGCAGCTGGGGCTCCATACCTTCAGCGCTGCGCGGGCCCGACAATAGGACGAGGCGTGTGATATGCAGTGCTGCACCTTTCCTGTAAATAATCAATTTTAATGACTTCCAGTCTTGTTTTTGTGAATTGTCTACCTCTGGAGGCTGTCTGCTTCGTGCAGAGATTCTGAATTCCCCCCTCCCCTTCTTTTTGCCAACAAGATCAGCCTGCTTTGGATTGACATGAATTTGTTTGGTTTTGACTGGGCTGCATTCCTACATAAAATTACTTTTGCAACTTAGCACAATGAGCTGTCATTAGAGGGGACAGATGCAGCCAGGAGAGCATGTCCCCGCTGAGCAAACCCAGCCCCATCTGATAAATGGCCTGCCTTTGCGTCCGCTCCCCTTGCACAAACCCTGTGCGCTTTGTGCCCAAGATGAGCGCGCCCCTTCTCTTGGGCCCATGCTGGGTCCGCTGTCTGGACCAGGCGGAGAGACCTGCTATGTGCACCGCCTGTGCGCCTTGTGGTCCCCTGAGGTGATTAGCAGCTTGTGTGCCTGTTGCCAAAAGTTTGAAACCTTCCCCATCAAGACATGACAATCCAGTTTGCCGATGCAAGCGAGAGTCTCAAGTGCATGATGTGTCTTCATACAGGTGTACCAAACAGAGATAGGCACCGTGAAGCGCGTGGCAGCTGCCATCCGGAGGGGGCGGCTCATCCGCTGCTCCCAGTAGGTCCTTGCCTGAGCGTGCTCGATTTTAGATCTGGAAAACACGCAACATCAATGGACTATGAAATGACTCAAGTAAAACATGTATGCCTGCAAGCGCACGTGCGCGTGTACACACACACACACACGCGCGCGCACACACACATGCACAGCACAAACACACATTCACGCATAACAAGCACGCACACACACATACACACATACACGCACACACACACACAAACACATAACAAACACGCACACACAAGCGCGCGCACACACACACACACACACACACACACACACACACAAACACATAACAAACACGCACACACAAGCGCGCGCACACACACACACACACACATGCACAGCACACACGTACACAACACACACATTCTCACACTTCACACGTGCACTACCTGCAGGTGTGGTGAGCGGGGGGCCACCGTGGGCTGCCGTGTGGAGCGCTGCCCCTGCTCCTACCACCTCGGATGTGCGAAAGCCGCAGGCGCGCAGTTCAAGCCTTCCCAGTTTGTCATCGCCTGCCCCTCCCACAAGGCTCATTTCAAGCACGAGCTGGGCTCCATCATCTTTGGCAGCGCCAAGTGAGTTGTTTGTGCCATGCCAGGGTGTGGCCCTTGGTATCTGAGGTGCCTCTCTCCCGCTGTAAGGCTTTCTTTGCGCTTTCTTCGTTGCCCCCGGCTTCTCTGGCTTCTTCTACTCCATTTGTACAAGGAAAATGGTTGTTCACGGAACTTAACCCCTTCAGATCTCCTTGCTGCAAACTACATGCATTTTTTGTTGTCACCGTTCGTTGTGTGTCAAGGCTTCAGGGTTCTCTTGAGCGGATGGTTAAAATTTCCAACCACCTGACATTCCTGCTGACTTCAAGAGCTGAGTCACACGCCGCTGCCTGGGGTTCCAGGTGCAATGCATCACAGGGTTTCAAACCGTGCCATCCAGATCAAATTAAAAGAGGTGGTGTAGGGTTCGCAGGCTCAGGCAGTCGGCAACATACCTGAGCCTCAATGTTTGCCACAATTCCTGAATTCACTGCTTTGATTCTCCTTTGAAATCCCCCCCGTCCTGTGCCCTGCAGGCGCTCCAAAGCCAGCCGCAGAAAGGGCCACCCGCCCCAGGCCTTAGGTGCCCCCCACCTTCTTGAAAGACAGCTGCAGCAGCAGCAACAACAGCAACAGCAGCAGCAGCAGGCTCAGCAGTGGCAGGCGCGCAAGCGCGCAGCCCCACACGCACACAAGCGGGGGGGCAAGCGGCCGCGCCTGAACGTGGCTGCTGTGGAGGCCCACCTGCAGCGTGCACGAGCAGGGCACCAGGCGTTCCTGCTGCACCTGCATCAGGCACGCCAGCAGCGGCAGCAGGCTCTGCTGTTGCAGCAACACCACCAGCAGCTCAGGACGGGTGATGCAGCACATGCGTCTGCCCTGCATGTGAGTCCTGGTTGGGTGATATGTTTGTGGTGGTGTTCCCTCAGAGAGAAGGCTTATGAGTAGGGATCGGCGTATAGCGCTATACGTCATAATTTCCAGCGCTATAAAGCGCTAAATAGCACTTTATTATAAGAGTGCTATTCACCAATGCCGCTCCCTATTGATCGGCATATAGCGTTATATGAGGGTTTTCTATAATTCTATATAGCGCGATACGCGATTTAGCGCTATAGGCCAACACCGATCTCTGCTCATGAGGTCCCAACCATGTTTGTGTCAAATGCTGCTTGGGTAGAGGCAGGGGCTCTCACAAGCTGGTCCTTGTTATGGTTGATGTGAGCAGATGCTCACACACATTGCTCATTTGCTGTGATGCTAACAAGCCTAGGAGCCCCTGATGCCATGGAGTGCAATGAGGCCCAAAACATAACCAAGTCCTTGGTTTGCATGCATGCTTATTTCCGCCTTTCTGCCAGGTGATTCTGGGCCCCTACTTGCTTCTGGTAATGGCAGGATAGTGTAGGGTTATATAGCTGTACCTGCCTACAAGGGCGGCTTAGCTGAAGCATCAAGGTTGCTCCCGATAAGCTGTCATGCTCAGCGCTTTCAACAGATGAACAATTCATCCTTGTGCCGTACTGAGCATGTGCTTGCTTGCTGCATCAGGTTGCAGGGCATATATCAGCGCTCATGTCCTGCTGCTGAGCACGCTTGCAAGCTCACATACACTCACACCTGTTGAGGCATTTGGGTCTGCATCGACATGTGTTAGCGCAGGGTGTAACGGATGAGGAGGAGTGGCTGGGCAAGCTCATGTCCTCCTGCGTTGCACACCAGCGCGCTCACACAACATACGCGCTCACACAACATATGCGCATTAGGCATGTCAGTATGTGTGTGCTACCGCAGGATGAAGATAGAGAGGAGTGGCCGGGTGATGTAGTCTCCTGTTCAGCACGCTTGCACACTTACACATGCACGTGTGTGAGGCATGTCAACATGTATGTATCACTGCAGGATGAGGATGAGGAGGAGTGGCTGGGCAAGGAGCGACGGCGCATGGGCAAGGACCTGGCGCGGCTGCAGCCTGTGGTGCTGGCGGGCTCAGGTGTGTGTGTAGGTGTGTGTGTGTGTGTGAGCTCACATCTGAGTGCAGTTATGCTGCCTGTTGCATTGCTGTCACTCTGGGGTTATGTCTACCCAAGCTGTTAACCTGTTTGGTGCTCCAAATTTTCACTTGTCCTTTATAGTTTAAAGATTGTTGTGCAATGAGGTATGTCCACCTCTCTTCCATTGTCTGCGCAGAAAGAGCCCCTACAGTGGGCTGCAGTTTGGATGCTGACGGAGCCTCACGTTGCTTTTCCCCACGCACTTCTCTTCTGAGCGTTATTTCTCTTTCCAACAATGGTGTCTTTTGCTCTAGAAGTCCTCAGCGCCCTTTTATGTGTCGATGCCCTTTTTCTGGGGTCAGGAGCAAGATACAACTTTACAATCTCTTTCAATCCTTTGCTGCTTGCTTGCTCCCTCTTCACTGATAGGGGGTGGCCCCGAAGCGGTGGCAGCTGCCAAGAAGCTGGCGCACACACGCAACCTGGGCCTCAACAGCGGTGCAGGTGTGTGGATGGGCCTGCAGTATCAAAGCTTTTGACGCTCTTGCTGCTGAAGGATTGAGCTGGTCCCATACATCACAAGTAGCATCCAACAAACAGGCTCGTAAGTAGTATGCTACTTGCAAGCATGCACCTATTGGAGTTGTCCAGGTGCTTGAAGAGCATTGCTTTCCGTGCCCAGATTCACTGTTTCACCTAACTTTTTACCAAGGTATTAATGTTGTGTTCTCACTTATGCGCATAGCTTTGCGCAGCCTCCAAGGGTTGTGCAGTGCTTTGTGCGGTAGTACTCAAGGTGTGCACATGCATGTTTCAAAATGTTTTGCACGTCATGCTATGTTCACGACCATCTCTGCACACTATGTCATTGGGTGCACGTCACCCAAGCCATGATCTAGTGGCTGCCTCTGTTGGCACCACCTCTCTTAAGCACTGACTGCATCAAGCACCTCCTGCATGTGGTGGATGCAGGTCAAGAGCTCGTCCACTCAAGATCTGGTGGCTCCCTCAATGTGAGAAGAACCACCTTTCTGAATCAACGTCTGCATTGAGCACCTCCTGCGTGTGGTGGATGCAGGTCAAGAGCTCAAGGTGCTGGGCTGTGAGGCACACGGCTTTGAGGCCCTGGGGGGCTTGCCTGGGGTGGTGCGCTCGTTGCGAGAGGTCGCGTTGATGCCCCTGCTGTACCCGCACCTCATGGCACACCTGCGCGTGGACGCCCCCAGGCATGTCGAGAAGTCCTGTCACATAAGTTCTGAGCACTTGCAAGACAACTCTGGATGCTAGAGATGCCTGCCAGCCTACAGCCCAGCCAGTAGCAGGAGTGCATCAGCGCTGCCGGTTGTGGAAGTGCTGTCTGGAGGCCTCAGTTGAGCTTTCCATGCCCTCACTGCCTTTGGTGTGAACCCTTGAATGATCAACGTTTTCGGCTACGGATGAGCATTGATTTTGCAGCAGATGATGCTTTAGCATGCAGGTGCAAGGCTTGGAATGCGTTGTTTGCTGTTGGTTGAGCTGTCTCTATTGGCTGCAGCGGAGCGGATCTAACATAAAATCAAAGAAGAAAAAACTAGAGATTTTGCAAATCAAGGAAGAACCAACAAAGTAGAGTTAGCAGGAACAACTAGAGAGATGGTGGGGAGCAGCCCTGAACCAGCCCAAAGTGCTGATCAGTGTCTCAATTCCTCCAAAAGGCAGCGGTGTCTCACCACCCTCCTACAGCTTAGTAGCTCATGAAGCATGCTTTTACTTGGGCTCTGTTGTGTACTGTCGACGCAGGCGTGCTCGCATCTAGAAAGTGCACAGCAATTGACTGCACAAACACACACACGCACAAGCACACACACGTGCATGTGCATGTGCATGAACATGTGCGTGCAGAGGAGTGCTGCTGCATGGGGTGCCTGGCAGTGGCAAGACAGCAGCGGTGCGTGCTTTGGCAGGGGAGTGCGCACGCAATGCGCCACAGCCTGTGGCTCTGTTTGTGCGCAAAGGAGCGGACTGCCTGGGCAAGTACGCAGGCGACGCTGAGCGCACGCTGCGCATGCTGTTTGAGGAGGTGCGTGGAGGTGTGCATGTCCATGTGGATGAGTGTGTATACAGGTGTGCATGTGCATGTGAACGAGTGCATGTTAATGTGGATGTGTGTGTATACAGGTGTGCATGTCCATGTGAACACGTGTGCATGTGAACACGTGTGCATGTGCATGTGAACGAGTGCCCATGTGAATGGGTGTGTGTACAGGTGTGGGTGTGCATGTGAACGAGTGTGCGTACAGGTTTGTGGTGGTGTTTGGATCAAGGTATGCTTGCTCCTGGCAGCTATACGTTCTTTGTGTGTGTGTAGGTCAAGTAGGAGTGCAGCAAACCTGCTGATTGGAATGCCCTGAAGTTCATGAACCCCAGAGCACCTTGTTGCAGGTGTGGAAGGAGTGCAGAAAGGATAGGGAAAACTACTGCACTGATACGCAGGAGGGCTTGGTCCACAAACTATCAGGTGTTCGGGGGCTGGCAATGCTGTGCACGTGGCTCAGCAGGCAACTCGGCATCCAGGTCTTTTGCTTTGTTGGACATCCAGCCTTTTGTTGCTCTAGTTGGGCTCATGGAGCTGCAGCATAATTAGTATGCGGCACCCACACCATAGATAGACCTGAACCTTAGAAGCCCAAGGCTGTGTGTCCTTTTGTTCTGTGCCTGTGCACAGGCCAGGCGCTGGGCCCCATCCATCATTTTCCTCGACGAATTGGATGCGTTGGCTCCTGCAAGGTCTGTGCGCGCCAGCACCAGCGACCAAGTGAGTGCGATCATCAAATGTCTACATCAGGGTGAGGGTGCGGTGCGCCAACTGTCTGTGCGCGTCAGCGCCAGCAACCAAGTGAGTGTGACGCATCAAACGTCTGCATCAGAGTGTGCGTGCGGTGCGCCAGCTGTCTGTGCACGCCAGCACCAGCGACCAAGTGAGTGCAATCCATTACATGTGCACACTTCAAGCACAGTTGTAGATCAGGTCTACAGCGCAGCAGGGGAGCACTTGATACAGCGGGGGGGGGGCTGAGTCAATTAGCCCCCCCCCCAAGGAGCGGCAATCCAAACAAGAGATGCATGCAGCTGACGTGAAGGGCATGAGCTGTGAAGAGCATAAGCCATGAAGAGCATGTGCTGCATGAGTTGACATGGAGAGCATGAGCGGAGCATGGTGCTGCATGGTGCTGCAGCTGACGGACATCAAGGACATGAGGGTGCGTGGTGCAAGCAGTAACCCGTGTCATTATGCTTGAGGATGTGTGCGTATAGTGCAGTGTGTTTCCAGTGGGCTGCTGCAAAGATCATGAAGGGCAAACAAAGGGAAAATGCGGGGAAGAATCCTTGCTGAGTCCATGGTATGAGCAAGCAAACTCAAGTGCCCTAGCCCCCGCCTGTGGCTGCCCAGGTGCATGCAAGTGTGGTGTCTACCCTGCTTAGCCTCATGGACGGCATCACAGACCGGGGCCATGTTCTCGTCATCGCAGCCACCAACAGGTGCGCTGTGCTGACACCTGTTGTTCACACTGAACTCGCGCGCCCTCTCACGTATGAAGAAAGTACTGCCATGCAAAACAATTGCTGCCCTGGCTGACTGTGATCATCTGAAAAGGAAGGGGGGGGGGCTGGAAGGCGATATAATATACAGGTAATATATAGGCGATATATGTATATACAAGCAATATAAAAGCTTACGTCTCACCACCACCAACCACCCTGTCTCAATATGGTGAGACCCCAATGGTGAGACCCCAATGGTGAGACCCCTGTCTCACCATATTGCATGTGTGGTACGCTGCTCACTGCAATCACAGACACGTTGCATTGTGGTGGCTCAAACAGTGCAGAGGCTTGCCAGGCCTCTTGAGTCAATGACGCCTCCGCTATCCCATGTTTCTGACGGGACGAGGCAGGCGTGTCAGTGTCCTTGTCCCAGCATCACAAGCTTGCTTCCACAAAAGCCATTTTATTTGGTGCATGTCAACTATCCCTTGCTCCTCCCATTCCTCAACACACACACTTCCCTCCCCCCCCTCTTTTTCCCAACCCCTTACTCCCACAGGCCTGACAGCATTGACCCCGCATTGCGCCGCCCTGGCCGCTTTGACCGTGAGATCTTTTTCCCGCTGCCACCTGCAAGTGGACGCGCAGACATCCTGCGCGCTATCACGCATGCTTGGGAGGGTGGGCCTGATGAAGAGTTGGTGCAGCGGCTGGCCCAAGCGTGTGAGGGGTATGCAGGTGCGGGTGTGGGGATGTGTTGTTACACATGCAAGGGAGGATGGGCCTGATATCAAAGGGTTGGTGCAGCGGCTGGCCCAAGCATGTGAGGGGGCCCAAGCAGCATGTTTGGGTGAGAGGAGGATAACAGTAGGGGCGGGACCTGGATGAAGCCAGCACCAACGTATTTGTGAAAGGATGGAGTGACGTGTGTGTGTGTGTGTGACTGTGTGTGTGTGTGTGACTGTGTGTGACTGTGTGTGTGTGTGACTGTGTGTGTGCCTTCCTTATGGCAGGTGCTCGCTATGTGCAGCGGGTGGCATCCCTATGCACAAAAGGAAGCAACATCAGGCGTGTGCTCACGTGTGCTTGTGTGCCTCAACGCACACCCTGGGCTTGCTGCTGCGCAGGGGCGGACCTGCATGCGCTGTGCTCCTCTGCCGTGCTGCATGCCGCCAAGCGCCACCACCCCAAGCTCATGCACGACCCCACAGCTGTGGTTGCGCGCGCCATGCATGGCAGCCTGGACAGCGGTGGGCAGCAGCAGCAGCAGCAGAGCCATCCATTGTATTCTGCAGCTCTGGAAGCACCAGCTGCTCCAGCAGCTCCAGCAGCAGCAGGAGCTGCACTGGTCCCTGCTGCAGCGCTGCCTACACCAGGGCTCAGGCTTACAGGTGGCCATGATGGCAACATTGGGGAGACCGTGGGTATGGATTTTGAAGTGGAGAAGGGGGAGGAGGAGGGGGAAGAAGCTAACAGGATTCAAGCCGAGGGCAGCAGGGGTGTTGTGCAGAGGGAGTCAAGGCGTTGGGGTGCAGCAGCGGTGGGAGGTACAGGAGTAATTGCCCAGAGTGAGAGTGCTCCACCTGTGACGGCCGATGCAGCAGCCAGAGCTGCAGCAGCACCACCACCACCGCCGCCACCGTCGCCATCGCTACCCCCTGTGCAGGAAGCTGAGCCAAGCGTGAGGCGTACCGGCCACAGAGCTCATGTGGATGAGGGCGCTGCGAAGCACAAAGGCAGTGCAAATGCAAGTGGCAGAGGTGCTGGCAGTGGCGGCAGCGGTGGTGCTCTCCCCGCTCCCAGCTTCCTGTCTGAGCTGTCCAACTTTGCACAGCAGCTCAAGCAGCAGCCTCGCAGGGGGAGGACGGAGAAGGCAGGCACGGCCGGAGGTACAAACGCAGGCTCTAGCGCCACTGCAGCCGGCCTTTTGCCCCACACGCAGGCTCACCCTCAGCCTTTCGCTGCTGCTGCTGCTGCTGGTGCGGCTGCTGCAGGGGCAGTCACTGCTGCAGGGGAAGGCGCACACTCACATCCAGGTGTTGGCCATGCGCAAGGGAGCATCAAGCCAGCAGCAGCAGCAGCAGCAGCAGCAGCAGCTCTTACAACAGGCACTACCCCTGCCACGACAAGCACACCTCCCCTGCAGCCCGGTGGCCACCACCCCCCACGTGATGCCTTCCGAGCGCCTTCCCCTCCCTTTCAATCTACTCCCTTTCCACCACACCCACAGATGCCTGCTAGTCCTGAAAAGCCAAGTGTCCTCGTTCACGGTTATATGCACCAGCATCCCCTGGACACGCGCTGGGTGCATGAAGTGCGCGTGTGTGAGGCGGACTGGTGGGCGGCGCTGGCGGATGCCCCTCCTCCCTCCTCTGCGCGCACCGCCCTTGCAGCTGTCACAGCTACCCCAACCAGGTGCAGATCTGGGAATGGTGACTTTGAAGCTGCCCCAACCACGTGCAGATCTGGGGGTGATGATTTGGAAGCGAGTGCAGGAAAGCTAAAATATGGGACACTAGAGCATGCTTTGTGTGAGCTTGACGAGGGGAATGCCAAGTGCAAGCGTGTGCGTGAGTTCATATGAAGTGTGTTTTCTATCAGTGCATTTATTGAGGTTGTTGGGGGGATGGCATTTTGGCGACAGGGGGTTCGCTCAATTCAAAATGCTGTGTAGCACGCGGTAGCCCAGCCAAAGTGGCTGACACTTGCTTAAACTCTGGCTCTGTGTACATAGTGCGCATCAAAAAAGTTTTACAACAATAAAGAGCCTTCCTTCCTATCAAGCTCTCCACATGCATTCCTCAACCCCCTTCTCTTCTCAGCCAACCGGTGCTTCCCGGCAGTAACACTCCAGCACAGCTCCACTCCTGCATGTGCAGCTGCTAGAGTGGGGCATCTGCACAGCTCCCCACCCAAAGCTCTGTATCGCAAGCGTTGACCACACATTCAAGTGCTCCTCCTTTATGCTGCCACGCCACTCATTGTAGTGAATGCATGCTACCTTGACAAGCTTGCTGATCCTACTTATGCAGATGGGGTTGGTGGTGCTGCTGCTGTATGCGATACACACGTGCTGAAGATGCTGCATGTGGTGTGCACTGCATGCTGCTGCTGCTGCTCTTGCCAGGACATCGGAAAAGGGGCAGGGGATTGTTCACCAAGCAGGAGCCGCCGGTTTGGGGGAGGTGGAACCTGCCTTTTGCTTTTCTTCATGCTGCCTTGTACAAAACAAGCATGGAAATATGGCGACGAGAGTTGCTCCTTGAGTGCATTACAAGGCACCCCTCATCGCCACACCATTTGTTACACAATGTGCCTTAGATGCAATGAGTTGCCCCAAAGTTTAGCACTGGAGGCCTCTGTGTACATTGGGGGTGAAGAGTAGCGCAAATGCGCTTGAACAGCTCAGGCTTTACGGTACCAAAAGTGGCAAGGACCTGCATCATTCCACTTGAGAGCTAGCAATATGCAGTTTCCTCAGTATACATGCATGCGCGCTCGCACGAGTTTTGCACGCATCAGATGGTATAAGGAAGCCACGGCCTGGCAAATGTATGAGATGACTTTGCTTTGATAAAACATGACCCCTACATAGGTATTGCACACAGACAGTTTATTCTATCAGGGCACACACACTGCTCTGAGCAATTGCTCGCAGGACTCCAGGCAGCCCGCTCTTTCTCCCTTACCGCCTTGCTCCCTTGCTCCTCACCACCATACTCTCAGCACCTTGCTCCTTTACCCCTTTGCTTGCAGGACTCCAGCTGGCCCGCCCTTGATCCCTCACCACCTTGCTCCTCTGCTGCTGCCCACGCTTCGCACGCTCCTCACCGCACTGTGGACACTCGGACACCCACCTGTCCACCCCACCAGCAGCTGCTGCCCTTCCTCCAATTGGACCATGCCTGCTGCTGATGGTGTGGCCGGTGGGGATGCTGGGCTGGACGAGTTCGAGGCTGCGTTGGTTGCAGCAGGGGTGGTGGGCAGCACGCACGTGCCAGCACAAACTGAGGTCAGTGAAAGGCAAGCCCAGCACTCAAGCCATCCCCAGCCCCGGTCAGCAGGTGGCCTGCAGCAGCAGCAGCAGCAGCAGCAGCAGCAGCTACATCACAAGGAGCAGAGGCAGCAACAGCAGCATGACCAGCTTGACCGCTGCGAAGGCCAGCACCACCTGCCGCCTACTGCTTCCCCACCACAGCACCATCATCACTGCAGCCACACTTACCACCAGGAAAACCAACAGCAGCAGCAACAGCAGAGTCTCACGAGTCCAGCAGCACAGCTTGGACCCGCCCCGCCTGCTCGGTTGCTGCTGTGCTTGAGGGAAGGTGGTGCTCCAGGGGATGGCCATGGCTGTGACCTGGTGGCCAACGCAGGCCTGTGCCTGATGGAGGGAGCAACGGTGGGTACAGGGCCGGTCTGGTTGCCAGCGCAGGCCTGTGCCTGATGGAGGGAGCAACGGTGGGTACAGGGCCGGTCTGGTTGCCAGCGCAGGCTTGTGCCTGATGGAGGGAGCAACGGTGGTAGGGATACGACCGTCCTGCAAGAAAACCATACTTTGGTGCAGGCCTGTGTCTAATGCAGGGAGCAATGGTGGTGGGTATCAACCTTGTGCAACCGACCTGAAGTTCAATGCAGGCCTGTGTATGATGCAGGGAGTAAGGTGGTGGGGACACAGCTGTTCTGCAAGGGAACCAAAGTTGGATGCAGGCCTGTTCCTGATGGAGGGAGCAAGATTGTGGGTACACAGCCTTCCTGCAAGGGAACCAGAATTGGATGCAGGCCCGATGCAGGGAGCAATGGTGGTGGGCTCACAAGCTGCCTGCAAGAGGACCAAAACAGCTTGATTCTCGGATAGGAGTTGATGTCTTCATTCGTCCATTCCTGCGACGCTTTCTCCTTTGCTGTAGGAGCAGCAATGGGTGTGGGCCAGGACACTGAGGTTACCCTTCTGTGCAGAGAAACACTCCTTTTGTTGCATTTGTTGAGCTGCTCTGTTGCGCTGTGTTGCTCTCTGTCATGTCATGTCATGGAGGAGCAAAGCCGAGTGAGGCCACAGCCACTCCTGGCAGAAGACCGCTGAGGCATGTTTGCTCCCTTTATTTGTGTATTTGAATGGAGGCGGACAGAACACTTGAAGCAGAGTCAAAATCTGTCTTGCAACCAATAGCAGGAGTGTAATACCCGCTCTATGCAGCACGTTGCAGAGCACCTGTGGGCTTGCTTGGCTGTGAAGGACTTCACTCCTGACATGGCCAACTTAGCAGGCTGCCTATGCCTACCTTAACTGCGTTTCCCTTCTGCTAAGTGATATCAGTTTTGAACCTGGTGATTTGTGGTTTACGCTAATCTGACGCAGTAGCATGATGCTAGCAATGGTGCCGACACATGATGCTAACACATGACGCAGTAGCATGATGCCAACGCGTCATTGGTTTACCTTTGTTGTACCACATGCTGGTGCACCTTTGTCCTCGCTGCTCTCCTCAGATTGCACAATTGGAGGCCCCGGGCTGCCTTGCTTGATAATGTTCTCAACACACCCACCTCTCTTCTGTATTCACTCCTCTGGACTTTGATGGCCTTCACGTGTGATGTGTGTGTATGTGTGCATGTGTGTGTGTGTGTGTGTGCATGTGTGCATGTGTGTGTGTGCGCGTGCGTGGTGTGTGTGTATGTGTGTGTGCATGTGTGTGCGCAACTCTGCATGGCACAACCCCACCCACCTCCTCCTCCCCTCAATGCACACGCCTCATCCCTCCCTGCAAGTGTGTTGCTTCAGCAACCCTGTATGGTACAGGCCCTCCCACTTCCTCTCATCCCATATTGCAAAAGCTACATCCCTCCTCCTCTGCAGGTGTGCCTTATCTGCTAGCAAGATTACCTAGCCTTGCAGAATTAGGCATTTAAATCCATTACCTGATCCATAATCCTCTACCCACAAATACGGCAGGAGTGCCTGAAATTTCCAAAATTAGAAGACCTTGCCCAACCCACAACCCTGGGCCCAAAACTTTGGTGGTGTGCTGCATCAGCCAGCAAGAGAGCGTTTTTTTGCAAGTTCAGAGGATTCTCACCCATAACTACGCACACATACTGCACTGAAAGCTACACTCATGTGTACAACCTTGAACCCAGATCCCTGCAGGTGTGCCTAACTTTCCTAATGCAATCGACCTTGCCTAACCATGAACCTTGAATTCAATACCTTCAGGTTTGCCGCATAAGCCTGCCGTCCCTGTACCTGCTCGGAGAGGGTGACCCCATGGAGGGCATGATCAGGGCTATCCAGGAGGCAGCCTCACACGCCACACCTGCTGCTCCTTTGGTGCTGTATCTGCCACGCATTGAGGTGTGTGTGTGCATATGTGTGTATGTGTGTGTGTGTGCGTGTGTGTACGCACGGACACATGTGTGCTTGCGTGCGTGCGCGTGTGTGGGGGTGGGGGATGGTGCCTCTTTGTGGGTGGCCAGCTAACCAGTGGCCTGGGCCTTCAAGCTGGGCTGCATGGAGTTCTTATTCAATGGAAGCACATGGGCTTTTGCACAAGGGGGCTGCAGGAAACTTGCAATGGAGGCTTATATTCACCCCTCGCAAGCACTCGCAGGAGCAAAAGAGGGTGTGCTGCCCCAAGCTCATTCAGACATCTTGTTGTCCAGGTGCATGGATCATGTCTCTTGACGTGACTTGCAACCAGATAGTAACAGCAGTGGCAAGTGCTTATGTCGCACAAGCTGTCCCAAGAAGCCTGGAGTGCAGCAGGCGCCTGTCCTCTGCAGTGGCATGCAAGGAGGGTAGCAAGTGCTTCATGCTTACAGCTCTCCTCCTGCCGACCACAAATCAATTAATAGCAACCAGTGTCTTCCTGCCCTAGCATGCCTGCACACCAGCTGTGCCAGCACGCTGCACACATGTCCTCTCTGTGTGTTTGCGCAGCTGTGGGCCTTGGAAGGCATCCAGCACCAGCAACAAGCAGGCCGCCAGCACCTGGCCCCTCAGCAGCACGCCCCTCAGCAGCAGCAGCAGCAGCAGCAGCAGGAACAGCAGCAGCAGCAGCAGCAGCGGTGTCAGCAGGAGAAACAAGCTGTGGGCGTTCCTGTTGCGAATGCCGGTGCTGCTGTAGGAAAAGGCAGCAAGCATGCAGAAGGGCCTGAGGTCATGGATGCTGTGTCCAGGGCCAGGCAGCTCATGCACAGGTGATGGTGGTGGTGGTGGTGGTGATGATGATGATGAGGAGGAGGAGGAGGAAGGTAATGGTGATAATGATATGCAATTCTGTGTATAACAATGATGAGTATCTTGATGTGTGGCCGCACAATGTGATGGGGCAAAAGCCTGCTGAGGAGGGGCAGGGTGTCTGAACAAGGGTGCCAAAGTTGTGCTGTCTCTCCAAGCAGCAGGGCGAGGTCAGAGGGCCATGAGCCGATGCTATGGTTGAGCTTGGGCTGGATGCCTTGGGCTGCTTCTGAAGGGGCCAGTCCAGTTTGTTTCCTCAGGCTGATTCGGGACCAGAGTCATTGGGTGCTCTTAAGTTTGTTGGGTTGTTTCTTGACTCAGCTTGGCTATGACTCCTTAACCACCACATTGTTTGAGCACACAAGCCAAAGCCACGACTGGCCCGTCACGGGTACCTGATCCACATACACGCAACTGACACCTCTTACAGCTATGATGCGTCGGTGGAAGCACAAACCAGGGCATGGCTTCATGCTCAGGGGAGGTTAATTTGTTATTGCTTTGCACCTAAGTGCGCGGTGGCTGTTGTCCATTCAATATCTTTACTTTTTGGGGTTTGCAGGCTGATGGGCCAGGACAAGGAATCTGGGGCACAGGAGGAGGGCCCCATAGCGATAGGCCACAGCACAAGAAGCGGAAAACCCTCGTCAGTGCCTGCAAGTGTGCGCCAATCTATGGCAAAGGAAGAGCCGCCTGAGCAGGCGGCTGAGGAGGAGGGTGGGCCTGTGGGCTGCCAGACAACTCCCTCGTGGTCCCTCTTTAAGCAGGCACAAGGCCAGGTGCGATGGAGGAGTGGTGTAGTCTGCTGGACTGAATGGTGCAGTTTCCTGCTGACCATGATGGTGTGGTGTACAACAATGCAGCCTGCTGCTGCTCGTCACTGTGGTGACCATGGTACTGTCAATCATGGCAGTGCAGTCAGCTGCTGATCCTGTCGGTGCACAGCAATGCAGCCTGCAGCCAATCTTGGTGCTGACGGTCATGGTGTGCTGATCAGTGTGGTGTGGTGCACAGCAGTGCAGCCTGCAGCTGCTGTTCATGGTGGTGCAGCCTGCAGCCGATCATGGTGCTGACGGTCATGGTGTGCTGACCATTGTGGTGTGGTGCACAGCAGTGCAGCCTGCAGCCGATCGTGGTGCTGACAGTCATGGTGTGCTGACCATTGTGGTGTGGTGCACAGCAGTGCAGCCTGCAGCTGCTGATCATGGTGGTGCAGCCTGCAGCCGATCTTGGTGCTCACCATGGTGGTGCTGGTCGTGATGGTGCCTACAGATCCTGGTGGTGCAGAGCATGCAGGCTGTGGGGGGCTTGGTGTGCTGTGCTCGGTCCAATGGAGGGTCATGGGTTGGGACAGTGGGAAAACAACCTTCTGACCCAAATCTCCGCTTGGCAGGCCCACCTTTGCCACGGGGCGTTGTCTTGTGTGAATACACAGACACACGCACGCACACACATGCACAGCACACACACTTACACAACACACACATCTACACAACACACACACGCACACGCGCGCGCACACACACACACACACGCGTGCACACACACACACACGCGTGCACACACACACACACACACACACACACACACACACACACACACACACACACACAGGTCCCCGTCCATCAGCCCCTGGTCATCCTCGCCACCTGCCGCCTCCCTTCAGCTGCGCTGCCTGCCGAGGTGCGCAACTTTTTTGCAAGGGGCCTGATCAGCCTTGAGGCTCCCAGCTCCCAGGCGCTGTGTGCATCAAGGGAGCGAGCAGCAGCAGCAGCAGCAGCAGCGCAACCGCAGCCCCCACCCTCACCACCACCACAACAGCAGCCACAGCGCCCACCCTTTCCATCACCATGGCAGCAGCCGCAGCACCCACTTCCACCATTACCACAACGTGGCGTTCCTGCTGCAGCAGAGACCGAGGCCCTGCTGTCCTCACCATCATCACCCTCACCAGGCCCAGACTCCCCTAAGCAAGATACTGCCAGGAGGCTGATGCTGCCTGAGGCAGGTTTGGGGGGGCTGGAAGCCCCTGGGCCTTGTAAGCATACTGTAGGGCCCACTCCTGCTGCTGCCCAGCAGGTGCCTTCTGCTGCAGAGGAGGAGGAGCTTTGCCTGGGCTGGAGCCTGGTGGATGCAATGCAGGTATGCTGAGCAGCGTGCAGGTCGGGTGTGACAAAAGCACTTACCTCTGCTGCATCGTGGTCGTTCATTCGAGATGTGGTAGTGTTTGCGTGTTTCCGTGTGAGCGGTCTGTGAGTCGTGAGAGAGCTGAGCCTGTTGTGCAAGGAATGGGTGTCATATGCCATCAAAGCATCAAAAGGAAAGGGATGGATGCCCCCAATGGCAGCCTGTGTATCTGGAGACCCTTTGTGCCCTACTGCGCTGTTATGACTGTCAGGCCTACAGCCTATGTACCTGAGACCTTGCGTGCCCTCCAGTGCCTCTCTATTTTTGGCATCCTGTGTACTTTGTGACATCTGTTTTCTTGCCTTCAAGTGACTGCATGACCGAGCAGTGCGCTGGCTGACTTTAATACAGCAAAATGCACATAGACAGAGCAGCCCCATTACCATGTACTACGGATGGACTTTTTGATGCTGTGTTGCACCTTCAAATCCGGAATGCAGTGACAGGACCTTTTCACCCGAGCGAGGCCTGCTTGGTCATTGTGGTAGTTCCTCCTGATTCTATTGTATGCAACACCTGCAGGTGCGCATTCATCAGATGGCATCCACCATGCTCCGGGACCCAATCTGCACAAGAGGGGTTTTCGTGCTGAGAGGTCGCGCGCGCCAAGCGTCTGCCCCCGCCTCAGGCGTATGGCAGCGGCCGCAGGCAACAGAGCTCCAAAAGCAAGCAACAGAGCAGCAGCAGCAGCAGCAGCAGCAGCAGCAGCAACAGCAGCAGCCGCAGCAGAGGCTTCGTCAGCACAAGCGATCTAGGCTGCACCAGGAGATTCGGCAAGGGCAGCATCTGCAGGATGAGCTGCAGCAGCAGCAGCAGCACGAGGTCATTACTGGAGGTCCCCATCAGGCAGTGGGCAGAGCTGGCAAAAATGACAAGCGGACCCCATGTGTGCGCCACTACCCTCTCATGGAGGTGGCTCAGCAGGCCCTAGCAGGTTAGGCATGCCGCGTGTTAGAGGACAATCTGTGAGGCTATCCCAAACAAACTGCGATTGAGCTTCTAGCACCTCTGCTGGGTTGTGTTTTTTGCTTGGTATTTTCCAATGTTGAGTACTTCCTGTCCAAATCTGACTGTGTGTGTATGTGAGAGAGAGATATTTAAGATTGGAGTGCTCCTACAATGCTGATATTTCAGCTCCTAAATGTTGCCGTTACCTCAGAGGGCATATTTATGAAAAACCACCATTTTTTCCTTTATCTGCGCTTGTGGCCGTAAGCTGGGTTGAGCCAGGTCTATTTAGCCAAGCCTTATTAGTCATCAGTGATATCATGTCATGAAACGGCATACGACAATATGAACAATATGAACGTTGCCTGATGATCTTGAACGCCAATCCCTATACTCATCATGTACTTGATGCCACCATCCAATCCCCGCTGTCTTGGCTGTATGCCGCTTGGCGTGTTCAAAAAAATCACTTCAAAAGACGCTCACGCACAACCAAACGCAGGCTCACAACCCTGCTGTCACTGCTGCAGGCCGTTTCCAGACACTGCAGCAGTTTGCGCTGGCCGTCACTGCTGCCGCGGCTGCTGTGCGCGTGCACTGGGCCATGCAAGACTGCGTGAGCAGCCACAGCAGCAGCAAGGGCGGCTCAGCCAAGGCCAACAGCTCCAGGCCATCCGCCGCTTTCACATCTCTACCTCTCAGGAAGGGCTTGGCCAGGGCAGCAGCCTCGACTGCTGCAGCCGATGCTGCTGTGCTTGGATTGGCTCAGACTGCCATGTCAGGGCTTGCACGCCCCCTGCGGTACCACTGCTGCAGTGCGGCAGCAAGCCAGTGGGAAGACGTGGTGGCGACAGCTTGTACTGCTGCTGAAGAGGTAGGTTGTTGTGTGATGCTAAATCAGGAGAAAAAGGACTGTGCTGACCCCAAAAGGAGCCGCGCGCATTAATACAAGGCTCCCTGGCCAGCAAGCCTCTGGGAGGTCGTGGTGACAGCAGCTTGCACCGCTACACAGGAGGTGGGCAGGCTGACGCTCAGAAAAATGAAGACCATGGCCAACCAAAACGAGGCCGCGTGCATTAATGCAAGCTTTCCTGGCTAGCAAGCCACAGTGGGAGGACGCGGTGGCAGCAGAGCTTGCACCTCTGCTGAAGAGGTGGTCTGGCTGATGCTTCTCCTACTACAACAACAACAACAACAACAACAACGACGACGACGACGACGACGACGACAACAACAACAAGGACAACAACAACAACAACAACAACAACAACAACAACAACAACAACAACAACAACAACAACAACAACAGCAACAACAGCAATAACGTCAACAACAACAACAATAACAGCAGCAACAGACAAAGTCCACTGCTTGCTCATTGGAATGGGCTGCATGATTCGGGCATGTGGGCTGTTAAATCTGCAATTTGAAAGGGGCAAATGATCATGGAACGATGGGCAAGCATGGTGGTGTGGGTCCTGTGAAAACCAAATCCAGTGGTCACATGAGCATTGGGACGCGCTGGCTCTGCTGTGAAGCTGACTGCACTCACTCTAACTGTCCTGCATGTGTAGGTAGGTAGGTTCCATGCCCAGCATGGGCCCTTTCCTTGCATAAAGCAGCCATGCACATCATGCTTGTTGGTCGGCTGCCTGTGTCCGTGCCTGGCCTGTGCCTGCGTCTGTGCCTGTGCTTGTGTCTGTGCCTGACCTAAGCATGCGCCTGACCTATGCCTTGCATGTGCCTGACCCTTTGGCGCCAGCAAAACCTGTTGCCTGCGCATCTTTTGTAACGTCAGCGCATGTGGTATCTAGCGTCAACACCTCTTGTTTGTGACTGGATTAAAGTTGCTCAAGGACTGGATGTTTCACGCTTGATTTTCACACCGTCCGTGCACTTGCAGGAACTGGGTGTGTGCATTCCAAGCCGAGCAAAGCTCATCACCAAGATCCTCATGCAGAGGCACAGAACACAGCTGTGACCTTTATTAAACCTTTATTAAAAATGCAAGATGATTTATTTAAGAACCAAGTGTATGCGCTAATGTGAATGCGTTTTTTGTCATTCCTGTATTATTTACTCTCCTTTTTCTGCATCACCTGGATTGCGCAATGTGTATGCAGAGCGTTTGCATGGGGGCAGTGCCCTGAAACAGAATGACTAATATTTGAAGGTTATTGCTTATTACGAATGCAACCCACGTGGCTGATTTCCAAGCTTATGCTCATGTTGATCTATTGGGTGTTTTGAAGCAACCATCACACCAAAATTAGTCAACAGGGGACCTCATGGAATTGAAAATGGATTGTCATATTCATTGAGAAGAAGCCAGATAGAATGATGATTATTTTCCTCCGTTATCCTCCTAAGTGGGACTAATTATACGGGTAAGGTGCGGGTGGGACTAGTCATACAGGTAAGGCAACTTGCCTTGAAGGTGAGGTCACATGGCTATATCCGCCAACAAGGGAAGCTGAAGCTGAAGCAGAAACACCGAGGCCTGTAACCAGACCTGACCTTGCACAGCTCACACCCTTGATATATCTAGTAGGCTAGGGCTTGTTCTGCGGAAGTATTTGGGGCGGACAAGTCCCATACGTAGCTAGCTGCTCTTTCCAGTTTTTTTCTTATGTATTTATCCATACCATCCTCCAGAATTTTATAGAAAAACATGTTCACCAGAAGGAGGTAAATGTCGGATGACCCCATACCACTCTTCTAGCCTCAAATGGGAATCCACAGCTCCTTCCTGGGACTCTTTCCCTTCCCCAACTGAGACCCCGGTATACCAATTTAGCATCATGCGCATGAAAAAAGAAGGCCAAATTTGACCTTTTTAGCATCAATCGGGCTGAGTTTCCTCCTCTGAAGTTCCCTCAGTAAGGGAATTGACTGCAATCCTACTTCTGACAAACCTTTCAGTTTTTATTTCCACTTTCTTTTCAATGGCTTCCCTTTTGTTTACATGGCTGGTGGGACTCACTGTTAGTGTCAGCACTATTTATTGGGGTCACCCCAAAGACGGTCTTTCCTGTTGTCCAGCGCAGACTTTAATATTTCTTTGGTAATATGATTCCATATTAAGAAGTACAAAAACGTAGACATGCTTTCCTTAACCTCAGGTTATCTGAGGCTCAGAATGTCATCCTTTTGAAAGAGCTACGTCTGTTATTAAGCTTAACAAAGTTACCTGGATAGACATTGAGCTCAGCGCACCAAAACCAGAAGCCACGGAGTGTTCCTGCTGGTTGATGGAACCCACGCAATGTAGAGAGGATGGCTCTCAAGGAACAGCACACTGCCATCTGTGTGTTTGCGGAAGCCTGCTTGCATGGTGCTCAGCAGGGAGTTGCTCTCTGCATACTCATACAAGTTTGTTGTAACCAGACATGTCCATAATTTATAAAGGGTTTTGGCCAAGCCAATATTCAAACGTCTTGACTGAGGCCTTTTCCCCTAGTATCCCTTGTAACCCTTGCACACTGCCATCACTGTCTGGAAATCCAGGAAAGCACGAGCAATCCTCAGAACCGCGCTCGGGAGCCATGTCTTGCTGGCCACCCTTTTTCACATTAGATACCCTTCAAGAAGTTTTTCTCTGCCTCCTGTGGGTAAAGGGGACTCACAGCGCTTTGGCCCAGGGCATTGCAATGTGTCTCACCTTATCCTGAATGTGAAGGGAGCGTTCTCACTGCCTTCAAAGCTTTTCTCATTCTTACTTCTTGGTTGACATGAAAGAAATTCCTCTGCATGGCATGTGGAGTCACTCTCCTCACGGTGAGGATTCCTCATCTGGAAAGCAGGTCAGCAAAATTGTCAAGTACTACTTGGTAGTACCATCACTGTTTTGCGCTACCTTAGAGATTTCATTTTCATGCATGTGGCATGCCTTTCTCTGTTCTTAGATATTTGTACTTCATGATGCAGGCAAGCATGCATTAAGGTATATGCTTGCACGAAGCGAGTTTAAAGTGAATGTTTGAATAGCACTGTGTTTCTCTCCGCAGGTAATATGCTCTCTTGTTCTCACAGGCAGGATATCATGATGTATCTGCTTTTTTGGACCAGAACTTCCTTTTTCTTCATGAAATGATTGCCTTTAATGAGCAGGCTACTTGAGTTGAGGCTGCAGGGGAGGAGACAGGCCAAGGTGGAGGGTGCCTCATGATGTGCCTGCAGCTTATGGTGGGCTAATAAACGGGCAAGTGTTGAGCAGCTGGGACGCGAGCTTGAGACAGGGTATATTGAGCAAGCTTAATGGGATGATACTACTTCTCCTGCCTGTGATGCCCATTATGATGTGCAGGATGAACAACATGACCTTTTCAAGTGTATTCACCCCCAGGTCTGTTCTCTTCGGCATAAGTATGCTTCCCTGTTCTCTGGCCCTCATCTCTTTCTATCTCACCCTTCCTCTCAGATGGCTCCTTACTTGTCTTCCATGCACAATGTACAGTCTTTTCATATGTTTTTCTTCACGAATCAAAACAACAACAATCCTTTACCTTCTTTACTCGAACTTCTTCTCATTTATGAACAGGCTAGCAGTCAGGAGTTTTGACTGGAGGCCTTCTTTATCCCTGTAACACTACTTCATATCAATATTTTTCTGAAACCAAGATAACAACAAACTTCCATTTTCCTTCATAGTTTTGCATTTATGAACAGGCTAGCAGTCAAACATCTTGACTGAGGCCTTTTCCCCTTGTAACCCTTGTAACCCTTAATGAGCAGACTAGCAGTCGCATTTCTTGACTGAAGGCCTTATCCTCGTGAACCTTGTAAACCTTAAATAGCATTGTGACTGTGAGAAGTGTGATATAGGTGTCAAGACAAGTATGCATTTACAACTCTTTTCTTACCTTTTTTGGGCACACTTACTGCTTATTGGAATGCGGGATTTGCGGAGGCTGAGGTAGCTGTTTCGCTATCAGGATAGGGTGTATCAGGATGTAACTTTACCTAACCTACTAGGTAATACCTACGTTAAAAGGATAGTGGGATCTAAGGCTGTTGGTAGTATGCTCAGCTGCCCTTTTAGGCGGACACAGCTATGTAAGCTTACCATACCTCTTGGTAGTCCTCTTATTTCCGGCAGCAAGTAAGGTGTGTGATTCTTCTTAGAAATGGAGAATTATGAACCCAGCGTTCGATCTTGTCTCCTTCGCCAATTGACAGTTGTAAACAAGATTGGTTTCAAACCTTGTAAACAAGATTGGTTTGCTTTGGCTACAGACATTTTTTTGCTTCAGCTAAGCTGACCCTGTAGGCAGGTACAGCCTGAGCTATGTAACCCTATCATGTCCAAACTGTTAGTCCAATACTTGATCTTCAGCTAAGCTGTCCTTGCAGACAGGTACGGCTATGATAAACTTTCCTTTCTTGGACAAGCAGATTTGTGCAAATCAGATGGGCGTCGTCTATACTTCTGAAGCTCAATTTGAGGAAATTTTTAATAATTGCAGGACCAAAATGAATAGGAGCCATCAATGTTTGTTACCCATGGTTATGAATGTTTCATGTTTGGCTCGCACAGCCGATCAGCCAGATTCTCGGGCTGTAAACCAACCCTTGTAACCCTTGGCTGGCACAGACCAGCAAGCTGAGCATTAAAACTATTTAGCTGAAGGCCAAATCCCATTGACTCAACACCGTCAGCTGCCAGTGCAGTTTGGACTGGATCACTTGCAATGTAATTTGCAAGAGGTATTGCTTCAATTATGCTACTGATATGCACAGAATGCTTAGTAGCAAATCCCTTTCCTTTCCTTACTCTCTCAGACTGCATTAACTCATAAGCATTCCTCTCCTCCTTTTTGCAGGAACTACTCATATTGCAGAGCCAACTCAAGTTCATGTCTCAAGGGCTTGACAGAGTCTATTTTCGCAAGATTTTTTTTCAGGCACCGCCCCTTACGTCACAGCTAAACCGCCTTTGAGGCAGGAGCAACACTTCATTTTTTCCGCGCACACTCATGCAAGCAATCATGACGACCAGGTCAGCTACAGCGATGAAAACCTTTCATTCAGGAAGCATTTTCTGACTATTATCAACCTCAGGCAGCGTCAACTGCTCGACACGGTCGGTGTCAGATAACAAAGGTATCATGGTGAGCATCATCTGAGGGCATTGAAACAGCTTACAAGCAAGCAAACATTTGCTTTGCCTTGCAATGAAAAACATAAGGCAGGCCCTCACCACCAACACAAGGGCAATGAAAATGACAGCTGCATGGCAGCCACCTAGAGCCACCATCAGTATGTGAATTCCAACAAAAGGCCACAGGGTAACGCAAGCAAATTCAACAGGTTGCAACTACACTGCATCAGCAACAACTCCCTCATTCTCTGTACTTTGCTATTCAAGTAATGAAATAGCCAAGAAAAGAGGGCATCCATTCCTCGCGCCCAGTCCTGCATAAGCCAAAACATGGTTCACTAAACCTTCCAACCAGTCCTGCACCAGCGCAGCCCAGCAGGACATTTACAGGCATTTACTAAGAGTATGAAGGCAGGTTCTGCAAGTTCATGCCCACCAGCCGGGCGAGCAGATGCAGGACCTCTCCTGGGTCATTGAGGTAGAAAGGGGCTCGGCTCGGCTTCTGGCCAACTGTGCATGCGTACACCTGCAAAGAAAGATTACAACCAGGTGGGCACCAGCATCCTTGACTCTTCTAACTTCACCTCCTTGATGCAGCAGCAATAAGCGGAATGGAACCCACAATGGGCATGCCATAACACTTTTCACATACCAATCAGGAGACGCTGCCTGAATGACTTACGATGGGATCTCTATATCATCTCAAGACCCCTATGAGACAGTTTTTGGTTTTTAGTTGGGGACAAATTTTGGGTTTTCACTCGCCGAGCCTGGATATTCCATAAGCAACCCACTGCCTGATTGCTCCAGGCTAGCTGGCTGAAGGAGTTCCCTCTGCCTGCTAGTTTTCATCCCAACCTGACTTTAACTCTTCAAGACGTACTGAGCAAAGCTGATGAATGGATGGAGCAGGCTTTCGGCATTACGACCCCACGGACTGACAGACAAACAGAGGCTGCGGTGCATCGATAATTCCTGCATCAGATAGATCCTGCGCCCACTCTGCATCTGACAGACATAAGCCTTTTGCCGTCCCTTTTGATGCCGTGCATGCACCTGATCCATCTTGATAGCAAGGGCAGCCACTTGGTCGAAGGTAATGAGAGCATGTACGCTAAGCAACCCCAACATGTGGCACTCCCCGAAACCATGAGCAACCCTCAGGACATGATGACGGAAAAGCAAAAAACTACACGGCTGGACAAGGACCTCCAGTTGGAACTTGCGGGAATTCCACCGCCCGGCACCATCCAATAATCATACCCCTCAACTAGATAATCATCGGCTAGGAACTTGCACAGTTCCTTCAGTGCCCGTGCCATCATGCCACACCTCCTTGACACATGTTAACTGTGAGAGCACCACACAAAGCCCCACCAGCAACCGATCAGCCAGAGATTCGGGCTGGTGGTTACCAACGTGAACTGTGAGAGCACCACACAAAGCACCACACCACTGTAACAACACCACACGCCGCAACACGCCTCACCCACCTCTGACGTCATCATCTGCGGCGAGGCGCGCATGGTCTCTATGCTGGTGAACATGTCCTCATCGCTGCGGTCGTCGCCGATGCACAGCACAAAGTCTGGACCCTTGCACAAAGCCCCCTTCTCCACCACATCCCCTTGTTGCCCCCCTTGGCTTGCGCTCGCGAATGCTGCAGCCCCTGCAGTGGTGGGGGCGCCCTGCTGCTGGCCAGCAGGCCCTGAGTCTATGCTCTGCAGCCGCGAAAAACCGACAGCGGGCGGCAGGCGCCCGCTGCTGGTGAGCCCGCTGCGGCGGTCTGCTTGGGCGGGGTAGCCATAGAGCTGCAGCAGTGTTGGTAGAGAGATAGGAGGCGTTGCATCGCAGCTCATGGAAACGGAAGAACACTTGGAAATAGGCACAGAGGCTACTTAAGAGGACAGAACTGTGACATGGTTCAAGCCCAGCTGGCATGCATCCCGGTACATGCGTATATATAGGCACAGCAGCCTTGCAGCCTGATCTGTGCTGCAGACACCCTGCACTGTATATCTGGAAATGAAATGACACTCAAGCACATAAGTACACTTTCTGACAATCTCCTAGGCAACAAGCGACTTTCAGGGCAGCTCCCACTACCTGCACACATGCATGTGTATGTTTGCTTTGGCATGTGCTTAAACCAGCAAATGCGGACCCATGCGTGCCGGCACAAACTGGACTGACATCTTCTTTCCGTACAGAGCAGAGCCTGGCAAGCCACACGAACCACCCACCATTGGGCGGAACTGCATGACTCACCTGTGTCAGCATTTTCTCAACAGCCTGTCCCTTTGAGACGCCCTGCGGCTTGATCTCGACCGCCGAAGAGCCGCCTACTATCTCGACAGGTTTATTGGACAGCACGCCTTCCAAATGGTCAAGCAATTCTTTGGCCTGCGTACAGACAAATGGTGTGCCAGAGTGTGTGAGCATGTTGTGTGTGTACGCGTGTGTGTTATTTGTGTGTGCGCGTGCGTGTGTTACGCACGAATGTGATGCGCCTAAGAGTGACAGGAGTTACCATCCACCATATTTGGGACTGTCCGTCAAACTGTGTCAGTCTACCTGTTGATTAGCTCATCCGACTGGCACGCAATAGCAGCTCCAAACCACACACCAGAGGAAACACATGTGGAGAACATGCGCCCAAGCTCGCGTGTTCATGGCACTGGCTGAGGGCCGCAAGCAAGACAGCAAAGAAGCTCGACATTGCCCAAGAGGCCCTGCCCACCTAGGGACCACTCAAGAGGTACGTTCCGAGAAGCCAAGCATTGGCACAAGAGAATGATGCACAGCTGTGTCCCCTCCTGCTGATGTTGCTCAGTTGCATGCCTGGAGCAGTCTTGTGCATGCTTTCATGAGCAGCAAGAACCAGGGGAGCTTCCAAAACGACAAGGTGATGAGGCTGTCAAGGGCTGCAGCACTGGTGTGGTGGACCACTCTCACCTGCCAGCTGCCGAAATCAGGGTCTGCCTCCTTGTAGTACCACACCAACGCGCTCTCCTTCGTCTCGATGCTGCTCCCATCTGTGCTCTCCTGCAGGGTATCAGTCAAACCCAAGGCAACGCTCAGGGGGCCGGTCAAACAATGATCAGAGCTCTGGGCATCCGGCATCACACCAACACGCCTTTCCTGGTCTCGATGCTGCTCTCATTTGTGACCTTCTGGCTTTTGCTACCAGAATGTTACGGCATAAAAGGACTAGCCGACCGTGGAAGCCAGACTTGAGGATCTCATTGCATATATAGTCACTTCATGACAATCGTGTGCACAGCCATAGCGCGTCCCTATAGGTCCGTCTTAACATAGTCGAACCCAGCACAAGCACCAGTCACCGTAATGAACTACCTACTTTCAACCGCACTCCTTGCAGTTGCTCACATCTTTGCAAACTTCTTCGTGACAACAGTGACTGCTCCTTGGCCAAACGCCAATCATTTGAGGGTATATAATTCTGGGGCTGCAGGACATCGGTCACAGCCATCATGCCAACTGTCTGCACACCCTTTCTTTGTGCATGGGTTTACCTGAGCACTCTCTTGTACTGCGCCAACACGCGCACTGAGCGGGCAAGCAATGGCACTCTTATGCATTTCAAAAATGGTGGAGCATGCGCCACAGTGTGTGAGCAGCTGCACCAGGCTGACAAGCATGGTACCTGGTCCAGCAATGTTTTGCACCACCACCATAGTTCTGTTTTTCTGGTGCCTCCAAGCTCGTGCCTAGCTCATCTGTGCTGAATCAAAGAATAACAGAAGTCTGCCCAGGTCCTTGCACCTATCAGGCCTCACCGAACTCATGCAAGAACACCATGCAAGCGTGCATGCGCGCACACATGAACACACACCAACCCCGCACCTGGTATTGCTGCAGGATGGGCAGCGCCATCTTCTTCCAGCCAAAGTCCGCGGCCACCACGAGGCTGACCCACGCCTGGTCTGCTCCCTGCACCAGCAGGGAAATGAAATGGAGCAATGTTGGCAGCAATTGCCAGTGAAGTCTGCACCCTGCACCAGCAGAGAAAGTAAGGTGCACAGTAGCGCAGGCAACCAACATTAGTAATGCCAGTGCCCTGCACTAGCAGAGGAGACAGGAGACACAGGAATGGACTTGGTACTCTGCACCAGCTAAAAGGACAGAAGGTATAGTAGTGTAGGCAGCAATCGCCAGTGAAGAGGTTACCCTGCTACTGACAGTAGAGACAGGAGACACAGGAGTGCAGTCAGCAAATGTCAGGAATGCGAATGCTGTGCACCCGCAGAGGGGACAGGAGACACAGGGATGTACTTGATACTCTGCACCAGCTAAAAGGACAGAAGGCACGGTTGTGATGGCAGCAGATGTCCGCAATGCAAAAGTATCTCAGCGCGTCACATGCACCACTCAAGCTTGCAGTGGCCACAGTGTTCAACATTGCAGTAGCCAGAACTTGACATCATGGTAGCCACAGTGCTCAAGCTTGCAGTGGCCACAGTGTTCAACATCGCAGCAGCCAGAGCTTGATGTTATGGTAGCCACAGTGCTCAAGCTTGCAGTGGCCACAGTGTGCTGTTGCACGTCACAGCACGCCCTGTAATTGAGTGTTGACGCTGCAAGCTCGTGCACCGTCGCAAGCCATGATCAAGGAGGAGCGAGCATCCAGCACATTCGTGGGGCCAAACTTCTCTCACTCACGGCATGGCTGTCGAGGCCACCCCAGAGTGTCCCATCCTCTGTCCTCTGACAGAGGGTCCTCACCTCCCAGCTGCAGCACGCCACGCGTGGGTGGCCCCCTCCCCTGTCGGCCTTTGCCTGCACCTTCAACCAAACTGTCCCCCATGTAAAGGTATACATGAAGCGTACAGCTTCTAAACACTAGTAACTTGCAAAACCTCTACCCTCATTTTGTGTTGCTTTCCCACAGCTGCCTGCCCTCCACACCTACCTGCAGCCCTGGCGTCAGGGTGTTCCACCTCGTGAGTCACAAAATTCACTCTCCCTGGCTTTCTGCCCTTCGCACTCACCTGCAGCCCTGGCGTCAGGGTGTTCCATGTCTGGCCCTCCCCGAGTCGCAGGTAGCAACCATTCTCTGCCACCAGCGCAAGGTTGGGCTGCACAGGCAGGCAGATGGTGTGGACAGCAAGAGATAAGAATCTTGAGGCAGAGGGGATGCGGTCAGCGATAGTTGAGAAATTTGAGGCAGAGGGTGTGACCAGCGAGAGCAGGGGAATCAAGAGGCAAGGGACCTTCAATTGGAAGCAGTGGTTTGGTGGCTTCGCCTGCCATGGAAACTGGATTCCCACAAACCTATCACAGGGGAAGCAGGAACACAACCTGGGAGGCATCAGCTTGCAGCAGCGTGTGAACAGCGAGACATTTTTGTTTCATCCTATCGATGGGCGCTCCTTTTGCTCATTTGTTTCTTGTGGCGGCCCACAAAACCCGTTTTTCTGTTCTTCTGGGTGGTCACTTCTTTTGCCACTAATAAGCACAAAACGTCGAGGGCACCTGTTTGCTCAAGCGTCCCAGGAGCATGCATACCACCAACGCTTAACTTACAGGGTTACAGGAAAGAGAGGCCTTCAGTCAAAACGTGCGACTGCTAGCACGCCCAACTTACCACTGAGGCAAACCACTCTTGCAGCTCAGCTTTGGGGCGGCCACTGAACAGGACCACCTTGTTGCGAGGCTCGGCTGTAAGAGCACGCAGCACCTGCACATGCAAGAAAGCATGTAGGAAAAGCTGAGGATCACCCTGACGTGAGGGTCAGCTTCAAGGGCACGCAGTACCTACACACAGGGAGGACACTGAGCAAGGACAACTCTGTCACTTGGCATGGCTGTAAGGGCACACAGCACCTAATAAGGAAGAGACAGTGAATGAGGACTACCAAAGTTGGGAGACTTCACTGTAAGAGCGCACAACGTTTGCACAAAGGGGACTGCACAATGAATGATGAAGGCGCTTTGAGAGGGATGCAGCTGCCCGGCTTGGCATTGCGACTCCTGTGTTTGACGACCCAAAATGAAATGAAATCACAGTGTGCATATTGTGGGCTACAGAAAGTTTGGTGTACGCATGTCACAAGAGAGTCCAATTGTTACACTGTTTCGTGTCGCAGAGAGCATATGTGGGCTTCTGCAGCCGCAGGTGCAAAGCCTGGAAGTTGCTAACAGCAGGGTAGCTGTTGCAGCAGCTCCAAGTGGCATTGTTTGCAGTTGTGGCTTGGAGAGGCACCACTGAGAGTTGCAGCTTGAGGAAGGGTCACAAAAAAAAGGTCAGATATTGCAGCTTGAAGTGGCACTTGTCTGCTATCGCCATCCCTGTTGAGGGGGCAGCATGCATATCATACAGATGTGATGTACAAATAAAGAATATGACAAGCATGACAGAGAGCACACCACAACCAACATCGGTGGTTGCTTTGAACATCTGGGAGCACCCACCTCCGTATAATTAAGAAAATATGCCAATTTGCCCTTTCAGCACGGACGAGCTCCTCCCCAATTATTTCAACTCTACAGCCACCTATCTGTACTGCTCCTGCTTGTTTTTGAAAAACTTTGTGTCATTCCTCACCTAACAGCACCCTCGAACGCCAGCAAACCGCAGCAACGCACCTGCAGGACCTCCTCCAGGGGAGCCAGCGTGATGGAGGTGTGCTGCCCAGCAGTCAGCGTGCCATCATAGTCCAAGAAGAAGACACGGCTGTTGGAGCTGCGCGGCGAGAGGCGGGCGAAAGGGAGCAAGCAGTTGAAGAATTCTGATGGAGCTACACTTGGAGAGTGTCAGTTGCAGCAAAGCAAAAAATAGGCAAGAAGGGAGCGAGCGGTCTAAGCGAGAACGTAACAGCTTGAGCGTGTCAGAGTGGTGGGTATCCTGACCTGCTGTTCCCACCTGCCTCAGTGAGATTTCTATACAAGCAAACTCAGGGAAAGCTCACAGTGCAGCAAATGACTTTTGCAAACCTGCAGTGTGTTCATGGGCGAACAGGGCTTGCTTATGTTCGCATGTTGCTAACATATCCCATGGGGTGCAGGTGCCGACCTGCTCTACATGGACGTGCATGCTACTAGCCATGAAGGCCATGCAACTACGGCACCACTGCAAGGCAGCAACATAAGGCGCCACTGCAAGGCAGCACTACAAGACAGCACAACTGCGGCCTTACGGCGCCAAAGCAAGGCAGAATTAGGGAGCCACTGCTACGTAGTATGCGCCTTGTGCATGTTCAAGGTGCGGGCGACTCAAGAAACGGTCAACCTTGCGAATAAAAGTGCCATCCCATAACCAATACGCAAGACCTCGTGCATGTTGGCAACAATGGCTTTCCATTCATCCACAATAAACGTTATTCCAATCCTCAAAGAAAAAAGTACTGAAGAGGTGAAGAGGATACGAGGAAAGGCAAAGTATGCTGCAAAGCATGAGGTGCGACCCAAGCATATACAGAGGCTGAGCTGCGCCCACTCAAAAGAGCACTTGCGCCTTGCAGCTGCAGTTCGGCACAAACAGCCCCTTGCACTACTCTCATTCTTCCCTTCTACCATCCACCCTCTCTCTCTCTCACACACACACGCACACACACACACACACACACACACACCTGCTGTAGGTGGCTGCCACCTGCGACTCCTCCATCTTCCGGAAGTTGGCATCCAGGGCCACCATGCGGAAGGTGTCCAGGCCCAGGCCCAGGCCATAGCACTTCATGGTCACGTGGTTCTTGGTCACTCGCTGCAAGGGAGGGGAGGAGCACACACACTCAGTCATGGCAACCTGAGAGCCTCCCTGATTTGCAGAGTGACAACGAGAGGCTGGCCTGGCAGGGGGAGGTGTAAGCATCCAATGTCGTGGACCTCTGAAAGGCATGCCCTTTGAATGTAACGGCCACAAAGGAAGAACCAAGAAGCCTCGTGCCCTGAGTTTGTGGTTTCTGCATCGCGGGCAGCTTTTGCCTGTGCTACGCCCACAGCCCACCAGGCCTGCCTCCTGAGTACAGAAAATCCATGCAGCTGCTGACCCACGAGAGTTCCTTTAAACTGCATGCAAAGTTGCAAAGCATGAGCTTGTGCGAGAATGTCTGTCTAGACTAGGACATTGGAGCTTGTGCAGCCTTTCTTCATACCAGCAAGCACAGCCGCCCTCACCTCCCTGAAAGCCTGCCAGTAAACTGCCAACGAGGCCCTGCCAAATCCATGACACGCGCGCACGGATACACATACATACGCACATGCATGCTTTTGCTCGCACGCAAGAACATACCATGAGGTCCGTGATGTAGGACTGCGCCCAATACGCAACAGTGTGCTGGCTCACGTAGCGCCAGTGCTTCTGGTGCCTCAGGCGGCGGTGCTCCAGGGGCATGCAGATGGCAGCATACATGCCGTTGTAGCCGCTATCCACGGACCAGGGGTTGACGCGGATGGCGCCGCTGAGGGAGGGCGAGCAGCCCACAAACTCTGTTAATAAAACATGGGCACGTTCACGTCAGTGGGTTTCGGACATGCGTGCGTGCATGTGTGTGTATGTGTGTGTGGTGTGTGTGTGTGTGTGTGTGTGTGTGTGTGTGTGTGTGTGTGTGCGCGCGCGCGCGCGCCCGTCCATGCTCGCTCGGAAACACAAGTGGGAAGCATGATTCCCTGTACCTAAGTTGAGCTGCGTGCTGCGTATAATTGCATGGCAGTCAGGAGGCCATAGAACTGCTGAAACATAGACCTTGCGCTTGCCTAATGCAGACCCAATTCATTACAAGGCAAGCCCCAGAGGCATGCTTGAGCTCATGATTTCAATGGCACATGAATTGTGTGTAGGGTTTTAACAAGAAGGTGAGCCACTTTTTTTAGGCTTCCATCAGAACGGAAAAAGGCGGTGCTTTGAAGGTACCTGTTTTTTCATCAGATGGAAGCGTCCAGAAATTGGCTCACCTTCACGTTTGTCCCTACCCAAAAGCCAATAATTCCCATCAGAAGACATGAATCCTCGCGCAGCTATATGCTGCACCAATGGGTTTGGCTTTCGCGCGACAGCGAAACAAGTAAGGTGCAGCATGCAGCTGCGTGAAGAGCCATGCAGTTTGCCGATCCCAAGCGTGGAACTAGCCACGGCCACGTTACTCTCACAGCATCTCACATGCACAGACACACATCTCCAACCCCACAGCGACCAGCCTGGGTCCTTTCCTGCCAGGGGGAGCAGCAGCAGGCCTTACTTTTTCGCGTATAAGTAATACGATCGTATTAGAATCCGAGATTTTGAAAGCTGAAATTCGTATTTAAATGAGTGATGTGCCCTGAAGGGACGCATCGACCATTTTGGCTCCCTTTCAGACCTCCGAAGGGACCTGGATTCGGGCATCAGCGATCAGCAGCAACAAAGTCGTCGTTTAAGCAGCTCAACGCAATGCAAGTCGTCTTTTTTGAGCAAGGAGTGAGCAACAGTCTGGACCGAGGCTTGCTGGGTGCAGAAGTACGCGGACAAGCTTGAGGAGTGGGATAGCAGCATTAGCTGCACAGTGGGTGCAGCAGCGCATTTGAGCATGAGCCGGCATGGAAGAAGCAGGCTCCAGTGCCTGCAACAATGACAAGCATGGAGTTTGATTTGATGTCCTCCCTAGACCCTGTTGCAATTGGCAGGTGGCTAGACGCAAAAAAGCGTGGAGGATGCGGGCTAGGAAGGGATGTTAGTTGCGCAAAGTCTGCTTGGCGGGACCATGGGACCCTTGGATTTTTATAACCTGAACATTTGAAGGTGCACAGATGTTAAAACTTTCTTGCTTAATGGACTGTTTGGCATGCAAAGCGTATGAGCAGGTGATGAACATGGAGTCATGCTTGTAATTCAAGCGCTAAGGCACAGCACAGTGCAGCAGTGAGGAAAATAAATGTAATCTTGGGGCTTGGTTGGGGGGCAAAGTATTAAAATGGCACTTCTCATAAAGGGGGATTTCCCTCGTAGTATTGATATCTCGGTTGTGCCAAAACGAAAAAAAAAAAAAAAGGCCTGAGCAGCAGCATTTCCACCGAGCAATGCTGAACAAATCTGGACGCCCCCACACCCTGGGCCCTTTCCCACTCCACGCCCCCAGCACACCTGACACAACTAGCATGGAGTCGCGCGGCCCCGACTCCACTGCTGGTTCAGTCTCTGTGGCCGCTGCCGCGTCTGGGCCCTGACGGCACACGATGTACTCGTAGGGCACCAGGTTCATGCCGTCGCGTGTGGCCGTGACCACCACACAATCTGCCACACTGCGTGAGTACTGACAGCAAAGGGCAGCTGAGTTGCGTGTTCATGCTGTCGCATACGGCCGTGACCACAACGCAATTTGCCACACAACGCAAGCAGCAGCAGTAGCAGCAACAACAACAGCAAAAACAACAATAAAAGCAACTACAGCGACAACAACAACAACAACAGCAAAGGAAAAGTGTACTTGTAGGGCAAAAGGTTCATGCTATGGCGCGTGACTGTGACAACCACGTAGTCCTCTGCACCGCGCGAGCAGCAGTGGTAACAGAGGGAAAGGTGGCCAAGCTTGAATTGCATGATTGAGCTGCAGTCAATCAATTGCTCAACTGAAAATGGTGCAGCTGCATGTAACATAGTAATCGTTTTGCGCGTGCGCGCGCGCGCACACACACACACACGTACCTGTAAAAAGCCATGCGCTCATGCAACGGCACATGGCGCTCCAAGTAATGTACCGGCACATAGTTTGTGGCGGGGTTCCCGAACTTGTAGTTGATGGAGGCCACCAGATTGGTGATGAAAGCGTGCAGCTCAGTGATATCATGACCAGTGGACCGCGGAGGGTTGGTAACCTGTGCCAGTGCGTGCATGCATACATGTGTGTGTATGTGCGCTCTCGCCTACCAAACATGAGCAACTACCTGGGCCCCGCCCTGGCTCCTCAGGCTCCATTCAACACGTTTACTGTTGAAATGCCCAGCCTTACTGTGAGTCAGTGTGAGTCAGCACTCCGAGGGCCTCATTTTGGCATGAGTTGCACCTGCTTCCTGGTTTTCCATGGAAAGCAATTTGCACAGAGCAAGGTTGCAGAGCTGCTCATTTGGGGCCGTACATACTCGAAAATGGTCAGCAGCAGGGGGGCGATGAATCAAGTTGGTCTGGCCGAAATGAACTCTGGTAACACAGGCTCACCTGTACCAGCACAACCTTGCCCCTCCATTCTGGATGGTACTCCAGCAGCCGCTCAAAGGCCTGCAAGATGGGGAGGCAAGTGCAAAACGAGGATGCGTTATAAGAACACCCATGCATTCACACTCACACCGCCACAAACACCATGCCAAAAAGGAAGCCTTGCCATTCAGCAGTGGTCATAAACAAGGATTTCCACACGCCCCACGTACCCGTCCTAGGCAAGGGTGCTGAATGAGGTATTGAAAAGCGAAGATGATGGTGGAGGTGATTATCATGGAAGGTCATGCTGAATGAGGTGATGCTGAGTGCAGGAGATGATGAAGGAAGTGATGATAAGTGAAGGTCATGCAGAATGAGGCGTGTTGGCCCAAACCATCACCGACCACAGAGTACACAACAATTTCCTACCTGCCTTCGTCTCTTTCTATCCCCACTCCCCCACCTCCTTCTCTTCTGTTTCTGTGCAATCATGCCTCCAGAGTCACTGCCCTTATTTCTGGTCAGAGCATAGGGACTTCGATGGCACAGCAGCAGCGTGCAGTCGCCAAAGGACTCTCTGCCTTGGAGATGCCCCGGCAAGGTGTAGCATCGCACCCCAGCTCTTCGTCAGCACGAGTGTGCTGACCAACAAGGCTGCCACAAGATGCTCCCAATTTGGGAACTGCATGCATGCCACTGGATAGGGTGGCCAAGGGTTCCGTGTATCTACTCGGCACTTGGGCGCAGAAACAATGTTAAAAGCTCCGTGCATTTTCCGTTTCATAAGTATAGATGTATAGATTTGGCCAACCCTGTGTGAACATGCTCAGCGCCTTCCAATCTGGGTATCATCATACCACCCATTAAAAAGCCCTTCCTTCAGTGCACGCGCTTACACGCATTCCTGTTGCTAAGCCTGCAAATCCTTATAAGTAGAAGTGCTCTCTTACGGGCAATGCCCTCTTCTTAAAAGAGATGAGCCTCCTCAAAAAAGGTCCTCCACACAGCTCTATTTCCTGGATCAAGGGAGTTCCCCGAAAGGACCACTCCATCCACACACAGAAACTGAAGGGGCAGCTTCACAAGGCCTGCTTTTACATGCATTCCCATGTCTGCATAAATAAAAACCTCACCCTTGCTGGAATTACACCTACCTGAAGTTTAAGGTCGATGCCCTTAAAGCTGTCCATATCGTCCACGCCAGCCATGACGGTCATACCCTGGAACTGGGCCTGCAGCTCTCCACGTCTCCACTTGAACTCGTCCCATGTGAAACCATCTAGGTAGCGCTGTGGGTTCACACCTTTGAGGATCAATAAGTGTGTCCGCATGCACATGTGTGAGTGAGCATACAGGGACACATATGCATATGTGCATGCACTTTCATGCATGCATGTGTGTGGGCGTTTGTGTGTGCATTCTGCTCAAGCAGGGTGGCAGTGACAGCAGAGCAGCTCCTCCTTGCCTGCCCCGGCTGATTCTGAGCAGGGGGCTCTCAAGTAGGTAAGCTTTTCGCAGGCAGGAGAGAAGGCCCTCCATCTCCATCACCAGCCATGGGGCATGATTTTGATACCCACAGTCCTGCCGTAAGGCAAAGAGCAACAGCATAGGCTGCGGGCACGATCTTGGTGCCCACAGTCCTGCTATCTTGTTTGAGTTTCAAAAGTGGTGATAATCTGTTGAACATAGTATTTAATAGAGGCATATTGATCCTGCAAGCAGGGCATGATGATGATGCTCTTAGTCCTCCCATAAGCATGATCTTGATGCCTACAGGCCTTGACCAGCCAATAGCAGTGGTATACCTGCGGGCATGACCTTGATGCCCACAGTCCATGAGTCCATGATCAGAGTCTTAGAGCAACGTCACACCTGCGGGCATGACCTTGATGCCCACAGTCCATGATCAGCGTCCAAGGGCAACAAACAGCAAACCTGACCGCCACGAGCAACGTCACACCTGCAGGCATGACCTTGATGCCCACAGTCCATGATCAGAGTCCAAGAGCAACAGCACACCTGACCGCCAAGAGCAACGGCACACCTGTGGGCATGATCTTGATGCCCACAGTCCTGCCGTAGTAGTCAAGGGTAATAGAGCCCCTGGAGGTTTCGTGCTCAAGCCCCAGCATGCGCGAGCAGCAGGACAGGAAGTGGCGCGCGTAGTCAAAGGTGTGAAAGCCTGCAGGGGATGGTCCATTTATTTTCATCGTCAGCAAGGCAGGCCCATAAGCTGGTCCAATGTCCATTGACTTTCAGGTCAAGTGTTGAAGGCATAGCCCAAGCTGGTTCAATGTCCATTGACTTTCAGGTTCAAGTTTTGAGGCATAGCCTGCAAGCTGGTCCAATGTCCATTGGCATTCAGTAGAAAATGAAGAAGGCAAGGCCGACGAGCTGATCCAGTCAGTAGACAGGACGTAAATGTGCTTGCGCATTGCATGGGGTGAGATGTGAAGTTGGATGCCAGGGAGTGCACGACGCACAGAAATTTTTGGCAACTTGAAGCGCTTCATGGTCAAGGGCGCGAATGCAGGGGGGGCACCTCAGCAGAGCACATCACCTTTTCAGCAGGCAGCTTAAATTCACATCTTTGCATGATTGTCTAGCCTCCTCATTTTTCGACAACATGCAAAAAGGAGAGCACATCACAAAAAGGAGAGCACATCACCTTTTCAGCAGGCAGCTTAGATTCGCATCTTTGCATGATTGTCGAGCCTCCTCATTTTTCGGCAACATGCAAAAAGAGCTCCATCCTTCAACCCTTGAACATGCGTTCAGTCTATAGCACAGGTGGATATCGTGCACTGCTGTAATTTGCCAGGGGGCCTAAAATTGTCGTATGGAAAAGCTTTCACTTTCTTTTCAAGCAGGAAATCACACTCGTTGGGCACTAGCACACCTGAATGAAACATCCTGGGGATTTGAGGAGTCACCCTGCCAGCAGCCTGCAGAAAGCTGATGTATGACAAATGTCAACCGTCCTGTACCAGCACCCTACCTTCTTGAGTCCCCCCCATCCCCTCTTCTCCTCTATCATTAGCACCATTTTAACCACAGTCACGCACCAATGAGGTCAGCGTTCTGCAGCGAGTGCAGCAGCTCCTCGTGCAAGGAAAATGCCCTAGAGGCCTCTTTCATAAGCATGATCTCATTTACGCACCAATGAGGTCAGCGTTCAGCAGCGAGCGCAGCAGCTCCTCGCGCTTGGGGAAGGTCCGGAAGATTTCAGAAGAGGGAAAGGGCGAGTGCAAGAAGACGCCCGCCCTGATGCGGTTGAAGCGCTTGCGCAGGAGGGAAGGCAGCACAAGCAGGTGGTAGTCGTGGATCCAAACAAACTCGGTGTCTGTGGCACTCTCCTCCACGATCTTGTCCGCAAAGCTCTAAGAGGAAACAGCGTGAGGGATGGAGAAATTCTCAGTGCAAAATTGAGACAGCTTGAGTTCTTGGAAAACGCTATGGAGGAATCTCTGGGGCACGTTATCTGAAAGGAAAGCAGCTATGCATGCACATTGGTTGGAGGAGCTCGGTAGCAGGTGGAAAAATGGCCCCAGGGTATCGGCTAGACCAAGCAATGTTTTTGGAATCAACTTCTGCCCAAAAGCACAACAGAAGTAGCAATCATGAAAAAAGGCGGCCCATGGCAACACTGAGCACTATATGTAGTGTTATATACATAGTGGTATATGTATGAGTTTACTGGATGCATGCGCTGCAAGCAAGGAGGAGCTGGGAGCTGTGCACCTTACAAACAAATTAAAATGAAAAAATGTGAGAAACCCAGTTGTGTGCCCTTTTATTGGGAAACATCATCCCTATTGACAAACTTTAACCTGCCTAAATAAATAATTTTTGCCCTGCGAAGAGGCTGGGCAACACAAGATGAACATGTATTTTAAGAGCGTACAGCATTATGATGTCAGGTACTGTACACAGCTTATTAATAGGCTCACAGAGGAGAGAGCCCCTTACGTGAGCAGCTCCGAGCATCAGTTGTGTCACTCATAGGCCACTACTGCGGCCGAAGAAGGGATCAGTAAGCTTGCACTCGAAGATGCACTCAAAAGGCACAAGCAAGTGTGCGCGCATCCTCAGACTTGATGCGCGTCCAATGCCTGTGCCAAAGTGCCAAACAAACAGTGAAAAATCCTTTCCTTACAAGACTTACAAACATGCGTGAACATGTATTTCGACCATTTACCCACAGGCTGTGGTGTATGCGTTCTATTTGCCCACCTTGT
>OU611753.1:9003105-9005605 GCA_914767535.2 Dunaliella primolecta | reverse complement strand
CTGGATGGCAATGAAAAAAGCTTAGCAGCAGCCTTCTTAAAGAGTTTCTTTACAAGAAAAAATCTGCACAGTTGGTGTGTACTGGTTGACTCATCTATAACCTGCACAACTCTTAGAATGGTCGTAGACTCCGGAAAAGAAAGTGTAAGCACCAAAAACACGCCCTGCAATGATTAAGGATAGGGAAAATCATGAGGGCCAAGCCGCCATGTATCCCCTCCTTGAGAAAAAAAGGAAAAATTGTCAAAATGGTCAAAATGGTCAATGAGGACCAGGAGGGATACCAGCAGTACTCCAAGCCTGATTTTGGTGATGAGAGCAGGTAGAAGACTCAAGAGCGCGTCTGATGCTGGCAAGCTTATAAGCATACTGGGCAGAGTGAGCATGGATCCTGGCCAGAGCACTTGTTTCAACACTTCATTTTGGATAATTCCTGCAGGCGTCCCCTTTTTACTACATAAGCGCCAATTTTCCCCGAGATTATTTTGAGCACCTAGGCAGTAACTCAACAGGTTATTGTATATTGCACAATATGCATTGCCTGCTCCATTTGTCACCACGGCAATTGCTGAGCTTTCTCCTTTGAGTGTATGGTTGTGTTGACAGCCCAATTCTGGTTCCTTCTGTATGGGACATCTGCTAAGTTTGAGGTCTGACAGCTTCTTGTCCTCAATGTAATCCTCCGTGCATACATTTTGCACCCAGCCTTCACACAAACTCCAGCCCTCTTTAGGCACAAGGCAACAAGAGGCACGGCAAAGGCACAAAGAGCAAGTTTGGAGGAGTCTAGGAAAGCTGTGGCCTAGCCCAGCAAGCCTGTTGCAAAGACTGCTTACCTCGGCTGCACTGGAAAACTTCCACTGTGGAGGCCGAGAACGGTCGATGAGGGCGGCACGCACCCCTTCATAGAAGTCCCCGTCTCCTCTCACAAAATGCCGCACCAGTGCGCCATCAGCCCGCAGGCATGTCTCTAGTGAGGCATGAGCAGCTCGGTGCATGAGCTCCAAGGTGACCCTTTGTGACAGTGGTGAGCCCCTGAACAGGCAAGAACAGCCGTACAGGATGGAGTGCCTGAAGAGCTGCACATGTTACAGATCATTTACTACATTGTACTTGATCTGGGAGTAAACTTGCCATTGCTGCAAGCTGTATTAGAGGAGGAGCAATGCGGTGAATCACCATTTCAGGCCCTTCCCTGCAACAACAAAGGACAAGCACAAGTACCAAGCAGCCTGCCTTTCATTAAAAGTCGGAGTCCTTCCATCCTATTTCCCAACCTGCTCCACGCCTCACCTGAGCTTTGCCAGGACTTCATTGGCAGCACCGCATTGGCAGCATCCTCTGCTCATTGGCGGCATCACCATGAACAGCAGTACCTCATTGGCAGCATCTGTGTCTCACCTGAGCTTTGCCAGGACTTCATTGGCAGCACCGCATTGGCAGCATCACCTGCTCATTGGCGGCATCATCATGAGCAGCAGTACCTCCTTGGCAGCATCCATGTCTCACCTGAGCAACGCCAGCAGCACCTCATTGGCAGCATCTACAAATTGGGATGCCATGCTGCCTGCACCCGGCACCCCCCTTCCACTGGCACTGGTCTGCTCCTGTTGCTGCTGCACAACGCCTTGCAAGGAGGCGACTATGGCCTCCACAGAGGGCTGGTGCCTTCCAAAATGGAGGTCTGAGATGGGCAGCAGCTTACTGGAGAGGGTACCTGCAGGAAAAATGGAAAGATCCAGAGATGGGCAGGAGCTCACTGGAAGAGGCACATGCAGCAAGTCAGAGTGCTAGAATGCCAGCAGGATTGGTAAAGCTCCAGCTTCTTTGAATTTGGAATTGACCTGCAGCACGTATGCAATTGCATCCAGGTTAAGCTTGGGACCAGCTAGTTGTCAATGCCAAGCCAAAATTACTGGCAAAGCTCACACTTCCCCATGTTGATTGCAGCAGGCTGCCACAGCAATTCTCGTTACGGGCTGCAAAAGCGTGGAGATGATTGTGGATAACAACGGAAGGATATTAAAAAACTCGGCATAAATCAGCAGCAATGAGCATGGCATGCTGCTTTAGTGCTGAGCAGAACAACTTAAAGGGGCTAGGCAAAGCTGGTTAAGCATGGCTGGCAGCTCCAACTTCCTGTCTATGCTGTAGGCTTCAGCAATCTGGTGTGATTGCATGGATATCCCCATTAAACAGCCTCACCATATGGACGGGGGCCTGCAGTTGCTTGCATCGCATCCAAGGTGTGTGCGACTTCAGTGAAGTCTGCAGCACGTGAGGGCCCTAAATTGTGCAGCGCCTCTTGCACAGAATCCAGCAAGGTGTGAGGGACATAATGCGTAGCTAAGCCAGCCTCGTATACAGCAGGTCCTGCACACATAGATCACAAGAGAGCTTGAAAGGGACCAGCATTCCATTGTAATCCTGCAATATTTGGGGACATTATCCCAACAATGACAGAAAATGCTCAGTTCTCACAGCCCAGAGGGTGCCAATT
>OU611753.1:8848105-8998105 GCA_914767535.2 Dunaliella primolecta | reverse complement strand
CTTAAGCAGTGGCTCTAACTTGGCAGTGAACAACAACAGGCTAGAACACTTCAAGCTGGGTTGCCACGCAGAAAACAAGCGGGCTCAACAGCTTCTTTTTTCCTCCTTTTGCTTAAGTGCCATGATGCTCTTGAATCCGGGCTATGCTCTTATGTCCACAGGCTATGCAGGGTCCGGGCTGTGCAGGCTATCAGGCTATGCAGGACGCGTGAAAGAGCTCGACCGAAACAATGGTTGCACACTTTTTTAAAAACCATGCAAGCGTCTCTTTGAATTGGTTGTAGGTGGGGTGTGGCTGAGACGTTGTGTACTAGCCACAGTCAAACAGCCGATCAAGCTTGGATGAAGAATCAAATCAATACATGGGAAGAGCAAAGCCTGGGGGTTGCCTGGAGTGTCATGCATGACTGCCAGGATCCATGTTTTGAAACCCAAGCAATGGAGCTCAAGTTACACAGGTGTTTTTTTTGCATGCAGGCAGCCATTGAGTGAATGCTGGACTGGAACAATGGAACAATGGAAGGCAGCTCTTCAGCTCACCAAGTTTCTCAAGACAAACAATGGAACCGCCAACTTCTACTGTGCAGGATCAGGCAGAGCAATGTTTTATGCAAAGCCATGAGCATGTCTCCAAGCTATGCCAAGATACGCCACATCCACTGGGCTACGTCTCAGTGCAGGTGGGTCCATTTTTTAAGGCTGATGATTTGAGGATGGGGATGATGATTTTATGGGGAAGAGCTGCATCCACTGAGTAACACTGGAGTGCGAGTGGGGCCTTTCATTGGGTTGGTGTCTGCGAGGTAGCGAAAATGTCAAGCGCAGTTCCTGAGGATGCATGCATGCGTACTCTGGACAAAGACAAAAGCTTGTCATATCTGGACATTCCGGGGCTGCTTTTGTACAGGAATGAGCAGCGATTGATGATCCTTTGTTACTTGCATCCCCCAACCTTCTTGTGCATATGATGTGCTGCAGTTCATCCTGACTCCTTTCATCTTTGAGGTTTACCTCGCAATACGTATTTCATGACCAGCAACATCTTTTGCAATCATAGTGACGCAAATGCACGTGCTGTCAGGCCTGTTCAAACGTCCTGGTCCCATTCACCAGATGCTCCTCCGTATTTGACTTTCCATTCATTTCCATGTGCATGCGCAGTTGCTCACCATCATGGCCTCTGCTGCACGCATCTGTGCTCTGCTGTCAGCCCAATCCCTGGGCACGGCCGTTTCCCCATGGTGGTCCAGAGCTGTGTGCTGCCGGCTGATCATCTGCCGCGCAGTTGAAACAGCAGTCATCTCAGGTGGGCAAAAGGCCCATGACACCTTGAATTGCTTACATAATACCCCATCCCCAAGCAGAAGGCCACAGGCAGACCTGACCGGCCCCGTCGGCCTGTTTTCCCCTTCCTTTTTTTTGGTTAGGTGGAGGATACTAGAGCTGAACAGGTCTGATTCCTTTTGCCTACCGCTGTTTCTAATTTGCACGTGGTGCTGATTCACCCACATTGGAGGGCACGCCTCTGCTTGTTCTGGCTCCTGGTCATCTGGAGGCGGCTTGCACTCACCCTGCAGCCAATTTTGTTCCCATTACCATTAGCATAAATCATGACCCCCTCAGACTGTCCTGATACCTTGAATCTTTCAAAAAATTGTTGATTGAGGTCAAACATCAGCTGATTTTCTTGATGAAGATGGCTGAAATTCTGTACCTGACCAACCGCTGAGCCTTTTCGCTCCACCTCTGCTGCAACACGTGTTTGTCTTCCCAATAAAGCAAAGCACGACCCACACTCAAGCCCTGGGTCATCTGACCAGATTGAATGCCTTGCAAGTGATTGGGGTCCACTCTATGGCCAATCAGGATAAGCCCCTGCTTTTGGGCCTCCAACCAATCAGCGCTTTGCTGGACAGCTTTAATTTAATCTCTGGGAAACCAGGCTTGAAAGTTGCAACCTAGGGGAGTAATGCGCTGGTAGAAGATAAAGGCATACCCATCAATTGAGCCGCAGTCAGATGCCCCTGGGTCAAGAGCTAATCCGCGCAATGCAACAGAGTGTACGGTCTTTCCATTACAGGTGAGAGCACTGTGGTGCATCTGCCTCTAATTCATGGGGATGAGGATGCATGTAGTAGAAGGCGGGGAAGGTACATAGTGCTGACCTGGCGCATAGCCTGCCTGTCACGCTCAACTCATTGACAGCCTTGCATTCAAGTCTACTCTTTAAGCTTGCCGCACATTGCTATACCCACAGGTGAGATTGGCCTGTGTTCATAAAGAATAGACACAATACAAACAAGACGAAGGTCATGGCTTTTTTCAGTGCAGATTCAACGCAACTGCCTACTTTTGAGTACAATGGCACAGCCCTTGAGGTTGTTACAGATTTTGAATACCTCGGGGTTCTACTGAGACGTGATGGCAAAATGAATGCTGCTACAAGCCAAATGGCACGTAACTTTATGGGAGGCATTGCCAGAGTACAAAAAGCTGGAGCTGAACTTGGTATCTTGAATAGGAAACATGCCATGCTTTGGCTCTTTCAAGTCTTTGCTCTCACAGCAGGTTTATTCGGATGCCAAATATGGGCTACAGACAAACTTTCTTTTGAGTCATCAGCAAAAACTAAAGCACATGTCTATCATACAGGCTTCCTCAAGTCTTTTTTGGGTGTTAAGAGAGCAACAGAAACACACTGCTTACTTTGAGAGACGGGATAGATGCCCCTTTATTTTTACTGGTTCAGGTGTATCATGAGATTCTGGAACTCTCTTCTCAGTACAAACAATGCCCTCCTGAGCCAAGTTGCGCAAGCAGACCTATGACTTGCTGATAAAAAGGGCAGTTGGACTCACCAGGTTCTGACAGCCTTGAATGACGTGCCTCATGCTCAACAGTTTGCTGCTGCTGTATGTACCAGAGCCAAGGTTAACATGAACGACTTCGAAGGTGTTCTTCGTGAGCACATTATCCATGATTGGAGGAGTCTGGACAGTCTGACTCCACAAGAGGCCCATGCTTCCAGTAGAATCATGAGGACGTATCACACACACACACTTTGGCATTCCATTGGGCTCTATACCAGGGTGGTGGGATGAAAGGAAGAGAAACTAAAAGCCACTGCTACCTTTCTACCTACGTCAAGATATTCCTCGTGAATTATTACGCAGTATTTCATGCTTACGCTTTTCCAGTCACAACCTTTGGGTGGAAACCCGACGGCATCATAGAAATAGGTGCCCATTCGAGCTTAGAATTTGCAACAAATGCGATTGGCACACTGTTCAAGGCGAAGAGCACGTTATCTTGGATTGCCCATCTCAGGATTTAACAGAACTGCGCACTCAATCCCAGCACCTTTTTAGCTCTGCACCCCCAAGCAGTGCATCACGCCTTAGATACTTCATGAACCAGGCTGATGTCCTAGGATTAGCCAAGTTCGTATCTGCATGCCTGAAATGCTGTGACTGAGCTTCTAGTGTTTTTTCAGATTGGACTGGTTTGGTTACAGGCACGTTTTGCTTCAGCTAAGCTGCCCCCGCAGGCAGGTACAGCTATGTAACCCTTCCCTTCCCTTGTTCATAAAGAGAAGTGAGGTTATAATGACAATGAAATTAATAGAAAAAAATAATGATGAGCATATATACATATACACATCATATTAATATACCGATACGTAATTTGTATGCAATGTGTGCACGTTATACACACAGGTGAGACTGGCCTTCTGTCGCATGCTTCCTGCAACAGGCAAGAGCTGTGTGCGCTGACTGAGGCAGTGCTAGCCTCCATGGCCAAAGCTGATGCGGTGGCAACACCCGCTGCAGCTGCAGCAGCAGGAACAGCTTCAGGCCCACGAGGGCCAGCGCTCGCCCAGGCACAAGCAGAGGAGGTACCAAGAGCTCGCAATGCTTTGTGGCCCCCGGCGCAGAATGAACAGTCGTTGTGGCCCCTGGTGCAGGATGAACAGCTGTGGAGCTGGGCAACGCAAGCCAGCGGTATGTGGGGGGGCTGGGTGTTTCATGAAAGACAGGTTGGCAAGCACAGCTGGGTATCGCAGCGGAGAGCTGAGGCAGTGGCATGCTTGAATGGTGTGGCTGGATCTTTGCATTGGCGCAGGCATGAAGTTCAAATGATCCTGGCAATGGAGAGATGGTTTATCAGGCTGTTTAAAGCGGTGCTCCAAAAGCATGCAGCCTTACTTTGTTTGTGAGAGTTCGAGCATATGAATCCACAGCTACGCGCGCCGGAAAGGGCAATGTAGGTTTGAAAGGCCTGCAGATGAACGGAGCACATGCGAACACCAGGAACTTGATCACACATGAAGCCGCTCTACAGGCATGAGCTTGACCTGGAACAGGCTGTTGGATGGCAAGTGGTGTTGCTTCATCGCACGTAGTGCTCAGGCTTGTCCCAACTTCCAAACGGTGTAGTTCAACCTGATGCAAGCAGTGCTTTTTATCTTGTGTGAGGCAGGAGGGCAAGAAAAAAAAGTAATGGTCGTCATGCCAGATTTTCGGGTGTGACCCCACTGACCACCCCCAAAAACCCCCTTCCAGTGCCCCAACCCAGACTAAGGATACTAATCTGCTCCTTTTTGCATTCCCTATCCATCTGCATGTTCACAACACTGAAACATTCAGTTGCAGCAGAGTTATGGGGCAAAATCTGAGCAGCAGACGCCCATGCATACCTGCCTTTCCAGGCACCCACAACTGGCTTGCAGGTCCACAAACTGCACCCCAGACTTCACCATGTAAGAACACATCATACAATGTCACTATCCTGGAAGCTTGGATTGGTTTGCAGCACTTTCGCCTCTACACCCCTTGCTGCCCACACCCTTGCACGCATGGCACTGACTCCCAGCCATGCACACAGACTCCCCCCCCTTTTATCCAATTTGCACCCTGAGGGTGGCAATTGACAGGGCTCGTGCTCAGAAATCCGATTGTACATTAGATTTCAGTAGAACTGGCCCAGAAATTTTCTGGAAGGAGGTCCTAAAAAGTCACCCCCCCCCCCCAACCGCCCACCACCACCCGCCTCCTCCAATTGGAACCATATATTCCAATCAATAGCTCTTGATCTCAGGATAACGCATACACGGGTTTTTTCATGAGATCAACCTTTGACGTCCAAAAGTTGGCTTTCTGACGCCTCCCATGTGAGGGATAAGTTAAACAAAATAAATGACCATTTTGTGTGGATCCCATACAACACATATCGATTTTCCGGGGGTGCAGCAGCACACTGAATCAAATATGGAGGCATCAGGCCGTTCCCATGAGCAGCTCTTCCCCTGCACTTGGGCTGAATTTGCAATTATTTTGGTAGGAACGTCAGGCATCTTTAAATTTATACAATATTTAAACCAGCACTGCTGGGTTTAAGCTGTTTTTTTGTCAGCCCCGTTCAAATATGGCAAAAATCAAGGAATTCTTGCCTGGGAAAACTGAATTAATTGTGCGTGGTACTGTGCCAGTTTTTTTTGCTGTTTTTGGCCATTCTCTGTGGATGGATGCCAGAATGCATGCTTTGACCCAAATTTGCCTCATATTATAGTTACCGGGCCAAGTCCTGGGTCATTCCTGAGGGAAATCTATCGTCCTGAGGAGTGTGCAAATTCAATGCAGAAAATGGGATTGCTTTGACTCTGCTCTATCCCCTTGCAACTTGGGCACGTCTCCCAGTGCAGGCAATGAGCTTGCATCAAAAGGATTCCAAATGATGCCGACCAAAGGCCAGCCGGAAAAACGGCTTACTGTTCCAGAGGTGGACAATTTCCCTATTACTGTACGTACTCTTTCCCGGTTTTCTTTCTCGAATCTAACCATGTCAACCATTATTATTCATAAAAACATTAAACTCACCAATGAATGATGAGATGTGGAGGACCCTAAATCACTCTCATGGCCTCAGATCACGCAAACACGGCCCACTGCTCCACCTGGGACCAATTTGCACTTCCAAACATATGTTTCTGCAACCTCCATATGCAGCATATGTGATATGCTATGCTGACATCCTGCATATTCAAATAAAGGAAAGAAGGAAGTCAAAAATTTACCTTTTTGTCACCCCTTGTGCTGGATTTGTTTTAAAGGGATGTTTTGTACCTCACCAACCACTGGGTCTTTTTAATCCATTTCTTCGGCAATGGTATTCTTTTGATACAAGGACTCCAAATCACAAAAAATCACCCATTGTAATGAAGTGGTGGTCTGGAATAGAGATGAGATGGTCAAAAATTAGGGTTCGTGCCGCGGCTGACTAGCAACATTTTGCAACCAAGTTTGAACGGCCAAGGTTTGGGCGCGCCTATCCTGGGAGCATGCCAAAACATGCCTTTGGGGGGGAATTTGTCGAGCTCTGTTACTTTTCCTTTGTGGCACAAGATCTTTTCCGTGCCAAACTTGCCATTACTGTTGCTCCTGCACCCACGACAAACCCAAGGGCCATCATCACAGATTTCAGGGACAGTGAGGATGCAGCTCCACTCATTGAGCCTCTATTGGGAAACAGTCCCACAATTTAACAGCCTTCACACTTCTTCCATCCAACCTCTTAGAACCTTTTTGAAGTCAGCTATCTTGCACACTTCTTCAGGCCTTGAAGGGCACATGGACTGCAGAGCTATGGTTGATGCTAGTTTAATTTAATAGTTTATTTAAAAGGAGGGGGTTTTGTCTTTGGAGATGAATGTGTTTTAACGGAAAATGAAACAATAACAAAACTATAAGTAACAGCAAAACAAGTAAATATAAAGTCTGCCGGGTTCTTGGAAGGCAAAGCACATAGCGGCTCACTGAACCTTTCCGTAAGAGTGCAAAACACCTGAGGGTGTGCAGTGTCACTAAAAATCAGTCCAAATTGTCCCAAAAGCCCAAAAAGTCCATAGCAATTCCAATCGCACCGTAAGGTGTATCAGAAATGGTGTATTACACAGAAAAACCAATATATACCAGTTGATAAATTTCTTGGAAAGCTAGCACTGCATGGCTAGTACTGCACCTCAGAGGTTGTGCAAAAGTTCGGTTTGTGAAAAGGGAGCAAATGCAAGCATGCATAGACGAACTTGACCTCCACAACCTGTAGGTGTGGAAGATATGGTCAGGGGCATGCTCCTTAACAACAAGAGAGACACCTCCCGAATGCAGAGATGCATAGCATATTTTGAAAAAAAAAGGAGTGCTTTTGGCCCAAACTGAGAGAGATGCTTTTCATGGAATGGTTGACATGTGTATTTGTGTCAAGCACGGCTGGCAAGAACCCAAAATGATGGCTGGTGCTGTGTCTGATTCCACCAAGCACAAAGTTGAAGGGGAGACATGTCTCTTCTGTATGTATATGTGTATGAGAGAGAGAGAGAGAGAGAGAGAGAGAGAGAGAGAGAGAGAGAGATTTCTGCCACAGCTCACTGTGCATGCTTTTTTCCACAGTGAGCCCCTGAGCCCACTTCACCGCCATTGTTCTGCTAGCTTTTAAGTCACAAGAGTGTACGTATCAAGTGTGTGCAGCAAGGTCTGGGAGAGTGTGCATGCAGGCTTGTCTAACCTTCAGTCTGTCTTATCATAGCTCCACACCACAGCAGCTGCAGCACCAGCAGCAGAAGGAAGGATAGATTGTCCGAAGCCGGGCTGTATTTTAGACAGTGGGGTTGGACAAAGAGCCACATTTTAGGTTCAATTGTGAAAAAGGAAACCTGCACTGCAAGCTGCAGAGCCGTTCGCCGCCAATGAATCTGCTTTCAGGAATTAATCTACTAACTATTTTATTGTATAACATTTCCTGAAAGTTGTCGTGATGGATAGAAGCCTATCCTTCAATGGCCTTCTTTACACAAGGAGGAGCGCTGCTAAGGCTCATAGAATTTTTGTGGGAAACTGACACCATTCTTCATCCACATTGAAAGATCATGTGTTTGTGTCCTTAGATGTTGGAAACGCAATGTATGGTTTAGGAGGTAGACAGTCATACTAGACTTGAGATGGCCATTACATGTGGACCTGACATCGCTCTTGTGTTCTCTGCTTTGCCTGCAGGCCTTTGCTGGGATGCATGGCTGGAATGCATGGCTCAAGAGCATGAACAGGATCTGGCTTCCTTTCTTACGGAAGTCTGTCCAGTGTTTCATGCCCAGGCCCAAAGGCTTGCTGAGAGTCCGTGGCTGCTGACAAAAAGGCTATGACTGCTGCATTAAAGATTGGTTTAGTTGTGTCTTTTGAAGGCTCTTTGCCTCTGCCCTGCTTGAATGTGAGGAAACAAAAGAGATGAAAAGAAAAGAAAACCTATGTAGGCAGAGGAAACTCTCCCTACATCAATGAAGGAAAAGGTGACGCGTTGGCTCAGAAGAGTTGTGAGTCCCCTCCACCAAAAAGCTGCCAGCAGTGCAAAAGAAAAAGAGCTGATGAAAATCTGGAGGGTTAGTGTGCCATGAGGTGGCTCTACAGGTGTGCACCACCAAAGAAAAACCAACAAACTCCAAGCATTACAAAATTAGGAGGATCAGCAATCTCCGCAAATCACTGCAACTTACTCAAATCTGTCTGCCACGTGCTTCACAATCTGTCCCAGGCCCACCTAACCCTCACCTTTGAACAAGCTCTCGCCCAAACCCACCATCACCCCAATCTCCATAAGGCCATCCCCTTTGTCCAAAGCTTCTCCTGCACAGAGAACAATCTCACTGCCTCTGCCTCAAACTGCGCCCCCCCCCCCCCCGGGGGCCCCTCGCCATCGCTAGAGACTGTTCTCAAAGTCCAGCAAAAGAATTCCAAGGACCAAAATAACAACATAGATGCAAACTACAACACCAAGTGCCGCATTAGGGCACAAAGACGCCGACAGAGGAAAATCGCTGAATACCCAGCTCTAGCCAACAGGGAAATCCTAAGTGGCGAGAGCACCATCCCCCCTAAGCCCAGGCACTCACTGACCCTAGCACAGGCGAAGTGGAAACGGACCCGTGCAAAGTACCCGATATTGTGGAGGATTCATACACTGAGAGCATGTCTGCCCCCGGCATAAAGTCGGGAGCCTACATTCCATCTGATCCCCGTGCCAAACACAACTACCCCTGGATGGATCGACAGTGTGAGGACCACTCCCTCCTTGAAACTCTCATCACCAGGGCTAAAAATACTACCCAAGGAAAAAGGGAATGGTTTCACAACACTATCTTGGATGGCTGCTCCTTCCAGGACTGCATCCAATCGCTCACAGGCAATCAGACCCCAGGACTGGACGGCATAGTCAATGAACTGCTCAAGCTCTTGCCCCCAGAATACAAAGAATCCATCCATAAACTTTTCATTATCATATCATGGTAATTTGGGCAACTGGTGTCACTCCCCTGAAAGAAGAGCGATACCATGCTCATCTTTAAAGAAAAAAGCTCTTAAACAGACTCTGCCTTTAACACAACAGACCATGAAACTGCTCTGGATCATGTATGGCCTTGGCTTCCCTTCTGATGCCATTGACACTGTCAAAAACCTCTACCAAGAGGCACACACCAGAGTTCGCCTCCCTAATGGCCAATATACAAAAAACATCCCCAAAGAAAGGGGCACCACTGGTTGAATGACATTCAAGGTGATACACTCTCTCCCTTCCTTTGCCTCATATGCATGGAACCCCTCCTGCGCTGGCTTGGCGTTGGAGGGCAAGGCTATGGTTATGGGTGCCTCAGTGAAAGCCCACAAAGTATCATGCAAAAAGCCTGAAACAAGATTAGCAGTCACTGAGTGGGACATTTGCAAATGACCTCATCTGCATCACAGGCACTCATGCCAAATTTTGCATTCAAGCCAAGACATTTACCCTTTACGCGGATTGGGCCCACCTCCGAGGTCATCATTTCTGGCAACAAGACTAAGATGACCTGCAGCCTCCCTATTCCACAGAGCAGAGACCTTTGGGGCAATACATCCATGGCAGACGATGCCAAGCGTCAGCTTCAAAACAAAAATTCTGGTACAAGGCAAAACAGCCCAGTTCATTGGCCCAGGGGAGCCTTTCACCTACCAAGGTGTAGAAGTCACCATGACCCTGGACTGGAAACCCCAACTCACTAAAATGACGGACAAGCTCACCAATAAGCCTGAAACCTAGCTCGCTCATTTGCTACACCTAGGCAAACAATGGATATTCCTCGAACGGCCATCATCCCAAGCATTGCCTATGCCTTCCCAATCACACCCTGTTCTGAGAATGACCTTGCTCATTGGGATAGACTTGCCCTTAATACCATAAAGAAAGGAATTAGCTCTGGCAGTGCACTGCAACAGCTATCCTGCGAGAGGACAAGCTCGATTTTGGGCTTGGATGCCCATCCATTGCTGTGGAATACAAAACAAGGAGCGCAGTGGCCCTCACCACTAGCCTCAACAACTGGCAAACATGGCCGTACTACCAAGTCCCTAGTAGAATCTCAAATTCAACACCTCAGGAGCTACTGGCTCAGGATCATCAACCCATCTCGCCACACCCCCACCTATACCTCTAGGCAACTACCTTCAAGTTACATGCTTCGTGTCAGACAATACCTCCGCAATAACAACAGCGCGCTTGACATCACCTTCCAAGGAGCGCCCTACCTTCTTTCCAGCATCCTGCCTGTTTTAAATGCACTCTCAATGCCAGCGCAGCATATATCTATCAACCCACCCTGAAGATCCTAGCCTGCCATTGCACTTATTCCCTCATGGAACTAGACATTACCAGCCTCTCCCCTGCTGAATGACGGCCTCACTAACGTCATTAGCGGAAACAAACTCACATCCTTGCTGGGTCGCAACGTCAGGATCCTGTCTGGTCCGAACCAGACACATTATTGCTTTAAATACCTGTAAATACCGGTAATCTCTCCCATACTCTCAACTCCCACAATCTGACACCTGATCTCATCAACACCATTATACAGAGCCAAGACAGCTCGCCCAATAAACCCCGAAATCACGCCGCATTAATGATATAATGTATGCAGAGGTGATCAAAGCGGGACACACACCAGCATGCTAGAACTGGTCAAAGTTCCAAGTAGAGCATGCTCTTACAATTCCCCCCACTAATCATCCACTCAACGGGACACAATCCCTTAGCAGGCCCGTTCACACTGACTCCAGGACCCACAGTACCCCCCTCTTTGAGACTCAAGACATCGAGCAAGAAAATCCTCTCTTCCACAGCCAGGATAACCCATCTCCTAACAATCAAAAACATTCATAAGCACATGATACCCATGAGAGTTAGACGTAAAAGGCATAGCTCCCGCATTGAAGGACCGCCGACACTTGCACAAGGCACAACCTCCACCTAAGTCCTTCCAACGCCCCTCACACAGGGCTTATCCCTGGACCCCATCCAGATCCCACAAGCCGCGGGTAGGAGGCACAGAGGGAGCCAAGACCCCAAAGCACTCCTAGGATGCCACACACAACCCATTTTAACCCCGTGCCCTTTGCCACCAAACACACCAGACACTGATGTTGCCCAATGGCTCTGGAACTACAAGCAGAACAAAGCTGCTGAATTAAACGCAGTACTAGCAAGCAATCCCAAATCTTTCACTATGGGCATATCATCCCCAGTATCCTGGGCTGGCAACACCTCAGGAAGTCTGAGAGATCCTCCCAGGAAAAACAACAAATTTAATACGAAGTTCAGTGGCATCCTTTCACCATTGAAAACTAGGCCTTACCCATCCTCCAAAATGGTGGGCTAAGACTGACTTCCTCGACACACATGCCCAGAAGGCTGGCAGAGGATCCGTGCTGCCAACTTTGCTGGAGCCCAGGGAGCAAAGAACATACGCATGAACCTCAATGCTACGATGACATGCCCACCTGCGATACCTGTTACCGCACATACCACTGGGGCTGCCTCATAGACATCAAATTATGCTTGCTGCAGGATCAGGCGTCGAGCAAGCCTGATGAGCACTGGAATTACCCTGCATGTGCCCCCCTATCTCATTCTCAAAGATTGGAAAGACGCAATTACTCTGAAGAACACGAAATGATCCATGGGCATCCTCGATGGGAGGCTGCTGAGATGCTATAGATACACCCAGACCTACAAGCCTATGTAAAAGCTTATTAGGAGGAACGACTGGAGCATATAGTAGAAGCAACGTCAAATGACTTAGATTATCTTGTAAAACAAGGCTCTGAAGGCAATCCTCAATGCCCCTCCGACTCTCCATGGCTCTCAACGACTGGATGAACCCTTCGCAAGAATGTCACTTTTGACTTCCAACCTACCAATCCCCAGGCAGGTATCATGCCAACTTGAAAATGTGAGATTATTATAAGAACTGTTGACCTTATGAAAGAAACCCTGCAACATGATCCAGCTGATGAAGCTATAGTACCTGTACAACTGCCTGAAGTGATCACCTGTGAATCTGCCTGTATCTTTTAACTCAAATGGCAAATGCGTTGGCATGCTCACTATTAAAAGGCCCTTTTCAGCTGGGCTCCAGACCCTGCTCGAAGCTTATAAAGCAGCCAAAGAGGCAGGCAAGCATGCAATAATCCAACCACCTGTCCAGGATACGGCAACAGAAATTATGGGCCTCATATCACGCCAGAAGGCCCAACAAAAGCAACTCTCTGCTAAAAGCAAAAAGGCCCACAACTCCAGCGCATCGATAATACCTCCCCACATCCGATCAGCCCTGCATAAATGGTGCATAGTCTCCACAGAAAGGTTCTTTAACCCTTTTGAATCTGACTGCCTACAACGCTTATTTTAGCACAACTCACCGCGACCAAGTCTTTGGGGTATGCACTAATGCCCTCTCGGTGCGCTACTCCTTCTGCCATCTTCCTCATGATGACGAGATCATGTTCCAGCTCCTACGCCATGCTTTGCACTCCTCCCTCCAAACCAACAAACCAGCTGCCACCTTCATGCTCCTGCCTCACTGGAGGCTTCAGCTGCAATGCCTACATGAGTTGGCTGAACCACTACCCAGGTATTGTGCAAGTGCTAGCCAAATTCCCCGCTGGAAACATCCATCTCCAGACACCCCAACACTGGTTCGATACCATACCTAACCCTGCCCAACCTTCTTACGCCATGCAACTCATTGTCGTCTGGAACCTACATGCCAGGGAGGCACTAAACAATGTCAAGGAAAACTGGCTTCAGCTTCTCAAGCGTGACATACCAGAAGCTCACTGGCTACCCCTGCAACCCCCAAATTCTGCCATGACACTGCATACTCATCAACGCCTAGCATCAAACAACTGGAGGAAGAAATTCCAATCCATTCCCTAAGACACCCATACCTGCTCGCACAGGAGCCCTCAGACAAGGACATCCTTCCATCCTGCCAATTTCAAAAAGACATTCACATCTAAAGTCAAGAACTGGAGAGAAATCACCTACACAGATGGCAGTGCCATTCAATACAAACATAACTCTCCACCACTTATTGCCTCAGGCTTTCACAAACCCAGTGAAGACACTACTCAACCCTCTCAACAGCAACTGCACATAAAACCCAACGGGAATGGACCTACAAACACCATCAACAGAGCAGAACTAGCAGGCATACTTGTTGCACTCTAACAAGGGCACACTGACAAAGCTTCTGATAGTGTATCCTGCCTCTCTCAGGTCTCTAAACAGATATTTTACCCAATGCGCATGAGGACCCATCTCTATGCAGAACTCATCCAGGCCATCTTAAATGTATTAGAGCACTCCCTGCACCCTGTGCATTTCTTTAAGGTTTAAAGCCCACTCTGGTATTTCTGGTAATGAGGGTGCAGACGCCTCCGCACACACTGCAGCACTCACGAACATCACAGACATTGCACTTCCAAATGCCAGGGACAACTTTCACTGATTTTCCTTGAAGTCCTCACATGAACGCAATGGTGAAACACATCACTCCCGTACTGCTCCAACTCACTACCTCACCAACCTGACAGACAAGCTTACAACAAATATGCACAAAAGACATTAGCTCGGCTCTGCTGACACTTCTGGCTACAATTACAATAGCTGGCAGAAGCTAAACTATGCTATGCAGCCCACTCCCCAAAACACCACTCAGGCTGTCAGTCCGGAAGCTCACGGCCCACCCTCACAACTTGCAAACAAATAAATCAGCAGCTCTTTTTGGAAAAATCCAAAGATCACCCACAAACATCAGATTAATGTATTAACATATTGCACGGGAGCAGTTTACACTCAAAAACATGCCTACAGATTAAAGATGAATTCCGCCTCTGCACACTGCCCATTATGCGGCAAAGTGGACAGCATTAATCATATTGCCCTTGTTGTCTCAACCCAACAATGAATGGGATGCACACCAATAGGCACCATGTTGGCCTTAGCCCTCAGCAAAGGCAGATGTGGCTCATCCCTTATTGGTATGCATGCCTGCCTGCCAAAAATGAGCTCCTGGAACTGGGCATTGAAGTCCCTGAAAGCATCTCCCGAGCTATTCCTGACTGAGTTTCCCTACTGGTACTAGCTCTTCTTCTCGGAACCAAAGCCGCCCTGATGCTGTCTTTACACGCTCTATCCGAGGACGATCTGCCCACCTTGATCCTACTGAGATCCCTCCTCAAGACACGGACCGTGTGACATTCATCTTGTTGATTCTAAATTCTGCCATAGTACCAACCACTTCCTCACTGTGGGAGCTGCAACTGGCCAGCATGCCAGCACTATGACCAGGCTCAAAACCCGCAGCTCATGAAATCAAAATCACTGAGTTCTTTGCTTGCATAAGAACTCAGGTTCTTGGAGGTTGCAGGAAGTGAGATGTGTGACATGGGTATTTTCCTGCATCTCAGTATTTCTTCTCCATCTTTTTGTATTTCCCGTTTCTCTCTTCAACTTGCCTCAGGCTAATTTTTAGCCTGAGGCTCACTTCCTGCCCTCTTCTTATCCGTTCCTTTCCCTTTTTGCTTTTCTTTTCCCCCTTCTATGCCTGGCAAGTTGTTGAGTTTGCTGTGTAATACATCATTCATGCAACCGGAATAGAACAGAAACAACAAAATGACCTTGCACATCATTTTAGTTGGTGTGGCAGGCACTACCTAAAATGACTACACCATTAAACTCCTTATCAACTTTGGTTTAACCAGGCAAAAGGCTAAATCATTGGCATACAACTTGGCTGGCAGGGAGGCCACAGATGTGGCTGAGCCTGGCTTGTTTCTTAACACGTGTTTTTTTTTATCGCAGACGGGTGGTTTAAGGGCAGCCGTGTGCATACTTTTCAGTGTTCCAAAGATATTATTGTGAGTGGTGTAAGGCGTTTATGTAGGGTCATTGAGAGCACAGTATAGCTTTTCTATGTCAGAGTGTTAAATGGGGTGCTAGAATACGCCCATTTTGATGTGATGGTGCAGGTTTTGGGAGCATCTTGATTTAAACCCCTAGGATGTTGGTGGGGATGTTAGCGACAAGTGGATTGTGGTCGTTGTCGTTGTATCCTTTGTCAGCAGTGTAGCAGAAGAGTTGAGGATATTGATGGTTTATATTGTTAGTTTTTAGGACACAGGAGGGCAGCATTATGTCATCAATGCGGCTGAGTGTGTGTAATTATACATCCCCTTATGGGCCTTGGTATTTATGGAGTACATGACCTCGCATTGTCAGGCTGAGAAAGTGACGCAGCCATAACAGTGTCTTAACATCCCATGACCACAGTTGCTCAATCACAGGTATAAATACCAACTGTCCAACTAACTCAACTAACTTGCAGCACACTCTCGTTGCAGCAGACTCTCGTCATGACAGCATCCCCCTGCAAAACCATGGTCATCACAGTGGCTCAACTCCAGGCAAAATACTCCAGGGTGGATACCAAGTGTAAAATAGCACTCAATAGACTGGCAGCCCTCATCAACATCCCATCCACTGAAGAGCTCAACACGGATGCTATCCAAAAAATCCTCACACATAAAAACACCGAAGCCGGTGTTCTTGCGGCTCACTGCCGAATAAACAACACCCACATTAGCGGCCTCATTGATACCCACCTCAATCAAGCACTCAACCCCTCCACCAACATTGATGCAAGCACTCAACCCAGCAACAAGCACCCAACACAGACAGTACCAGCACCACAGCCTCCCTCCACAACTCACTTCAGGCATGAGATCACCGGACGTCGCCTCCCACGGACAACTACTGTCATGCCTGGGCCAGCTCCTACAGCAAGCCCTCCCAGTACAAGCACAACACATCTGAAACATCTTAAAACATCTACCAATTGAAAACTCTACCATCAGCACAACAAGTCTGCCCCCAGACGGAAAATGCACAAACACTGGAGCAACAGAACTCCAAAGCAAGCCGCCCAGTAAATGAACACGCTCTAGACACAGAACAAACGTAGCTTCTCCTACGTACTCAATCCACACATCCACGCAAGCCAATGTTCTGCCCTCCATTCAAAACGTAAACCCAGAAGACAATGATACTCTCGACACCCCACCTGGAGATGCTTCCACCATCAGTTCTAACTTGTCCGGCTTACAAAAAGAGAACCCCAAAGATGGGCCTCTCAGCAAGCGTACACGCTCTGCAAAGAATTTAGGCACACGTTGCAACAATGTAGCCAGGACACCTCAGGACCTAGTGTCAACCAACATAATACTCTACCAGAAACGCTTCAAATTTGCCCTCAGATGGAGGAAACTCTAGTAACAAGATCTACAGAGCCTGATAGCGAGCCCCCCAGGAAAAGAAAGCGCTCCAGATACAGGGCAAGCATCACTCCCCCTGTGCACCTAACTCATAACCTCATACTAAATTCAACTCAATCCAACGCACTGCCCCTCTCCCCCAATGTGAACCCACAACCTAGGAACGCTTTCAATACCACGCTTGGAGATGCCCCCAACATCAGAGCTAATCTGCCTGGCCTACAAATAGAGATCCCTGAAGATGGGCCTCCCAGCAAACGCAAACGGGTCCCTGGATTGAATCCTTGTGGCCGGGATGGAGATAAAGATGCCCTCTATCGGTGGGAGTCAACGGGAGGCTCTTTCCTTAATGCACGCGGCCGAACGGCAAGCGTAGATCTTTATCTTTCCAGGGGGACTTGTGAGGCGCCTCCACGCGGTGTCCCCTGGTAAAGCCCTCGTGTGCTGTGCAAGCACACGCCCGGACATACTCGGGAGCGGCAGAGACCTCTCACATTGGCAGCGGAGTAACAGCAGTTCCATGTTGCGGCCTCTGGAGCTGGCTCGCGGCGCAGGCAGGGCGCGTGCGCGAGTGCCAGGTGGAGGACATTGGCGCAGGAGTGGTCCCAGAGGTCGGCGCGGTGGAGAAGGTCTCTAGAGGTGGAGTGTCTCAGCTTGGGTCTGCATAACTGCGTGCTCACCTCCCACCGCCCTGGTTGGCCCCTGTGCAAGAGGGGGGCCCATGCTGAGATGTTGGAAAGCTTGCTCTATGGCTTAGGGGTGGGTCTTGAGCTTGCTGGACAGGGCCTGCCTGACAGTCGTGTCGTAGGTCCCATGGTGGAGGCCAACTTGCTGGTGTAGACTTCTGTGCCACCTCTTCCTCTTGGTCTGTGTGTTGGGGCCCTGCCTTTCAGGTGACCTTTCCTTAATGCACGCGGCCAGACTTGGCAAGCGTAGCCTTTCTTTCTTTCTTTCTTCCCAGCAAACACACATGCTTTACAAAAAGGCACGACTCCAGTTTTACGCCCCAACAGTGCAGCCAGGGCCCTATCTCAGGCTCAAGTGCCAATTTTTATGATGAAGAATGCATTTGTAAAGAACCTGGCCTCTTATACACAGCAGCCACAAGCCAAAACGGCACGCCTTCCATTCTCCTCACCCACCCTAACACCCCAAATAGCCCAAATACACAGATTGGCAGCCATAACCCTAGGGAAAAGAGGAAGAAGATACTACATATAGAGACAGAACTTCAGGCCCCTACCATCAACCCTCTAGCTTCAAATTGTGATGGCCGTAGAATCTGGAAGTACAGAGAAACTTCTGTAAAGAAGCTGGCTCAGGAGACCACAGCAAGCCATGCCATCAACGCCGCCGGCGTCTACTACGGCGTCACACATTGTGCTGAAAGCAGATTTGAATATTCATTCGCGTGAGCCTTCCTGCTGGAATGCTTAAGTTTCAGATGCTATCCAAGGCCTGCGGCAATGTGAATCCTTTGTGCAAGCTGTGCAGCAGGACACTCCTATTCCTATTTAAGTGTTTACTAATGACCTCAGGCACAGGTTGCGGACAGTGTGGAGAGATGTTGAGAGAGTGAACCCACGGGACACTTATTGCAATCTGGCAAATTATCACTCTTTTTGCAGTGCCTTTTGATCACAATGTGCGTGCCCCTGCCCGTTTACCAAGGCACATGCATTTGGATCTGTCTCAACGTGTCATACAGCTGCAGCGATTGGGCCGGGGACAGTGTGGGTATGGGGAGGAACTGGTTGTGCAAGTCAGGGGAAAAGCAATCGTGGTCAAACCTTGTGAGGGGGAGCTGGTTCCCTACCCCTTCCGCCAGCACCTGCCTTCAGGCCGCCTCCCCAGCCCTGGAGAGCCCTTCCTGCACCTCAATGCAGGCCGACTGGGGCAGCAGCTCAAGCAGCTACTCAAGCCTCCTCCGCCATCACCAGCAGCAGCAGCAGCAGCAGCAGCAGCAGCAAGGCCAGCAGCACAAGCACCTACTTCGCCTGCCCCACCATCAGCACAAACAGCAGCAGCAGGAATGACAACAGCAGGAGTGACAGGAGCTGCAGCAAGAGGAGCCCCAGTCACTCCCACCAAGCGGAAGCGCACCAGCCAAGAACCCAACCCTGTCCAGCACCAACACTGCCCTCCCCCAGCAGCAGGAGCAGCAGCACCTGTACAAGAAATGCACGCAGGTGGCTTTAGAGGAGCCAAGAGGCACGGACAAACTGCAGACCAAGAGACCCGAGTTCGAATACACAAGATTGCGCAGGCAATGGAAGCAACATGGATCCCTAATAGGAGGTATGGAGAGTGAATAGGGGAGTGTTTGGGGGAGTCCTAGATCCATCCAAGGCTCGAGCCATGTATGGGATTAGTCTGGGGCCTGATGGACTCTGCGGTCTCTGATAGGGTGTTTGGAGCCTCGTGCAAACTGATTATAGAGCTTCAAGCAATGTAATGCACCTAATATCTCATGTTGCACTCACCAGGCTTTATCTGCGGTTACCCTTCTTGAAGCATTGCAATGCATCTATAACAGTGGATGCTGAGAACTGAAGTGCAAAGCATAACATGCACACATTTATCATGACCTCTTGGACCATTTTTCAGAGCGATGCTGTTCTCAAACTCTCTGTGCTTCTTGTGGAAACACGAAAGTGTATTTTCCTCTACAGCCTCTACAGTCTCATGGAGTTTTTGTGCATGACTTTGCATGCTTGTTTCATTTAGAGTGACAGTGTGTGACTTTTTCAGTTGACACTTCTGAGCTCAGCTCAAGGCTTTCAATTGACATCTACACAAGTTTGGTTTGGTTTGGTTACAGGCACCTTTTGCTTCAGCTAAGCTGCCCTTGTAGGCAGGTACAGCTATGTAACCCTGTCCTATCGTATCCTATCCAACATGTCATGAGGAATGTTAGCCGTTTCAGACTTGGGGCACACACACTGAAGGTGGAGACAGCGGCTTGGGATACTTGGAACGCTCTTTTGTGTGATCGCTGTTCTTGTAATGAAACTCAAGATGAGGCTCATGCCCTTTTGGTGTGCAGAGACGCAAATGTTTGTGCTCTGAGGAGAAAGTATGCTTACCTGTTCAATTGTTTCTCTGGTGATTTTTCAATGGGGCAACCTTTTTTTACAATAAGCCAGTGTCCAGGATGTTTCTGATTTCCTCTTGCAACACAACAACAAACTTTTCTCGTTTGTTTCTGAGCTTATGGACATTATGTTGACTGGCGAGGACCAGTCACAGGCCGATCAGCCGAACAGTCTGGCTGAAGGTCCCCCCATTTAAATCTAAATCTGAATCTAAATCACACATTATGGTACAGTGGGTGGTCTGGAAAGGAGACTTGGTGGTCAAGCCGTATGATTCACGCGCGTTGCGGCTAATGCCATTCAGTGAAGCACGTGCACCCAAGTCTTAGCTGGTGAGCTGTAGAGGCTTTGTGTTGCAGAGTTTAATGAGCTGCAGAGGCTATATTTTGTAGAGGCTACATTTTGCAGGCTAAATCTTACCAAGCTTAACAGGCGAATTGGTTGACACATTAATGCTGGGAGCATGTAAAAACGTGCTCATTTTGGAGGGAAGCTGTCCACCTCTGAGATTGGTCTGCATAGGTCTACCAAACTTAAACAAATGCTCCATGATGTCATGCAAGAACAGCGTCAGTCACGCCTAATCGTCTTTAGAGGCATTCTACTAAACCAAGGCACAACGTAGCCTTCCAGCAATAATAAACTCAGGTCATTTGTTTCCGCAACCAAAAAGACACAATTCACCAGCTCCAAAATGTCATCATGGGACTCGAGGATGCCAAAGCGTTTGGGAAAGATATCTACGCTCTGATTGTAGATTTCACCTCCGCCTTCAACACCACTGACCATGACAGAATGCTCTGGATTATGTATGACCTGGGCTTCCCTACTGATGCCATCGACACTGTCAAAAATCTCTATGAAGATGCCACCACTCAAGTCAGGCTTCCATCAGGAGATAGCACCAAGAAAATCCCTGTGGAGAGAGGCACTATCCAAGGTGCTACTTTGTCCCCCTTCCTGTTTCTGCTCTATATGGAACCCCTCCTACGTTGGCTCCACGTAGGAGCGCGTGGATACCAACATGGCTGCATCCCTAACCGCAATGCCAGGGACAATCACCTTGAAAACATCCTGAGCAGCGCTGCTTTTGCTGATGACCTGCTGTGCCCCACAAGCACAATACAAGACCTCAAAGTTCAAGCCCAAAAGCTTACCCTATACTCAGATTGGGCAGCGCTCATTATCTCAGGCAGTAAAACAAAAGCCACAGGCATCCTTCACAGCCATCCTTCAAAAGGCCAAAACGGCGTCACACCTCCCCAAATCCTCAGCCACAATCTCCTAGATAAGATAGAAATTCAAGTGCAGAAAGCCCAATTCCTGCCATCTGACAAGCCATTCCCCTACCTTGGCGTCCAACTCACCATGGACTTAAATTGGAAGCACCAGATCCAAAATATGACCTGCAAACTGGGAGACAAGCTTAAAAAGCTTGACTTCTCCCCGACCTCTCCGTGTCAAGCCAAAGATATGATCCGTATTGCTATTAGTCCTAGTCTCGCCTATGCATTTGCAGTTACTCCCTGCACTCCAGCAGACCTTATTATTTGGGACAAAATGCTTGACAGAACCATCAAATTCAAATACAATCTTGCCAAAAGCACACCAGCAGCTATGATTCGAGAGGATGTAAATAACTTTGGTCTAGGGCGCACCTCTATTTGCGTAGAACACTACAGACGCATGGCCTCAGCGCTCACTTCCAGCCTGGAGGACCCCTCTGCAAGGCACCGCACTGTCAGCCTTCATCTCCTCACCAAACAAATATCACACCTGAAAAGCCTGTCCATGGACTTCCTTCAGAAGAGTGTTAAAACCAACCTTTGCGTAAAAAGACAACTTAATCACTGCATGCGAGCCCGCCAATTAATCAGCATCCACCACAGTGAACTCCACCTCAGAAAGGAAGGAGTAAGCATGTTCCATGACGAACTGAAAATCATAGCTGAAGCTCTGTCGCTACACAAACAAACCCCCCGCAACCTATCAGACCTTATCACCTGCATTGTTCAACCCCTAATGAGCCTTGATATCAATGGGATACATGACCTCATGTCCCCTTGCGAAACAAAAAGTAAAAACAGTTGCCCAACTCCAGGCAAAATACTCTAGGGTGAACAACAAATGCAAAATAGCACTCAACAGATTGGCAGCCCTTCTTAACCTGCCCTCAACCAAAGAACTCAACACTGAAGCTATCCAAAAAATCCTTGCTCAAAAGAATACAGAGGCAAATCTTTCTGCAGCCCACCGCCGCATCAATAATACCCACGTAAGCGGCCTCATTGATACCCAATTTAATGAAGAATTCAACCCTTCAGGCAACATCCATGCACAACCCCAACCTGCAATAATCGCCCTACACAAGTTGTACCCACACAACAACCCCCCTCTGCAGCTTACTACAGACATGAGATTACTGGGCGTCGCCTCCCAAGGACGTCCACTTTGCGTTCAGCTCCAACACCTAGCACAAGTGCAGCTTGCCCAACCCATCCAGCATCACAAAATACACACCAACCCATTAACATACCAACCACACAGCAGATCTGCCCCATTACACAAGAGGTTATTCCTGCTAGTGTGAATTCCTCTATAGATGAACCACCTAGTAGGAGAACTCGCTCTCAGTGCAGATCCAACAATCACTTGCCTGCCCACCCAGCATGCACACCCGTGCAAGGCACCGCCGCACTCCCTGAAAATGCTTACACCCTGAATGCTAGTCTGCCTGGACTACAGAATGAAGGCCCTGGGGATGGACCTCCCAGCACACGCACACGCTCTAGCAGTAAATGAGAACTTAGCCAATCTCAGCAGCACTTGAGTCAAGACATCCAAGAATCTATTATCAATCAGCACCCTGGTATACCTCCTATTGCCCAGACGCAACCTTTCACCTTGACTAGCCAAAACACGCAGAATAGTACCCAAAACTCTACCAAAAAGAAAAGGATTGCGCGTCGTGCCGAGACAGAATTCCCTGACACTTCTACCAACCCCTCAACTTCAAACTGGCAAGCAAATGATGTATGGAGATATAGAGAGAAATTGGTGAAAGAGCTGGCTGAGAAACACAAAGCCAATCATGCAGTCAATGTTGTATACTATGATGAAATTTATATCACCCATATAGATGATTGGAGCATCTGCCCAGCCAGGTGGGAAGACACATGTGATGGCCCCCCGCAATATCTTCCTGAACAAAAACAATACCAAACGCACTATGGATCCATGATCATAGAGAAGTGGGCCCTCTTATTCTTCAAAAAAGCTGGCTTCCACCCCGACCCAGAGAGTATCTGCAAAGCTGCTCGCACAGACACGCACAAAGATGCACACTGCCAAATATGCAACTACCATCATGGCTATGAGTTTGCTGGCTCTCCATACCTGGACATGTATGTCTGTGATGTCTGCGAACGTACGTACCACTGGAAATGCATGCAAGAACTTGGATGTTATAATGATGTGCAAAGGCAAGAGGTTGATGCAAATGAGGCCTGGGCCTGTCCAGCCTGCGCTACCCTCAGTGACGAAGACAAAGTCAAGAGGACAAATGATTCTCAGGAAGAACTCCTCAAGGTCTCTTGGTTACCCACCTGGTAGCCAGAAGGACTCAAATCTCGCTGGCCACTTTTTGACCAGCGGATACAAGAATTTGAATCCCAGCTAAACAAGCTCAACCTTCTCTTACCCACAGCAGACTCTACCCTTTCTGATCTCGAGAGGCAAGGATTCAACACATCTGACACACACAATACATGGAGATGAAAACTTGACATTGAACTTCGCAACAAAGTTACTTTTGATATGCAACCTACCAATCCACAAGCGGACATCAAACCCACAGGCACCTGTGAGTTTTGGGTCCAAGAGATAAATCTTGTGAAGCACCATCATGAACCATCCTCCAATCACCACCCAACAGGTGAAACTCCGGAAAACAACACACCATCCTTCCCACCCCCCATCACCCTCCCTGAAATCTACAAATCCAGAGTGGCATGCATCTACAATACAAACGGCAAATGTGCCGGGATGATAACCCCTCAACGTTTTGACATCCTTTTCCAAGCATTCCAAAGGTCCAAGGCAGAGGGTTTGCATGACAGCATCCGCCCTACTCCAGCAAGCTTTGCATCTGAGGTTCTGGGGCTCCTAGCCCGCAAGAATAAGTTGGAGGACAAATACCACAGCAAGAAAATTAAAGATTCCTTCTCACGGACCCTTCCAGCTCACATCCACTCTGCTTTCCAAAAATGGGCTCAGGTCACCCAAGAAAAAATGGTATCTCCTTTGGACTTTATCCTGAGTACCATCACTATTGGAGTTCTGATCCCCGCGACATTATATTCGGTGCCCACCATGACTCTCTCTCCTCCAGATTTTCTGGGATGTCTATATGTCACCCTATCTATGATGAGAAAACCATGAAATCTGCATTGCGTCATGCCATTTACTCAGCTGTCCTGAACACAGAGGCTACAGCCACCTTCATGCGCCTGCCGGCAAGTGGCAGGCACATGATAGGCAACCCCTACTCTACACTCCTCAACGCTTTCCCGCACTTATGCTACAAGCTCGGGACCATTCCCAAACAAGAACTGACATATGACAACCCTCAATCCTGGAACAGCCAGGAGGTTGCCCTCCCCCAACATACCTGGGATTTACAAGTAATTGCAGTCTGGAATCCAGCTGCAAGGGTCCACTTGAACAACCAGAACAATAATTGGCTCAAGAACCTAGCCAATGACATCAAAGGGGCCAGAGGGTTTCTTCATCATGTAAGTAACGACTCCATCCTATATCCAAGGCATAAAGTAATGCCTGGATTAAGGAAATGTGAAAAACTCCCTCCCGATATAAAACAGGCGTCTCATGGATCCCACAGCTCCGCCCCACGCATGATTGCCCAAACTCCCTGCCAGTCAAATCCCTACCTGGAACTCAAAGTCAAAGATTGGAAGTCTTGGACCTACACAGACGGTAGCTGCAAGGTCCAAAATGGTGCCCCTGTCATAGGGGCAGGCGTGTACCATCCGAATAGTAATAAAATAAGCATGGTAGACCCTAATGGCGAAGGTATTACCAATGACATAGGAAGAGCTGAGCTGGCTGCCATTTCTGCTGCGCTCACTCAAGATTACAAAGCAATTGCCACAGATAGCCTGGCTTCTCTTTTTCAATCCAGGAAGCAAATCCTGTACCCAGAGAAACATAGACATCACGTGCAAGGGGATGTCTTGAAAATCATCGCGAACATTGCCCGGAATTCTCAAGATCACATACATTTTTACAAAGTCAAGGCCCATGCTAGAATAGCTGGGAACGAATGCGCAGATCAAATTGCTAAATACCAGGCCACTTTCAAAAATTATAACCTGCATGATACTGGACTCCCTAGCCCTGGCCCCGGAGGAAACCCCTTCCACAATTCTACTTGGCTGGCCCATGAGGAGACAGAATCTAGGCCCTCCCGATCCAGACCATCTTCTCCACGCTTAAAGTACCTCCCAGACCTTAAAAATGCTTTGAAATCCCATATGCATGCCAAGCACAAGCTGGGCTATGCTAACCAGAAGACAGGCTATTATACTTATTACAAGAACTTGCTACCACATGTACACAAAAGAATTAACAATGCCTTTTGGAGCATGCCTCAAATCTCAACCAGAATGAAGCGCACTGCCTTTCAGTACCGCACAGGCACCCTTTACAACCAGAAACATGCAGTTAGATTTAAACGATCCACTAGCCTCACATGCCCACTCCCTGATTGCCATCACATGGACAGCGGTCTCCACATCCTTTCTGGGTGCCAATGCCCCGTCATGCGCAACATGGTGACTGAACGTCACAATATTGCTTGTAGGATGATTTTGAAAGAGATCAGTGATGGCTCATATGGGGCCAATCTTGTGCAGGTGGATGCAGGTAGCTCTGACCGTTTGGCTCAAGATAACCTACACGTCCCTGAGCATGTCTCTAACCGTATTGTACCCTCCTATCATTTCAAGCAAAACATTCCTGAACAGGCTAGACGCAGCTCCAGCCGCCCTGATGCTATCTTGGTCACTCCCCAACCCACAAACACAAACAGGCCAAACACTCCACCCTCACACCGGGTACTGCGCAGTACTACTTATAATACGAGACATAGCAGGGAGATAACTAGAAGCACAAACCGGGCAAGACAACCCCATGAACCAAATTTCCCAGACCGCCACATTCACTTGATAGAAGTAAAATACTGTGAAGATACCAGGTTTCATACCCAACAAGAAGCTGCCAAACAACAGCATAGTGAACTGTGCGAACAACTTCAAGGACCCAGTATCACAATCCACCCAATTCTGTTTGGTGTAGGCGGAGCTATCTACACTGCACATACACTTGATCAATTAAGAAAACTAGGAATGGACTCACAGAGGTCTGAGACTCTGGGAAAGAAATTTCATGCCCATTCTGTCCAATATGAGCACAAACTTACCTCGACTAGGCGTGCCATTGAAAACAAGCAAGCACATCACAACACTGGTACCTTGCTTCAGCGCGCTGCCAGAAACCCACCTGATCCACACTAAATTCCTTTTAAAGACCGGTGAGGGAGGCTCACGGCTCTTCAGGGCCAATGTGCCGCCCTTTCCTTAACTGATGTAGGGAGAGTTTCCTCTGCCTACGTAGATTTTTCTTTTTCTTTTCATTGGAGGCTCCAATTGAAGAACTAACCCAAATGATCATGATTCGGCAATAACCACGATTGAATTTGACGATGCCCATTCTGTGCGACTTGAATGAGTAGGAGGATTTGCCCAGCCAAGAGAAAGGACGTGAGCAATGACCCCTTACTTCAACAGAAGCAGTACCACACACACTATGGGCCCATGATAATTGAGAAGTGGGCCCTGCCTTTCTTCAAGAAAGCTGGCTTTCAACCAGCAAGCATCTGCACCGCTGCCCGCACCAACATTGAATGTGCATGTTGTCAGATATGCAACTACCCCGGAGGCCTGGAGCCTATAAACCCAGAGCCCCCCTTCCCTGACATGTACATTTGTGATGTCTGCCAACACACTTGCCACTGGAAATGCCTGACAAAGCTTGGTTGCTACACTGACGAGCAAAGACAAGAGGTCCACATAGCTGGTACCTGGGCTTGCCCTGCCTGTGCTAGCCTCAACAATGAAGACAAACTCAACAGAGAAACAAATTATAGAGAAGAGCTACTTAAGGATAGCTGGATATCATCATGGGAGCCAGAAGAAGCAAAAACAACCTGGCCAACCTTCCACCAGCGCATGCAAGAAATTAAAGCCCAGCAAATCAAACCCAACCTCCTCCTACCCACAGCAGACCTAGCCCTCTCCAATCTAGAGAGACAAGAATTCAACAAACCGGATACAAGCAACCACCTGGAAACAGAAGTTAGACACAGAACTTTGCAACAAAATTATCAGAATGCAAAATTATCTTTCATATATATATATCCCACTAATCCACAAACAGGTATTAAACTTACAGGCTCATGCGAGTTTTGGATCCAGGAAATTGACCTTGTCCAACACAACCCCAAGCCACCCCCTGAACAGACTCCAACAGATACTGCAACCCATACTCCCCCTTCAACTACCCCATTAACCCTGACCCTCCCAAAAATCTACAGATCAAGGGTGGCGTGTATCTACAATACGGACAGCAAATGCGTTGGGATGATGACCCCTTGCCGTTTTGATGCCCTCTACAAAGCATTCCACAAAGCCAAAGCACTTGGCCTACATAAAAGCATCTGCCCTCCACCAGCAAGCTTTGCACCTGAACTGATGGGACTCCTACCTTGCAAGACTGTTTTGCAGAACAAATATCAGAGCAAAAGGATCAAAGACTCCTTCTCACGGACGCTTCCACCTCATATTCACAAAGCCCTCCAAGAATGGACGCACGCCACTCAAGAGAAAATGGCCTCTCCCTTGGACTATAACACTCAATACCTACACTACTGGAGTTCTGACCCCCGTGACATTGTTTTTGGTGCCCAACACAATTCACTCTAGAGAGATCTCATCCAGATGTTCGGGGATTTCCATCTGCCACCCCATCTATGACGATAAGGCCATGGCACTAGTCCTGTGACACGCTATCTACTCTGCCATCCTCAATCAACAGAGGCTACGGCCACCTTCATGTTTCTGCCAGCAAGCGGTAATATTAAACTAATGATAACTAATCCCTATTCCAAAGTCCTCACTGCTTACCTGCATATGCATCTTTGCTGCAAGCTTGGGATTGTTCCAAAAGGTAACTTACCTATGACAATCCCCAACCCTGCGTGTGTGTTTGTGTGTGTGTGTGTGTGTGTGACAACGTGTGTGTGACAACGTGTGTGTGACAACGTGTGTGTGACAACGTGTGTGTGTGTGTGTGTGTGTGTGTGTGTGTGTTTGTGTGTGTGTGTGTGTGTGTGTGTGTGTGTGTGTGTGTGTGTGTGTGTGTGTGTGTGTGTGTGTGTGTGTGTGTGTGTGTGTGTGTGTGTGTGTGTGTGTGTGTGTGTGTGTGTGTGTGTGTGTGTGTGTGTGTGTGTGTGTGTGTGTGTGTGTGTGTGTGACAACTTGTGTGTGAGACAATGCGTGCATGCGTGTGCTTATGCTGTATGCACCTGTATTTTGACTGAATTACCAAAAATTTTGGGGGTTGAATTACCAGAAACATTTTGGATGGCACGTGCTACCAAAAAATTTGTCAGTGATGTAGGTAATATAGATATTTCTGGCAACCCTTTCACAATAAATGTCGAGATAGAGGTGTCTCATAGAAGGCCGTTGTTTCGGGCCTAGGCCTGGTTGTTTTGGGAAGGCGCCCAAATCACCGCACAGTCATCAGCTGTATCGACACCATCAGCATGATGCCTGACATCGCCCATCGTCCGTTGGAGCCTCAACCTGTTGAGGCTCCTCTGGGTGCTTCTTCCCCTGAGGTGGCCTGTCAGTTCGACTGTATTGTCAGCCAGCTGAATGCCATTTGTACCGGCAACAGGAGTCCGAGTGTGGGGGCTGTGCAGCAGGATGGAAGCAGCAGCGGCCGGTACGGAACCTGCTGGGCTGGACGTGATGGGAGGATTTGTGCCGAAGGGCTGCCCCTCTCTCCTCCTGCTCTCCTGTATCGCCGATCTAAGACGCCAGTCGTTCAACAAACCTGCATATGCAGGATTCAAGAGGATGATCATACGAAGAACGCCCCTTCCAACCTGGCAACAAAAAACGTGAGTTTACACTCACACACACACACACACACACACACACACACACACACACACACACACGCACGCACACACACGCAAGCGCTCACACACAAAAGACACGCACATAACGCACGTTCTTGAGCGCACATACGCATGTGATCGTGCTCGAATGACTCACAGAACATGCGGGCATAAACACAGGGAAGAGCTGAGACACAGGTACTCATGCTAGCACAGCAAACTCATACTCGCGTACCACTCCCTGCGCACACTTGCTTCTTTGCCTGAACAGGCAGCAGAATATGAGGGAAGTGGACTGCTATTGTGGCCGCAGCCAGAGCAGCAGCACCACCACCGCACATCCCCATTTTCCTCCCCTGATCCTCACCACACTGCACATCAGGCTTCCCAGGATCAGCAGCAGCAACATTGGCAGCAGCAGCAGCAGCAGCAGCAGCAGCATTCTATTGGCACCAATCACTCTTCCCCCCAGCTCGAGCTGTCCTCCCTGTCTGGCTCTGCCCCCGTCACAATGCCCTCCTTGGCCTCTGTTGCAACCTCCCACATGGGCCACCTCGTGCCGCCAGGCAGGATTGGCTCACCTGGGATGGGTGGGGGCACGCCCTTCAACCGGAGCATGTCAGCGCTGGACTTGGGGCCCAGCGCACTAGTTGGAGAGCGCGTGAGGGCAGGCCGGGGCAAGGCAGCCACCAGTTACGACTTTGAAGGAAAGGTGCGTGGGGCATTGCGGACGCGCATGCCTACACACACACACACACACACACACACACACAAACGCTTACGCACGCACGCTTGCACGCATGTACGCATGTGAGCATGCTAGTTGCTTTGTTGCCTGCCACTACTTGTGTGATGTGCTGAGGAATGCCTGCATCAGCCTCTACACAGCGGGGGAGTGCCCCTCTCTCCTGCTGTGAGGATCAGAACGTGTTTGCGCCCACAGCAAGAGGGCTGAATGGGCTGGGGCAGCCCCCATTAAATCGTCGTCCTTATGACTTGTAAAAAGTACATAGGTGTGGTGCTGTGAGAGCCAGCTGGATGTCTGTGTTGGTGTTGCAGCCTCGAGTGAGCTCCTTTCAAGCGTGTTAGCAAGGCACACTGCTCACAACATGCCTGCAATCTGCAACCTGTTGCTGCGCAGGTGCATGGAGGCATGTACCGCTCGGCTTCCTGCAAGAGCAACTGCTTGATGGAGGTAATAAAAAAATCTTTCCGCACATGATATGAAATGGTTATTCGCATAAACAAGACTTATACATAATTAAAGTGATTATTATGTGGCTGCTGCAGTGGGACCCAGTCTCCTGCCTTTCTATCATGCACTGTGCTCGTGCTGCTTTTATGATGCTTGTTGCTAGGACTGACATTGTATACTGGTGATGCATGTTGGGATAATCGAACGTCCTATGCACCACCAAGGCTCAGATCAGCCGAACATAAGTGGCAGTAAAATGAGAGCCACCAAACGACTGCTTCTCACACACACACACACACATTCACGTGCATGGCGTCCCACTTTAGGACTGGATGGGCTTCGACGTAGCCTCCTCCTGTGTGCCCAGTGGTGCGCCCCTTGTCAGCATGCGCAGCGCAAGTGAGGCCTCTCCCAGCATGAGGGTGCACCGTATCTCCCTTCCTCAACCCCAGAATTCTGTGGGCTTGCAGCATAGCCTCAGCAGCCCGAGAGGTGGCGCTCCCTCCTTCCCCTTGTTGAATGCGTCGCACGTGGTAGGCGGCCCTCCCCCCTTCCTGCTGGCCTCCCATCATTCCCGGGCCTGCAGCAGCAGCGCCGAAAGCAACAGCGTTGCAGCAGGGAGTGGCAATGTTGGCACAGTTGGCAGCGCCGTGCTTGGAGAGCAGGAGGAGCGGCACTGGGGCGGGCGCAGCAGGAGCCGCAGCAGCAGTGGCGTGGGTGATGTGGTGATGCGGAATATGCCGCAGGCGGGAGGGGAGGGTGGTGTGCAGGAGGTGGTAAAGGGGGTGACGGAAGAGGATGAGGAGGAACAGAGGGTGCAGGGGCTCCTGCTGGGGGCAGGGATTAGCAGCTGCTGCAACAGCAGCAGCAGCAGCAGGGCGCACAGCCACGATGCGCCGCACAGTGGCAGCTCCCTGCTGATGGCGGTCGCAGAGGAGGAGGCTGAGGGGGGGGGGGGGGGGCACGAGCGAGCTGCAGGGCAGGCCTGCACAGACGCTGCCTTCTGTGCAACAGCAGGACAGCCAGCAGCAGGTCAGCCACCTGCTGTACCCCACAGGCTTGCCGTCAGCTGCGTCCCCTTCCCCAGCACAGAAGTTTGTCCGCAACAGCTCGTGTGGGAGGTCGCGCCACAGCCTGGGGGGCAGTGGGCCGCTTGGTGAGGCCATGAGCAGCAGCTGGGGCTTTGGGGGCGGTGCTATCAACAGTTACGGCAGCTGCGGCAGTGGCCTGAGCTTGCTGGAGTTTGCAGATGAGAGCAGCAGCCGGTCCCTGGGGGGTTCTGTAAACAGGAGCACGCCGCAAGTGAGTTGGTACTTGTGTGCGTGGCTTTGTTCTTTTGATGGGACAGATCTTGCTGCGGTTGTTGACTGGGTATGTAGTGCAGAGTATGTGTAAAGCTTGAAGGAGGTTGGCTGTGACACAGGCGGAAGTCTGCTCTGCCTCGCAAAAGGCATGAACGGTTGCACTTTTTTTGCTTGGCAATATCTGTGATGAGTGGAGGTAAGAAAGACATACTCAGAATTGCTTGCAAGTGGTGCACTTTCTGATGATCTCTGAGCTCCATCTTGACAGAGCGCCTAGCACTAACAATGGCCTGGCAGGCTGGGCAGATGCAGATCTGCATATCAATTTCAAGCTCTGTTACAGAGGACGTCAAGTGCATGATTGCTTTTTCTCAACCAAACTTCCATGCCCATGCACACTATTGCGCGCAGAGCCCCTCCTGCAGTATGCTGTTCAAGGTGCGGCCTAGTGGCAGCGGCGACGGGTGCACGCACAGCGTAGCAACGAGGAACTACAGCAGCAGCATGCAGGCTGGGCTGTGCTCTCTGGCGCAGGCAGTGGCAATGGATGGGCCTTCTTCTGTGCCCAGCATGCGTCAGGTGCGTGAAGGATCACAGCAGGCGTGTACGGATAAAGGCCCTGCTAAGTGTTAGGAAAGTGCACTGCTTGTCGGGTCTGACGAGCTTATTCAGCGACCGAGATGCTGTGGCTTGGCTGGGACGAAACTGGAATGACTGGGTGTGTAGGGAAGTCACTTTCTTGACTCTTCTGTTCATTGGCTTTAGGCAACTTCAGAGGCATTCCAGGCCATATTGTGCCAATTCTGTTTCACGGAATGCGCACCCTGACCCCGATGTGCCATGTTTTGTGGCTCCCGGATAATAAATTGTATCTGGTTCATTGGAGCAAACACGGGGCGGCTCTACAAGCATCTGAGCGCATACGCTGAGCAACATGGTGCGAAAATGCAAGTTGAGTGCTGTGCTTGACCGCGGCCTAAGTATGGTCTTATTCAGCGTGCTTGTCAGGTATGCCCTGCTAAACCAAGGGTCCAGGAGGGAGGGAGGGTGTGCGTGTCTTTCTTTTTTGTCGCCATATTTTACCGATCGCCATAAAATCTGGGTTTTTCGAGCCTTTTGGAAGCTATAAAATTGAGTACCGGGGGGACATAGAGGCTTTGTTGAAGAGGGGGTTTAAGTATCTTAGCATGCCTTCGACCCCCTTGCACTTTCGCGTTCAGTAACCCAGTTCACAAAGTTTCCTTTAAGGAGTGGTGATGAGGACAGACAAAAGGTGAAAAGGGGGCAGAGCAACAGCATAGGTCCCCCAACTGCCCCTTGCTTAAGCATTGGCTTAGGGATGGTGTTCTGGACAACAGCATCTAAGTAAGTGGCGAACCACCTCTCCTGTAAGGCCAGCTTCCAATGCAAACTTCATAACGTGAAAGAGCGAATGAGTAACAAGATGCACAAAGAGCATGCAGCAGCATGGCAGCAGGCACAGAAGCACAAGGCCGCATGGCAGCAGCGCTTGGACGAGGTGCGAAGATCACAGCACAGCTGCGCGCAGGACAGGCAGCAGACCCCAAGCTGCTCGATGCTAGCACAGCTGATATGGACTGGATAGCTAAGCAGGAAGATAGTAAGGCTGTGAACAATTGACAGACATAGCCACGAACTCACGGGCAACATAGCATTGACCTTCTGCACAGGCACTCTTGTGATTTTGTTTGATGTTTTGCATGGCTTATTGAAAAGTGGTGTGGGACTGAATAGGGGCCAGAGGCGATTGGAGTAGAGCTAAAAAACCAAGGTTTATGAAGTGGGCAGGTTTGGGTGTGACATGAAGTTAAGGTTCTTGATAAACAAAAAAAGAAACACTTGTGTGTGTGTTTGTGTGTGCCTGTGCCTGGGACTGGGACTGAGCCAAGCCTGCAAGCTTCCAGAGGTGGACAACTCTCCCATGTCGCTGGATGTGCTCTTTCCCGGTTTCCTTTCTCAAATCTAGCCATCTTTATTCCATAAATCATGTTCACCAAAAATTGATGAAAATCGAAGGACCCCAGGTCAACTTCCTGGCCTCAGATCACCCCAAAAGGGCCTACAGCTTTAACCTGGGACTTTTATTAATCCCATGACTTTGTGTTGTGACCTCCATATATATTATGCAACATCCTGCATATCATAGCGTCACTCATGTGTTACAATGCTGATTTATTACGAGGTACCATTAATTAATTTACAAGTACTAAGGGTTTATGAGGTCCGCCAAAAAAAAACAAAATTTGCGAACTTCTGCGTTTTCATGCCTCTTGAGCACTGGTTCTCGGTCTCTACTCATCCTTCCTCCATCTCTCCATCTCTAATAAGAAAAAAATGGTGCATGCAGGTAGGCTGCCACCCTTTATCTGGCCTCAGTTTCAGCCACACCTGCTTGTCCTGCTCTGCTGTTGCTGCCTGCTGCAAATCATGCCAGCACAGCACCTCCCTGTCTGCACCTTGACTTGAGGCTGCACCCCAGCTATGCGCCTGCTTCTTGCAAGCTCTAAGTGCGGAGCTCCCTGGGCGCTCGGCCATCGTCCTCCTCTCGAGCTCCCTGAGCTGTCACGAAGGGTTCTCTGCCCCTCAGCAGCTTAAGGCTGCATCTTGGGGCTCAATGGATTGCTCAATACAAACCTGAACCTTTTACGAGGCCTTGAAACAAGTCATTTGAAAAGACACCTCATATTGTGAGGGACTCAAGTAATTATTATTGACTCAAGTAATTATTATTAATTAATCTCGAAACCCCCAGTGTCGCTACGGTATGCAAAAAAAGGAAAAAATGGGGTCGAAATTGACCTTTTTGGCACCCCTTTGTGCTGGATTTTCTCTTAGGGAAATGGCTGAAATTCTGTATCTGACCAACCACTGGGTCCTTTTACTCCTAATCTTGTCATGATATTCTTTTGGTACAAGGACTCCAAATGACCAAAAACCACCCAATCTGGTGCAGTGTGTGGTCGGAAAGTGTCCAAGGTTGGGGGCACCCTGTGCAATGAGCGTTCCAAAAACACATGTTTTGAAGGTTACAATTGTCCACCTCTGGCAAGCTTCCAAGTTTTTTTTTAACAAGATATTCATGGGAATGCCGGTACACACAGCCCCCCTAATGTGGACGATGTTCACCATGTCAGGGTCCATTCCATGTATGCATTGCGCACATTGCATTTTCCTGTCAAAAGCCCAAAAGAACGGCATGTATATATGAAGTTGGCCAGGTCTCTATTCACGTATGCGGCATATACGTACTGGATCAGCCAACCCTGGTCCACATGTACGTGACCTGTATGTCATGTGCACAGAATCGGTGCCTATCCTAACCCACATGTTGCTCTGAGCATGTTCCGCATCGGGGAGGACGTACTCCTGGTTCAGCACTTGGCTGCTGGTCAGATAAGCCATGGGCCAGATTGTTGAGGGACCCAACTTTGGGCAGGCATGCGCCTTCTCTAGTCCCACACCCTGGGCATCCCCTGGCACAAATTGAGTACGTGTCTTTGCTCTGATAGGCCTAAACAAAGGTAGTGCGTACTCAGGACTGGGTGGCAGCGCTGGTGCTGCAAGGACACACTTATGGCTGACCTGACTGTGTGCAACATTTTTCTTGCTTCATTGATCGTAAAAAAATGCCCAGGATTCCAAGTGGTCAGTGTGTGTGGCTGCAGACTAGGTTGGTGCTCGCTTGCAGGAGGCGTGGAGCATGCAGTCTTGGAGGCATCAGCCTTGGAGGCAACATGCTTTGCTGGAGTTCCCTGACTGCCCCCATGCCACACTTTTCCCACTCTTGCAGGGTGAAGCAATGGGCCGTGGGAGCCTGAACAGGCCACGCAAAGTCCAACTTGCCACCTCTGTCTCCATGCCACACACGGTGTGTGGAAGTGCCACGTCGCCCCACAGCCCATGCCGCCCATCTCCCTCCATGCCCACCTCTTACAGCTCGTTGCTGGAGTATGCAGAGGCGTCGTCACGCTCGCAGAGCCGCAAGTTGAGCACCTGCGACTCCTGGCACTTGGGTTGCAACCTCAACAGCTGTGATGAGCAACAGCTGTGATGAGCAACAGCCGCGGCTCTTTGCACATGGATTCAGCCTCGATGACTATGAACAGCAACAGCTGCGGCTCTGATGCCCACAGCTGAGACCAAGCCTGTGGCTTTTTTTTTGCAATGCTGGCAGCATAGAAGGCAGGATGGTGCACTTTTGCTGTGGTCCTTCCTCACACTGTTTCGTAGACCTGGGTCCGTTTAGTGGCATTGGGCAGTGTAATTTACACTGGGACTTGTAATGTAGTGTTATACTGGTTGTACTGTACATGGGCAGAAAGAGGTGGTGTACAGGGTCCCTGCCAGGCAATTTGCCTGAGTTATGAGCAGCAGGTTGGTAAGCCAACATCGTGTTCAGTGTCTGCTTTATTTCATTTTCTGACAGAGCCTGAGCAATCAAGCCCAAAACTCCTGCTGGGCTGTCTGGATCTAGATCACTGGCAGTCAATCCTCATCAGGAAACCGTTGACAGTGTTTTGTTTGATGCTTGTGCAACTAAGGTTCAGGCATCTTGCAGGAGCTCTTGCATTTTCTTGTCATCAAGACTGCCTTCAAAGAGGACAAAAATTACTTTCTGTTCTGCTGCTGCAGTGGAGGAGTTGGCCTCTGTCGTGAACCTTCACTAAAACTTCTTTGCTGTGCTCTTTGAATCTGCCTGGGGGGTGTCAACTCTAGCAGTTGAGGCATCGACCAGCGTACTGTTGCTTGTGCAGGTTCAGCATGAGTTTGTCTACCAATCATGTTCCTGTGTGCGTGTGTGTGTCGAGTAATGTAGCGCTCATAAAAAGTGTGTTGCTTTAGCTTTGATGCCATGGGTTATGTGATGCATGTGGGCACAGCTTACTCTGTTGAAACCGGGTAATGGTTCGGTGCTATATGACCACACATACGCACAAGAAGAGGTCTTACAAGGATCAAATGTTGTGGGGGTCCTCCTCTGACATAGAAACCTGCCTCTTCCTGTCTTCTAGGTGCTCAACCTCTAGATGTGAGCTTGATAAGCCAGGAGCAAAGTTTCCATGTTCAATCAGGCATGGTGATGGGTGTGCATGGTCAAAACAAGAACAGGCAGGCGCAACTTTTCAAGTGCGCCATTTTTTTCCACTGCAACAATTTTGCTTGCTTCAAAACAAGCAGGCAGGCAGCAGGGATGCTGCAAATAACTAATAATACGGATGACCTGCTTATGCATAGAGGAATGTACAGCTGCCTTGTTAGTTTCTGCCCAGAATCTGCATTTTGCTATCAGGAAGTGATACCAATTTTGCATATGTGGCCCATCTTTAGGAAGTTCCGTATTTGGCTGTTGCAATTTTTCGTTCACCTTTGCTGCACTGTTTTCTGTTTTTTAATTATCCATTACATGTCCTTAACGCAGTCTTTGAGAAGGTAACGAATTCACCAGAGATATGCCATCAGGCAAGAGCGCCACTTGGAAAATCATGAGTCTGCTCCTTGAAATGAAAGAAAAAAGTTTCTGGACATGCAGCGCATTCCTTTAATGAATAATGGATGACTGCTTATATTTGATTAAATTAAGGAAAGGAAAGGAAAGGGTTACATAGCTTAGATTAGACTAGATTACACAGGGACACCTCCAGCCAGACTGTTCGGCTGATCAGCCTGTGGTTGGTCCATGCCAGCCAACAGCAAATCCAAAAGCTCAGACATGAAAAGCTTCTTATTGCGCAGCAAGAGGAAATTAGAAATAGCCTGGACACTTGGTTGATGCTGCAAGAAAGGGTGTGCAGGTGACAAATCACTAGCTCGGAGTACTTGTGTCTTAGGGGGTTACAGGAAAAGGATAGGATAGGATAGGGTTACATAGCTGTACCTGCCTACAAGGGCAGCTTAGCTGAAGCAAAAGGTGCCTGTAACCAAGCCAAACCAAAAATGTGTAAATGTCGACTGAAAGCCTTGAGCTGAGAGGGGGTTACAGGAAAAAGAAGGCCTCCTGTCAAAACAGTTGACTGCTAGCCTGCTCATGAAAAAGCAATAATTTATGTACAAAAGGAAAAAGCTTGTTATTGCTTTGATTTAAGAAAGAAGAGATCTGATAAGACTGTACATGGTGAATGCCAGGTACGTAGGGAGGGAAGGGAAGGGAAGGGTTACATAGCTGTCCGTAGGGAGCCACGCTATTGGAAGAGTGAGATAAGGTTACAGGTTACAGGAAAAAAGAAGGCCTCCAGTCAAAACGGTTGACTACTAGCCTGCTCATAAAAAAGCAATAATTCATGTAGAAAAGGAAAAAGCTTGTTATTGTTTTGATTTAAGAAAGAAGAGATACGATAAGACTGTACATGGTGAATGCCAGGCACGTAGGGAGCCACGCTGTTTGAAGAGTGAGATAAAGAGAGGAGAGGACCAGAAAATAAGGAAGCACATTTAAGCCGAAGAGTGCTTTTGAAAAGAATGTGGTATTCATCCTGCGCATCATCTTGGGCATCACATAGATAACAGGCAGGGGAAACAGCATCATCCCATGTGGCCTGCTCGACTTTCAAGGTATGGACACGAAGGCGAAATTGAGCCACACTGCGGACAATGTGTTTGGATAATCCAAGTAGAAATATTTGGGCAGAATATAAGGAGAATATGTAACGTGTGCAGGCTTGGTAGGTAGAGCACACCAGTGATGATGAGTAAATTTTTTGCTGTTTGTGTCTCGTGGGTCGTAACCAGAAAATTGTCTCCAATATGCGAGATGGTGAGACCTGAGATCCATAACAAGCTGATTCAAGTCAAAAGGATCAGCAGAGCGTACCTTATGCTGGAAATGGTGAGCATGATGTAAGCCATTCATCGCAGACAATAGATGGGATGTCCAGCAGGAGGAATTCCTGGGGCTGAGGGAGATGTCCACATGAAAAAACTTGTGAAGTAGAGCGCTGTTGCGATGGGTGAGAGAATTATAAAAGCGTGCACAGGCTCTGAACCAGTTGAATTGAACAGGTTCGATTCCACACTCACGGAGGACACTCCAGGAAGGAGTTGATGTTCGTAAACCCAGCATGGATCTCAAGGATCTCAGAAGCCATTCCTGGATGCAATTATCCATCTCTGTCCCCTGTTGAAGATATGCAGTGGCCCAGATCTGACTTCATACATTCCTGCTGGTATGACATACGTCTTGAAGAGCCATAAGTAGGCATATAGGCGGTGTGTAATCTGGTGTTGATGGGCAAAAGTACGCACGCGAGCCATACCTGCCAGGCAGGGTTTGAGAGCTTTCTCAGCAGCATCGTGCAGATTAACGTGTTTGTCAAACTGCATCCCCAGGTAGCGGAAGGTACTTGAGTGAGGCAAGACATCACCATCATAAAGAAGGGGAGTCAAGTTATCAGTCTTGGAATTAAAACAGACAACAGATTTTTTGGTGTTGACTGTCAGGAATTTCCGACGGGCATAAGCCTTGAGACGGTTAAGCATGACCTGGAGATTATTTGGTGAGTTAGAGGTTAGGCATAAGTCATCAGCGTATAGAAGGTTGGATACGTGGAAATTAGGTGCGCCAGTGCAAGCTCCTTCAATCCCCTCCGAAATCTCATTGATGTCATAAAGGTGAATGGAGAAAAGCAACAGAGAAAGTACTCTTGTCTTAGAGCACACAGCCCCTCATACCTACACATGAAGAGAACATGGACCTCATCTTAAATTTGCCCACATGAGCATCGATTACACATAGGAGAAATCCCATCCTCCCAAGGCGCAGTTTCCACAGTCAAAGTGTGAGCTCTCAATCTGAACGTACTAACATCCTGCATGACATGCTGAGGCAAATCCAGATGCAAATAACCTGGCAGCCGAATGGGCTTGCGCACATTTTGGTCAATTGGCAGGGCAAAGAATGCTTGATATGTGGCCAATTTGTTATTTGTTGTTCGCAGATCCACTCCTTCAACAGCTCTCCATGCACCGCCCAATCTGTGCCTCAAATCATCAGTGAAATCCTGCAGTGAGATAGGCTTACCCTGCTTGATCGCTGTTACAAAAGACTCACAGCGCCGCAATCTTTGAAAGCCATCCGAGATCTGAGCAGTCCAACATGAGGGGGCCCTGGAGTGCGAGTGCAAATCTGCCTTCAGGACCTTCCTGAGAGTTTCATAATTAGAATTGAGCAGACCATGGTACATCTTAACAACGGACTTAACCAAAATTGCAATGGCACTTGCCCACACTCTCTTAAAACTGCCCAGTTTGTAGTTGCACGCTTCACACCTAATGTGCCTTTTAAAAAACTCGTGTGGCGCACTTGCAACTTGCACTCACTTGAAAATTCCTGGCCTTGCTTAACATACTCTGTGCCCCACACCTGGCTTGCATACATGCCAGCTGGGACAAGGTATGTTTTTCCTGACCAGAGTGGTACATGCGGCCTGTCCCCCAATGCATGCTCGCGCACAAATTGCCGAATCTGATAGGCAGATGCCATGAATGGGCCAGTGACGTGCTCAGAGGACTTAGCCATGTTTATGTTCTTGTGGAGCCACACTCCTAGGTACTTGAAGGATTCCTTATGGGCCAATGGTACCCCGCCAACCAAAAACACAGGCAAATTTGAACCTGGCAAGTTAAGATGCACCACTTCTGACTTAGCTGTGTTAATGGCTAGGTGCTTCCTTTGTGCATAAAGAAAAGAAAAGAAAAGACTACGCAAGCCAAGTCCAGCTGTGTGCACTAAGGAAAGGTCCCCTAACTAGCAAGCTAGCTAGGGCCTCACCGAGGAGGTTCACAGGCCCAGCCTAAACCAAGCTATGAACTGATGGGGAACAACTAATGAGGGTCAGGCGGGTTGCTGTCAGCCATGCGCCTGTGGGCGTAGACTCTCCTCCTCCTAATCTGAACTGCCTCGCCCCCAGTGATGCCCCTGCCAGAAGAACCCTGCAAGTATAATGTGTGCCTGGTGTTTATTATTTTTGTTAAGGATTGGAGTGCATGGCAACTTAATTGAGAGGCTATGTTTTCTGCGTTATGTCTGGTAAGACCCAGCTCAACCAGAGGAGTGATGGTGTAGCCATTGTAGATAGTACCTGCTACACCAAGTAAAATGGTGTGCAAGGTCACCTTATTATTTCTGTTCAGGTTTCTGAGACTACGGGTGTGAAGTCTGGAGATGGTACCAGCATGCTGGTCAGCAGCTGTTTCTAGGCTGGGTAAGGGGTTAGTGTCAGGGCAGAATTTAAGTTCCACAAGGTGAATATGTCTGTTGTGGGCATGTATCATCCTAGGGTTAAAATGGGACGCTCTCCCTGGGATAGGGCGCACAAAGACAGCATCAGGACGGCTTTGGTGTCGGGCAGAGGGGCCAGAACCATAGGGAAAAGCCCAGTCAGGAATATCCCTGGAGATGTTTTCAGGGACTTCAATGCCCTGTTCTTGGAGTTTTTTTCTACAGCAAGCGTCTATGGCAACGAGGAATGAGCCATGCGCACCTTTGCTCAGGGCTTCGCAACAGAGACTGAGGGCAGTGTTGTGTCTGTTTATGAACATCCCTTGGCATCTTGGGTGTGAACATCCGAGGACAATGTGATTGATGCTATCCATATTGCCGCATAATCGGCAGTTGGTAGAGCCAGAGGTGTGATTGAACCTGACAGCGTGCTTCTGGGTGTATATTGTGCCAGTGCAGTACTTCAGAAGATTTACTTGTTGCTTAAGGGTAACCTTGGGGTTGCTCCAAAAGGAATTGATCATTTTTTGGTTGGCAAGTTTAGGGGATAGCTTAGGTAAGCCTGTGTTGGTATTGCTGTTATGAGATGGTGGTTGCATGAGTTGCTGCCAGCCTGTGTAATAGCAACTGGATACATCGGCAGAGCCAAGCTTATGTTTGTTATGCATATGGGATTTGAGCTTGTCTTTCAAATTAGTGAGGTAAAGGGGTGTGGGATTGTGGGAGTACCCTCGGGGAGGTTTGACGGATAGCCAAAAGGACCTATGGCTATCCATAGGTGGAAAGGGTCCTTGGCATCAGGCAATGAAAATTCTGTGTTATCCATAATAGCTGCAGTTTGCGTGCAAGCATCAGCTCCCTCATTGCAAATGATGCCTGAGTAGGATTTAGCTTTACAGAAATTCAGCTGATGTGGTGAGTGCTCTATGATGGTTGAAATAGTTTGAATGAGCTCTGCATGTAGGTGGGTCCGCATGCGCATTGGATGGAGAACCTGCCTGCAGATTTGGCACAAACAGGACGCACTGTCAGTGGCTATGTTTGTGTGGCCCTGTTGGAGTGCAACAAGGATGCCAGCCATTTCTGCTCTGTTGATTGTGTTAGTTGGGCCACGGCCATTGGGGTTGATGTACAGTTTTAGTTGTGGTGAGAGGTGGTCGCCCTCTTTGTTTGGTTTGTAGACGCCTGAGCCGACTAGTGGGAGGAAGTCGTCCTTAGTTTTCATGATGCTACCATCTGTGTAGGTGGTCTAAGGGGAGTTTTTTCACATTTCCTTATCCCGAGCATCACTCTATGTCTTGTATTCTGGATGGGGTAGTTACTAACGTTACTGATCATCCATTTGGCCTCTGGGATGGTTTTGGCTAGATCCTGAAGCCAGGTATGGTTCTGAATATTCAAGTGAAATCTTGCAGCCGTATTCCAGACTGCAATAATTTGTAAGTCCCAGGCTGGGGGAGGACAGTTTCCTGGCTGGCCCAGGATTGGGGTTTGTCATAGGTAAGTCTGCTTTTTGGAATGGTCCCGAGCTTATAGCAAAGGTGGGGGTAAGCGTTGAGGAGTTCTGAGTAGGGGTTGGTTATCATATGCCTGCCACTTGCTGGCAGAAGCATGAAGGTGGCTGTAGCCTCTGTGTTAAGGACGGCAGAGTAGATAGCATGCCGTAATGCAGTTTCATGGCCTTCTCATCATAGATAGGGTGACAGATAGACACCCCAGAAAACCTGGAGGAGAGATAATTGTAGTGGGCACCAAATAAAATGTCACGGGGATCAGAGCTCCAGTATTGATGGTATTGAGTGTTATAGTCCAAAGGGGAGGCCATTTTTCTTGGATAATACGTGCCCATTCTTGGAAAGCGGAACAAATGTGTGGTGGGAGGGTTTGTGAGAAGGAATCTATCATCTTTTTGATTTTGTATTTGTCTTCCGATTTGTTTTTGCGGGCTAGGAGCCCCAGTATCTCAGATGAAAAGCTTGCTGGTGGGGGGCAGATGCCATCATGCAGACCTGCTTTGGACCTGTGAAATGCTTTGAAAAGGACGTCAAATCGTTGAGGGGTAATCATTCCAACGCATTTGCCATCTGTATAAGAAAGAAAGAAAGATATAGGCTTGCCGTTTGGCTGCGTGCATTAAGGAAAGAGTCTCCCAGAGACTCCCACCGATAGAGGGCATCTTTATCTCCACCCCGGTCATCTGTATTATAGACACAAGCCACTCTTGATTTGTAGGTTCCAGGGAGGGTGAGGGTGGGTGGGATAGATGGTGTGGGGATATCAGGTGTTTTATCTGTTGGGAAATGAGTGGAGGATGAGTTAGAATTGTGTTTGACAATATCTATTTCTTGAACCCAGAACTCGCAAGTGCCTGTGGGCTTGATGTCCGTTTGTGATTGGTAGGGTGTATGTCAAAGATGATTCTGTTGCAAAGTTCTATGTCTAATTTCTGGCTCCAGGTGCTATTTGTGTCAGATTTGTTGAACCCTTGCCTCTCTAGGTTGGAGAGAGCAGAGTCTGCTGTGGGTAAGAGAATGTTGGGTTTGCTTAGCTGAGATTCAAATTCTTGTATGCGCTGGTTGAATATGGGCCAGCTAGTTATTTATCCTTCTGGCTCCCATGATGGTAGCCAAAAAACCTCAAGCAGTTCTCCTTTAGACTTATATGCTCTGTTAATTTTGTCTTCGTTGCTGAGGCTGGCACAGGCGGGACAGGCCCAGGCTTCAGCTGCTTTGACTTCTTGCCTTTGCTCATCAATATAGCATCCAAGTTCTCTCATGCATTTCCAGTGGTAGGTACGTTCGCACACGTCGCAAACATGCGTATCGGGGTATGGTGGCTCAGAGTTAAGAGACTCACTGATAGCCATAAATGGTAATTGCATAGCCATATTGGTAATTACGAATTTGGCAACATGCGCATTCAATGTCAGTGCGGGCAGCAGTGCAGATGCTTGCTGGTTGAAAGCCAGCTTTCTTGAAGATGGGCAAAGCCCACTTCGAATTCTCTATTATCATGGGCCCATAGTGTGTGTGGTACTGCTTCTGTTGGGTGAGGGGTCATTGCTTATGTCCTTTCTCTTGGCTGAATAGATTCTCCATGCGTCTATATGTGTGACGTCAAAGTCATTATAGTAGACAGCATTAATGGCGTGGTTGGATGTAGCTTCCTGAGCCAGCTTTTCCACCAGGTTTTCTTCGTACCTCCAGACGTCGTTTCCTTGCCAACTTGAAGCTAGCGGGTTGATGGTAGGAGTCTGAAGTTCTGTCTCTACATGAAGCAAAGTTTTTCTCTTTCTGTTAGGACTCTGGGTACTGTTCTGTGTATTTGAGCTGTTTGGGGTGCTGGGGTGGGTATGGGGAATGGAAGGCATGCCATTTTGTTGATTAACACTAAATCCCTGAGTGCCCGGGCTCAAGTGTTGCTGTGAATGTCTGGATTCTTGTTTCTTGGCTGAGCGCGTGCGTTTGCTGGGAGGCCCATCCTAAGGGTCTTCACTGTGTGGACTAGGCTGACTAGCCTGAATGGTGGGAGTGTTGTAAGGAGGAGAACTACCAGCATTAGTGTTCTCCACATTGACATTTTGCGTGGGGGGCAGGATATTGGATGGAATGGTGGTGTGAGCTGGGTGAGCGGAGGAGTGATGGCTGGATCTGCACTGAGAGCGTGTTATTTTACTGGGTGGCTCATCCATGGGGGTAGTCACAATAGCGGCTATCACCTCCTGTATAAGGGGGCAGATTTGCTGTGTAGTTGGCAAATCAATGGGTTGGTTAGTGCTTTGTGTCATAGGACGGGTTGGGTGTGCCCTGTTTGTGCTAGAAGGACTTATTGTAGGTTCTAGACAAGAATTGGGTGCCCTTTGGAGGCGACGCCCAGTAATCTCATGTCTGTAGCTATAGTGCGTTGTGGAGTCGACTATCAGAGCTTATTACCTCATATTAAGAAGAATATCAGCAATGCCTTTACAAACATACCTTGTATATCCTCACCTATGAAGCGCACCATTTTACGCTATCGCATAGGCACCCTCTAAAACAAAAAAACATGCGGCTTCAAAAGGTCCACTAACCCATTATGCCCTCTCCCAGGCTGTCATCAATTAGACAGTGCACTCCACATGCTTTCAGGCTGCCAAAATCATATCATCTCCAGCATGAAAATTGAACGCCACAACTTTGCTGGAAGAATGATCATCAAAGCTCTTAGCAAAAGCCCTCGGGGAGCAGGCTTGGTTAACATGGACATAGGGAGTGATGATAGGTACCTGTTGGCGCAACACAACCTCCAAATCCCTGCATACGCATCAAACAGAATTATACCCCTTTACCTTTTTCCAAGAAAATTTTATAAGATATTTAGACTCACCTCCAGCCGTCCTGATGCTATAATAAATACTTCCTATAAAGCCAAACCCATTCCTTCTTCTCCTTCTTCCACCCGCTCACACCATGTGTTACGCAGCAGACACAACCCAAAACAGAGGACCACACGAGCCAACCACGTGAGACAGCCCCACCAACTTCATGTAAACCAGCAGCACGTGCACTTGATTGAAATCAAGTACTGTGAAGACACGAGGCCTGAACGACAGTTGGAGGCGGCACAGCGACAGCATGCAGACATCCAATGCAGCTGCAGAGTCTGCAAACTCATTAGTGCTAAAGCCGTGACTCTAACACTAATTTTCTTGCCCATGGGTGTTGGTGGGACCTGCTATACTGATCATACCTTGAATCAGTTTAAACAACTTGGACTGGACCATCAACGCGCCAATAAACTAGCTCACAAACTTCATGCCCATTCTGTTCAGTATGCCAACAAGCTTGTTACCACTGGACATGCTATTGAAAACAGTAATGCTTCTCACAGCCAGGTTCTGGAGCTGGGTGCTTCCAGTAACCCTCCAGATGCCCATTAGCTTTTTTAAAGAACTTCTTAGCTTCTTTGTAGCTTCGTGGCGGATACTCACGGCTCTTCTGAGCCAATGTGTCTCCTGTTCCTTAATTGGTGTAGGGAGAGTTTCCTCTGCCTACATAGTTTTTCTTTTCTTTTCTTACCTTTTTTGGTTACAAGTTTGTGGGCGTACTTAAGCCAGAATGTGCACAGAGTACATGTGCAAGCTTGCTAGCTCGTTGGTGGTCAAGGCCTAATTCAAAAACTCGAAATTTTTTGAGGCCTGATCTAAAAGTCGACTTATTGGGTTGATCTATGGGGCGTTTATTATAGCGAGTCCCACAGTTTGCAAACACCCAGAAGGATGGTATACAATGTCACAGCTTTTCCATTGATATTTTTGCAAAGCTTTGCAGACCTTAAGGAACATTTGTAGTACACCGAAGTTTAAGCATTGAGTTCAGGGTACACTTTTTTTTTGCAGAGGTCTGCATGCTGCCGCTGTGCCGCCTCAAACTGTTGCCCAGGCCTTGTATCTTCACAAAACTTAATTTCAATCAGGAGAACGTGCCACTGGTTTAGACAAATTTGTGCTCAGTTGATGGAGCTATCTAGTGCGGGTAGCTGCGCTGGTCCTGTGTGAGGTGCCTTGCCTGCTGCGTAATACATGGTGTTAGCGGGAGGAACTTCCTCCTTCTTGAAGAAGGAGAGGAAGAAGTGGGTTTGTCCTGGTAAGGGATAATCGTTATATCATCAGGACGACTTGATGTGAGTCTAGATCTCTTAGGAAAACTACGTGGAAAGAGGTAAGGGAATATAGTTATATTTGATGCATGTGCAGAAAATTGGAGAGTCTGCTGCGCCAGCCGATCATCACTTCCTATGCATATGTCCATGTTAACCAAGCCTGCTTCCCAAAGGCTTTTCAAAAGCAAGTTGCTAAGAGATTCTGTGATCATTCTTCCAGCAGCATTATGGCGTTCAGTTTTCATGCTGAAGATGATACAGATGATATTGTACGATTAATGCACAAGAAGTTTCTGTCAGGCTGAGAAAGTGACGCAGCCATAACAGTGTCTTAACATCCCATGACCAGAGACTAGTGGGAAACAACAAGAATAAGGATGGCGCTATTACGAGTGCAAAGTAATGTTCTCCAAACGCAGCCACAGCTGCTCAATCACAGGTATAAATATCAACTGTCCAACTAACTCAACTAACTTACAGCACACTCTCGTTGCAACAGACTCTCGTCATGACATTTCCCTTCAAAACAAGGAAAAAATATTTCAAATTAATTCCAGATAATCCCAGACGATCCCTTTGAAATCAAGGGAAAATTGATGCCCCTTCAAATACTAGGAAATTTCGTAGCCAATTCAGGAAACGCACATTAACAAACGTTTATGGTTATAGAGGGTGCCTGTGCAGTATTGTAGGATGGTGCGCTTCATAATAATAGCGAGGAGATACAGAGCATGCATGTTCCTTATAAATGAGGATTCTCAATTATATCCGGATATACAGGGCATGCTCCTTAAAAAGCTGCTAATTTTCTTATCTACGTGTGGTAACTAGCTTTGATGTGTAAGAGTAGTAGCCTGTTTTGGGATTGCTGTGCCTGATCTTGTTAACAAACGCTTGACTTAAGAGCTCAACCAAGTTGGAAGGAGCCTTTTCCAGAGCGCGTCTGCCGGTGGTGCTAGCGAGTTAATATTTATAAGCGTACTGGACAAAATGTGCATGACGCTTCAAAGCATTTGCTTGCAATTGCAAGCTTGCAAGCTTGCCACTGGTGGCTTTGTGAGTGTCAAGACCAAGCTCTTAAGAACTTTAAGGGGCTTTAAAGTGTGAGGGGTGTAGATGAACCCGCCCGCACCTAACACTGGCAGAAAGGTATCAAGCTTGCCTTAAGGGCAACTTGAGCTGAGGCCCTTAAGGCTTGAAAAATCGCGACGTCGCGTCCTTTGTCGACAAATTTGAAGGACGCGGTGCTGCTGCTTGGCCAAGCAGGCCTCCATGGAGGCCTCGAGCTGATTCTTGGGCCGGGTGTCTTCACTGTACATGTATTTGACCTCCACAAGATCAATTCAATGTGCATGCAAAGCATGCTAACGCAACGCAATTACAAGCAGCTGCAGCAGACCTAGGTGAAGCTCACATCGTTGTTAACGTTAACAAGCTTCTTACCAGTAAAACGCGTACGCTTGTAATCAATTAGTGCTTATAAGCGCTTGTAAGCGCGCGCTTAATTAAGCTTCACACTGTCCCCACATGTGTACAGGACCCACTTTTAGTGCGCTTTCACCCGTAAAAGCGCAAACGCTGACACGTGCACGCGAGCGGATCCGCTGACTATGACTACGACTACGTAGTCAAAACAGCCACAGATGGTGCGCACATGCATGCATATGCCATTAATGGTAATTAATATTTAGACCATGGTACCATACGGTTAATGCATTAAGATATGATCATGTCTTCACACGCTACGTATACGTAGGTGTATCGCATGCGCACATGCATGCATATATATACATATGTGCACACCTCGAGCTTAAGCACACCTCGAGCTTAAGCTTATCCTTACCTAACCTTAGGTCAACCTCAAGGTGTAAACACCTTGAGGTGTACAGAGCTCTTGTGAACCACACTGACGCCCGGGCGCCCGCTTGGCTGGCAACTGTTGCTGTTAACTGTTTACACGAGATTAAAGCGGACAACGAATATCAACAAGCGAGAACTGATCAAGGTTTAGGACACACCCAGATGTGCAAGCTATAAGCAAGATAAATAATCACAATAATATATACAGTTCACTGTTCAACACTGGGTTCGGTATCACTTGGTTCAGTACACACGAACACGCTTGCATGGTTCTGCTTGCATGCTTGCTCACACGTTCAACACTCCCCCCCAAGCATGTAAGCACAAATACACAAAATTGATCACTGTTGTTTTCCAGATTACCGATATTACGCAAACCAGTTTCAGTTCATGCAGATTGCAGATCACTCCCTTAGTTGGCATAAATATTCATGTCTGGACACTGTGCAGATGACAGTTCTTGCAACTCTGCACATTAGTTGGACTCCATGCTGTGCATGCCCATGCCTGCACGCAAGTGCTCAAAGCGCACAGGCTGTAGAGCCTTTGTCATGCAGTCTGCCAGGTTGCGCTCAGTAGGGCAGTATGAGAACCTCACATCACCACGCAGAGCTCGCTCCCTAGCAAAGTGCAGCTGGATGTCAATGTGCTTAGCCTGGCGTGTTTGCACTGGGTTGTGCAGGATGCGTAATGTTGCAGCATTATCTGTGTAAAGCTGCATGCACTCATTGCGTGAACCAAGCTGCAGATCACTCTGCAACTGCTTGAGCCAAAGCCCCTCCTGCACCATGGGCACAGCCGCCACATACTCAGCCTCGGCCGTGCTGGTGGTGACGCAAGCTTGGCGCTTGCTCTTCCATGACACTGCACCACCATGCAGCATAAACACATATCCACTCGTACTCCTCCTCGTGTCAGGACAGCCTGCATAGTCCGCGTCTGCGAACCCCTCAGGCTTGCTAGGGCTGCTGCTCTCCCCCCCATACACAATCCCAAGAGTGCGCGTGGCTAATAGGTAGCGCAGCACCCCCAGTGCTGCTGCCCAATGCTGATCTGTGGGGGCTGCCATGAAGCGCGTTCATCTCCTCATCCATCGCCGCAAACCACTGCTCGCGATCCGGCGCGCTGGCTGCTTCTGCACGGCTCTGTGGCACTTCCCCCGCTGCAACCAAGGCCACACATGGCCCATCATCACCCGCATTGCTGCTGACAGCTACGTTTGCAGCCCACTGCCCATGCCCATAGGGACGGAACGTGCCTTGCAGGTGGGCTGGCTGCCGCCTTTCACGCGTGGAGCGGCGCACTCCCTGCTGCTGCGGCGGCTGTGGCTGCTGCTGTGCCTGCTCATGGGGCTGCTCATGCCCGGCAGCTTCATGCTCATTCTCACCGTGTGCAGGCGGTGGCTCAGGCGGTGGCTGCGGTGGCGATCCAGCGCCGGGGACAGGCGCGATCTGCGCACCCTCTGCAGCCTCAATGTGTTGTGCAGGTGGTGGCTCAGGCGGTGGCTGTGGCGGCGCTCCATCACCGTGCACAGCTGCTTGCTGCGCATTGTGCTGTGGGGCACCAGCAGCTGCACCTACCTCTCCCCCCTGAGCAGCAGGCCCACCCTGTTGCTCAGTTGGTGCAGTTGCTGCTCGCCCCCAATGCTGCAGACCTCCCATGCCGCTGCTACCTGTGCTTCCAACACCATACGCATCCTCCTGGCACAGCAGCGGCGGCCCAGGAGCAGCGGCGGCCTGGTGCGCGGGCCTTCCGCGCTGCTCAACTGGGCGCTCATCAAAGAGCACATCCACTGACTCCACCACACGCATGCGATCAGGCACCCAAACACGCCACCCAGCCCCTTGGCGCGCGTAACCCACCATCACCCCACGCTGACTCACCATGTCCACCTTGGTGCGCTGTTGCCGCGGTACCAGCACCGTTGCGGCAGCGCCAAACACGCGCAGGTGGGCCACGCTGGGAGGCTGCCCGCTGAAGAGTTGGAGCGGCGTGGCTGCTCTACCTGCTGCTGGACTGCGCACAATGACATGCGCTGCTGCTCTCACTGCTTCTGGCCAGAATCCCCCTGGCAGCTGTGCTTCCTCCAGCATTGCACGCACCCGCTCCATTAGCGTGCGGTTGAGTCGCTCTGCCTTGCCATTCATCTCAGGCGTGTAGGGTGGTGTGAGCTGCTGCTGTATCCCCTTGCTTGCGCACCACTGCTGTATGTCCTTGCTCACGTACTCTCCACCTCTGTCGCTGCGCAGCTGCTTCACTTTCTTGCCTGTGCTATTCTCCCACAGCTTCACCACCTCCTGGACCACCCTGCACGCTTCTCCCTTGAGGGCCACCGGCTGCAACGCGCACATCCCTGACCAATCATCCAACACCGTGACCACATACCGCGCATCTCCAAGCTGAGGCAGGCTGGGCAGCAGCGGGCCCATCACATCCGTGTGCAGCCGCTCAAGCAACTCCCGTGCTGGCTGCTGGCTGCCCGTGTGCTGCCGCCTGTGCTGCTTACTCGCTGCGCATTCTGGGCAGAGCGCATCACTCACCGCCCCTGCCTGCTGCAGCGTGAGATCCATCCCGTGTACCATCCTGATTACCTGCTGCATGCTACTGCTGCTGAGATGCCCAAGCCTCCTGTGCCAGAGCTGGGCACAGGCGTCTGCCGGCTGCCGCAGCGCACCCATCCCAAGCGCTGCTGTTGGCAAGACGCATTCAGCCCTGAAGCCGAAGAGGCCGCTGCTACCGCTGAGCGTGCCCCGCACGCTTACTCCGCCTGGCAGCACAAATTGCCTGCTGTCTCCTGCTCCCCGCAGTGTACCGCCTACCCGCTGCAGCCTCACCTCACTCAAGAGGCTGCAAGGCACTGATGGCACCCAGAGCACATTCCGCAGCTCCAGCATCGGCTCTCCCTCAGCGAGCTGCTTGCTCTGACCCGGCTGCGACGCACGCAGCCTCACTGTGCCCTCTCCCACTGCTTGCGCTTGACCTTCCAGCGCCCTGATCTCCTTGCCCCTGTTTCCCAGCTCCCAGAACGCCTCCTTGTGTGGCGTGATGTGGTGCGTGGCCCCGCTGTCCAGCACCCAGTCCATGCACATGCTTTTCCTCCTCATTGCAGCGCACACTGCTGCACCCCTGCCGCTGTCCTGCTGGCCCCCCGCGGCTGCATCCTCCTGCTCCGCACTACGATCCTCCTGCTCCGCATCATCACTCACTTGTGGCAGCCGCTGAGAGGCCACTGGCAGTCAGGCGACAGAGAGCACGCTCACTCCTGCTGCTGCATTGTCAACACCGCCCGTGTCTGCACCTTGCATGCTGGGGCAGTGATCCTGGTAGTGTCCCCACCGCTTACACCCATAGCACTGCTTGTTGGCCAGAGTCCGGCCATCCGTGCCTGGCACCACCCCACCGCCCTGCTGCTGTCCTCTGCGGCCACCCCGGCCACCACTGCGCGACCCCCGGCCACGCATTCCCTGCTGCTGTGGCTGCTGCTGCTGGCGCTGCTGCTGCTGTGGGCGTGCTGCAACATTGACACTGCCTGCGCGCTTCTCCTCGTCTCGCTGGTCTGCCTCTGCTTGCAGCAGCTTGACCTTCAGAGTCGCCATGTCATGCACCTGCGCCTTGAGCAGCTTGCGGTCAGTGGAGTATGTTGGCGGGAGGCCCCTGAGGATGTGGTGCTGCTTGTCTTCACTGCTGACAGGTGCTCCAGCCAAATGCAGCTGGGTATACAGGTGGAATGCCCGAGACAGATAAACTGCCATTCTCTCATCTGGCAGCATGCACAAATCATGCAGCTCTTCCTTGAGTTCATAGCGCCTGGTTGCACCTTGCTGCATGCATGTATTCTCCAGAGCCCTCCAACACTCTTTGGCTGTGGGGTGCATCATAGCATCATTGTGGATAGGCGCAACGTGCAGCTGGATGTGAGCCTTGGCAAGCATGTTTTCTTCTGAGTTTGGTTGCTGCCTTTCACGCAGATTAAGCCAACTCACTGCAGCCTCATCAACTCCACCTGATTGTATCCTTGGTGTTGGCAGGATAGCCACTATGCACTTGTTGATGGTGAGGTGGGCTTCCATTTTGGGTTTCCACTCAGCCCAGTTGTCCAGCCCCAACATGGGCACGCTACTGCGCATTCCCCCGCCAGCAACGGGTCCGCTGATCTCCATCGCACTGCTGTGCGCGCGAGCGCACATAACCGCCTGGCAGGTGCTTGGCGCACAAGGCGCAGTACAGAGCCCGAACTCGGAACACTGGCGAAGCCCTTACCAGACGGTGCAGTGGAAGCGTGGGCTTGGGCCCATAACCCTGTTAACTGTTTACACGAGATTAAAGCGGACAACGAATATCAACAAGCGAGAACTGATCAAGGTTTAGGACACACCCAGATATGCAAGCTATAAGCAAGATAAATAATCACAATAATATATACAGTTCACTGTTCAACACTGGGTTCGGTATCACTTGGTTCAGTACACACGAACACGCTTGCATGGTTCTGCTTGCATGCTTGCTCACACGTTCAACAGTTGCAACCAATTGGTGCTATGTCTTGTGGCCACAAGACCCATAGGGCCATATGCATGCCTCTCGATCGAGGTGCGCACATGCATGTGGCCACAGAGCTCCAGTACTGGTGCGCACTGATCAGTTATGACCTCGAGAGCTCTCTGGCCCATGCATGTCCCCATATATGGCCATGGGGAATTCCCCATTCTACAAAGAAGAATTCACTGAGTTTGGCAACACCAAATATAAATGTGCATACCATCCATGGTAGTGTGTCTTTCACCATCTTTTTAGAAATGTAGGAAAAACAAGACAAAGGCAAAATTCTAGGTTTTAAAACCTAGGTTCACAAAGCTTTAAGGCATATGCATGATCTATCTTAAAGAAGCAAGTGTTCAGTGTTGCCCTTCGTGTGACCTTCAAAATGCTTCCGTTGCTGAAATTGTGTGTGACGTGTGTGGGGCAGACACTTTCTCGTCGCTGCATATGGTCATGTCAGACATGATTTTGGCACGCACGTGCCTAAAGTACTTTAGGCTTTTCACTCTGCGCACAGCAACAAAAACAAACGACAAGCAATTTGTTATTTTGAGGGAGTCTCTGCAGCTTGTTTGGCTTTTCCCAATTACAGATGGAAGTTGTCACGTGCTCTTTGTGAGTTTTGAGCATCTTGACTCCGGACCGTGACCATGCGCACATAATAAACAATCCAGATGGCACTGATGTATGACGACATGCTATATGGAACTGATGTCTTTGAGAACGTGTCTCTAGGGCTCGACGATCCCGCACAGTTGTTGGGGAGCTCGAGTACCAGAGTGGCACTAACGGATGCACGGGTGTCTGGCCAGGCAGCGGGGGGGACACCAGCAATCGGCGCCAGTGAGCCTGCGTTCCTTGGCATGCCCTGGCCGGTGGCAAGTGTGGCTTTGGGGGATGCCAATATTGAGTCGGGGGGCCCAGCTGGGATGGGAGAGTTCCCACGGGGGATCGTCCATCAAGCTGCTGCGATGGAGGAGAAGAATCCATCCTGCAATTCGGGAAACTCTAGCTGTGGGGGGTGTGGCCATGGGGAGGAGAAGGTGGGTGGGGGCCCCATTGGAGACCATGAACAGGTCACTTATTTTTGCACCTTTGCACCAGAAGTGCTGGAACCGGATCATTCCTCCTCCCCAAATGAATGGGCTCTCACGTGTGGATATTGTTGAACTTGTGCCCAGGGTGTACCACATGTACCTGCCCATCCACAGATCTCAAGCCTCATTCCAGCCAACAAACAACCGCAGCAGCACCACTTGCAGCGCAACAACAGCAGCAACAGGCGTTGCAAAAAAGGGGCCGCTGCAGCTTCTGCCTCTCCGAAGGACTGCAGCACATCAGATGAGGAGATGAACGGTCAGCTGGGGAATAGGAAATCCACCCCGCATTCAACAGTAGAGAAGGCCAGGCGTGACAGGTTAAATCATCTCATAGAGGTGCGCGCATGTGCAAGAGGAGGTGGACTTGCCGATGTGGTGTGTAGGCAAGGGTGGATTTGTTGTGATGGAGCAATCCCTCCATGAATTCAGCAGGGCATTGGAATTCGAATTCCAATGCCCTGCTGCAGGCGCTGGTTCCAAGTATCAAGGGATGCTAAGTCAGTAATCAATCACCAACTTTTAGCTCATCCAAGCCGCTTCAAGGATCAAAAGAGTTTCGCATGATTTCCTTGTTTGGTCAGCATTTTTGCATGCATCAAACTTAAGCTGCATGTGTCATGAAGGTGCTTGAAGCCTCGTGCATGTGCTTAATGAGTTTTAAGATCAAGAGACCATGCATGTGAGCATACCTTCAAGAAAAGTGGCGGCGTTCTGCGTTCTTGACTGACTACGAATTGACTATGAAAAGAGTTGTTCCATGCGCTCTCTAGCATGCGGCACCAGGCTCCATCCCTGTTCGCACTCTCTGTTTGTTGCACAGGCCCTAGCTGAGCTTGTTCCTGCATCAGACCGCAAGTACTCGAGTGAAGCAGGCGGTAAGTGTCTATTTGAAGCGCGCGCACATGCATGCACACACACATACACACACACGCACACACACACACACACACACACACACACACACACACACACACACACACACTCACACACACAACAGCAGCAGCAGCAGCAGCAGTTGCTTGTGTTTTGGCAGTCAGTTGCCTGCCTGGCCAAGAGTCAACTTTCAGGAAGGAATGACTGGTTTGGTTTCTTCCAACCAGATCCTGCCAGCAAGTTTGCTGTGCTCACTTTTCCCTTTCGAGCTTCCCTGGGCATGCCAAAGCAAAAGCACCTTGAGTTGGCATGTTCATGCCTCCACAGTGTGAACAACTGCACGCCCCTGTAAGCACATGTTGTGCTAGTGTAGATGCCAGCATGCTGTGATACAAGCAACCCTCACCAAGATAGTGTACACTGTATGGCTTACATCTCAGAGTCAGCTGTGTATTTTCTGCGCTTATGCAGAGAAAGCTGTGTACTTGCTAGAGCATCCCTCCCAGGTGGAACAAATGCATTGCAGTGAAAGCTGTGTTTTGAATGTGTGAGTGTGCACGTCCACACATGTCTGCACAGACCAAAACTGTTGACATGCTCTTTTCCTCAGGCGTCCGGAGGCCCAAACACGTCATTCTCAGTGACACCCATAACCTCCTGCGCAAGCTGAAAAGCAGTGCAGCTCATGGACCCCAGGAGCCTTTACGGCCTGACCACGCGTCGAGCTCGCGCACGAGGAACCAAACTGCACCGCCTAAGCATCTCGCCAGCGAAGAGCCAGCTGCAGCTGATGCCAGGCCACACAGGAGGCAGCAGTCAGGCAGCTCATCAGAGCAGCATGCAAGCCAGCGCCTCGCGACGGGGCCGTTGGAGATGCCCGTCCCCTTTGGCATGGTGTGTGTGTGTGTGTGTGTGTGTGTGTGTGTGTGTGTGTGTGTGTGTGTGTGTGTGTGTGTGTGCTGTGAGGGAGGGAGGGAAGGAGGGCAGTGTGTGCGCGTCACGGTTTGCGACGACAATTTACGAGTATGCTAGTACACTTATTCACTTGCATGAGGACAAGTTTTGGCTATGTTTGCTTGTCAAGGCCTTGGAATGTGAATTGGCAAACATGTGTCAATGAAAACGCCTTCCTTCAAAAGCTGTGCTTCAAAATGGAGTTGGTAGGGCAAGGATCCGCACTTGAAAACCTTTTTTCTTTTGCAGTTCTTACAGCAAGCCTTCCATGCCCAAAACTTTGCTCCAAAGCTTGCTGGCTTACTCACCACCAAGGCCACTTTCCGCACACAGCCTCAATGCTGCACACAGCAGTTGCATCTGCATCGCCTTCGCTTCGCTGGATGGCTGCACACCTGAGCAATGAAGGCAGCCTTGCTTTGATCCATGGCACGCTCCATCTCAGAGGAGGGAACGTGCACAGTGCAGTGTGGCCTGCGGAAATGCAGCGCTGAGGAGCTCAAAATTAGGTTCGATCGTGCTGACTCACCGAGTCCGTAACTCTTACCTGCTGCTGTTTTGTCAGGGGCCAGGCTGCACGGGTGTGCTGGTGGAGCAGCGTGCGGCGAATGAAGCAGAGGAGGGCGCCATCGCGTGGCGCGTGACAATCACCTGCCGGGATCGGAGGGGCCTCCTGCTGGACATGGCCTCGGCTCTGGCAAAACTGCCCATCACTGTGCAGGTGGGCTGCCCATCAGTGTGCATCACTGTGCAGATGGACTGGCAACAGCGTCCACCTGGTGTGTTCACTGCTTGCTTGATCGCTTGCTTGCTTGCTTGCTTGCTCACAGCCTTTGCCTCCTTTGCGCCAGAGAGTTGAAGGCTGTCCTCAGGCCAGAGCTGATGGGTGCATTGTTTTTTGTTGGGCTGCAGGAGGCTCCCGGTGCAGGGACAGGGTGGTGCTGTTTGGCAATCGGCCTAAAACCCTTTATGCTCTGCTTTTTTGCCTGCCGCAAGTGTGTGTATGCACACATGCTCAGATACACGCACGTGCAAACACAAGCTCACGCATATATGCTGCATATAATATGCACTTACGGCTTTCCAGATCGGAGAAGAAGGACTGTATTGCATTGTCTTGCCTTTAGGCAGCGGTAACAAAGCTGTACCCAGTTAACCCTCCACATATGATCTCCAGCATCTTTGCCCATACGATCTGCAGGCTGCCTCTTCACCTCTGTGGGCTCTGAACAGGAAAGAGCGCATCTTCTGTGTGTTTGCTGGTTTCACCTGCAAATGGTGCAAGCAAAGGTTGGCCAGTACACTGTCAACCTTAATTGTAACATCCTTGCCATTGTGACCTGCAGGCCGCCTCCTTACGTGTGTGCTCCGAGTCATCCAGGGCTCAAGGCGCTTTCGATGTACTTGTTCAGGACTCCTCGCTGGTGAGGCATAGTGTGCGCACAACCTCAGTGAGCAGTAGCCGTTTGAGTATGCTTCTGTACACAGAACATTGCAGTACACTGAAGCAGAGTTGAAGAGGTGTCCAGTGCTTTTCATGCATGTTCTCAATGTAGTTCATGTTTGTACAAAAGGAGAGCTTGTTACTGTGCCCTAGTAGTTTATCCGCAGAGCACATCAAGCTGACTGCAGCAAGCCCTCTATCGATTGCATTCATTTGTGGCTCCCACACACTGCAACCTTGTTTTGACAGGACATTTGGCAAATGAAGGCGCCTCTTTGCATGCAAAAATGGCAGCAGAGATTCAATGGACTCTTTTGGCAGGGTTGCTGAGGCCATCTGCTGCAAGAACATGAGGCTCCTGATTTGATGCCTGGTCATCACAAAAGGACACCTGTTATCTTTTATCATTTGCTCCTTTGGAGTGGTTGTACCAAAATCAGAATTATTGCCTCGCCAGGATGGGTTGAGCAGTGCAGGATATGTTAGAACGGAATATATATAGCCATGGGTGAATAGGGTGTCCCAATGTCTCAAATAGGCTCGCCGAGCCTAGAAGAGGCTCGGCCTATTTGGGTAGGGCCTCTTTGGATCCACATTTATTGGGTAGTTTTAGGCGATTTTACTCCACTTCTGGTAAAAACAAGGGTCACCAAGTGTGAGGCCCATCCGCCAAATAGGCTCCCCGAGCCTCGCCTAGCCTCACCCTCGGCGAGGCTCTCCTAGGTGGCTACCCAACCCTAAATATATATGATACATGTTTTAAAGTCTACATCTTGGATGATAGGTGTACTTGACATCATCTGAAAGCCCCTTCTGATTCATAGCATGCCTTCCATCACAACCTTTCAAATATGCACGCTTGCTTACAGAGCCCCGACGAGGTCCAGTGTGTGATGAATGCCGCTATGTATGCCTACCTCATAAACAGCGGCCAGGGGGTGGCGGGAGGTCAGGGGAGCTTAGCCCACCCTCCCACTTCAGCTGCTCCCTTCAGCTTCTCACAGCAGGGACGGCTGCTGCAGGAGGTGCTGCCAGTTGTCAGCAATAAGCGCGCCCGCAGCTGATACACCGTACTCCTTCGAGCTCCTTGGAAAATCAGGTGTGGGAAGGTGATGCCCCTCCCCTGGTGTGCAAGTTTGTTGCTCACCGCCGCGGAATAAGCAGAGTGAGGCGTGTCCTCATTGCTGCGTCATGCTTCATCAGCCCTCACTCCTCCTGGGGACAAGATCTGCGCCTCCAGAGCCCTTTGTTTGGCTTTGCTTGCAAGGCACGAAACATTGAGGCAATATGTATCATTACAAAACAGGGGAGTGTGAACATGTGTACCATTCTTCTGGGCCCTCGTGCATGCTACCTGTGAGTGCAAATGTCACTTTCTTTGCATGGGCCTGCGCAAGCATCCTCAGGAAATTGTAGGAGCCATTGTACGTAGCCATCAGGGTAGCACGTCTTGCAAGCTATGGAATGTACTTGTGGGTGTAATGCTGTTGATGTTTTGCTTCGGTATCATTCGTTCACGACAATCAACAGACACCTTTTTTGCTGCTTCTCCTCACATTCCACCACCACGCACCACCTGAAGGGAATCCAAAGAGGTGTTCCATGCACTTTCCACAAGAAGCGTTGTTTGATGAAGTTGCACTGTGTTATGTGTCAAGTGCTCATGTTTCATACAGTTTCCGGGAAATGCACTGTTTATTGTAGTCGTACTGGGTTGTGTGTCTTGGTTATTTAAGTGGCATGCACAGGTACGCAGGTCCAGTAGGGGATCAGTCAGGCCAGTTGTTGAGGAGGGTCCTCAAATAAATAGCGGTAGACAGGTTGATCATGAATATTTTTACCAAATCGTGAAAAGGGATGGGGCATCCTCTTTGCCCCCATGCGTCTCATTGTGTTGGCAGAGCACATGTGCTACAGCCTCATGTCAACTTCCATGATGGCCATCCAATCAGCGTAGAAGACTAGTCCAGGACAGGCACCTGCAGGTTTTGTGATTGCTCCAGGTCCACCATTGTAGTGCTGAATGAGAAGAGAGAGCTCCAATGCCTTTTATGGGCACCTCTCTATCATGGCTCTTTACTTACTCAGTCTGTCTCAGGGTAGCAGGATGTTTTGCAAGTAGGGAAGCGCTAGTACGAATAAGCTTTACTCCGCCTGGTACTCAAAAATTTCTTTTTCTTTCACAAAAGTGTGGACATTATTATTCACTCTAACTGATAACTCATCTTCACATGCGGGCTGCTAGGCTTCAGGACAAAGCAAGGGCTTCTGAGCCGTTGCTCTGTATCATAGTTGGTGTTCTTCGTTTTAGAGTTTGACATTGGAAATCGGCTTGGTTTTAGTGCTGGCAAATGAAGAAGGACTTCTGCATCACCTGTCCCCGTCATGTTGAATTGAAAGCCAGATTGCTCATTTGCACTCACTTGATAATTATGTGTGATGTGCGTCATCAATTCCTTTTTTTTGAAGGAGTTCTGATACATACAAGAAACTTTGTTATTTTTAGGGCATTCATTCAGTGTGATAAGTATGCTTAATACATGGATGTGTCCTCATCTCCACTCATTTGGGAGGGCCAGTTTGACAAAGACTGCTTTCATTATTTTATTTTCATCGTCAAAAAATTGTGCTTGAAGCTTTACCCTGCACCTTATGTTTGCAGTCAGCGGTCATTGTGTTTTAATGTGGATCTTGCTGGAATGATTGCAGGAGGAGTCTGTCAAGGGTTGGAGTCCTTGAAGGGAACTTTTAAGATTTACATTGGGATTGAGCCTCCAGCCAGGAAGTGTGGCTGCACGGCCTTACACCGAACACTACAGAAATACAAGCAAAATGTACCAGTCACTTTTTCAGGGAAAGGGGTTGGCATACGGTCCAAGACTCTGGATAATCGGCTGCCAGTGAAACGTTCTCAGCCAGCATCATAAATTGATTTGATAGATTACTGTTCAGGGAGACTGTTCGGATGATCAGCCTGTGGCTGGTCCATGCCAGCCAACAGAAAATCCAAATGGTTACAATGGGGGGTGACCTTCAGCCAGGTCGTTTGGCTGATCGGCTTGTGGCTGGTCTCTGCCAGCCAAAAATAAATCTATAAGTTCAGGCACAAAAAAGAAAAGCTTTGCGTTTCGCTGATGAAGGAACTGATGAACAAATTGAGAGCTCACTTGATGCAGTAAAAAAGGTTGCGTCTCAAGAATATCCTGGAAGTAAGGTTCAAAAAGCACTTGATACTTGCGGCGCAGAGAACAAACGTGTTCATCAGTACAGTTAAAAAGGACATGTGCTTCATCTTGAGTTTGGTTGCAAGGACACCTGTCACACACAGAGGTACCATCATCCTGCCAAACAGCCGATTCAACTTTCAAAGTATGAGCACGAAGCCGGAACCTGCTCACATTACGCATAACTTGCTTAGGCAAATCCAAAAAAAGATACCAAGGCAGGGGTGCATAGGTTTGGCGAGCGTTGCAAGCAAAAGGAGTAGGAAACCAAGCTTGGTAAGTAGCTATTTTGTTGTTGTTTCCCCTTGGATCCACTGACTCAGCTTCTCTCCAAACTCCTTGCAATCTGTACCTCAAGTCTGCACTGAAATCATTCATGGAAATGGCACCTCCTGACCTCACAGCCTGCTCAAAATTTTCAGAACCACGCAAACCTTGGAAGGCTTGAATTAACTGCGCTGTCCAGCACTTGTCATCCTTAGGTTGTAACTTCAAATCGGCTTGCATAACACGGTGTAAAGTACTAATTGTACCAAGCATGCTGTTGTACAGCTTGACTGCAGCTCTAAACCAATAGTACTGCAGTGGTTGATGCCCACATTATCTCAAAACAGCCCAGTTAATGGTAGTTCGCTTCACACCCAAGGTACCTTTCAAGAAATTCAGATGCAAAGTTTGCAGAGCACTAGAGAACTCTTTGCCTGCCTGCATGAAACCTGTACCGCACACCTGACTCGCGTACATACCAGCTGGAATAACATACGATAAAATCCAAAAGCTCAGATTTAAAGAAGGGACCGGCAGCCACGGTGTGACACTGTTGGGCTGAAGATTTAGATTTAGATTTACACAGGGGGACCTTCAGCCAGACTCTTCGGCTGATCGGCCTGTGACTGGTCCTCGCCAGCCAACATAATGTCCATAAGCTCAGAAACAAACGAAAAAAATTCTTGGGCTGATAGGGTTACAGGGGGGTTGGCCTACAGCCCAAGAATCTGGCTGATTGGCTGCTGGTGAAATATTATCATCCAGCATCAAAAATTGAAATCAATTCTGACAAAAAATTTGAAAACCTGTATGAGTCTTGATTTAGGAAAGCATTCAATGATTGACCTCGAAATCAGTCAAAATGTGAAAGCTCGCCAAGAAAGGAATAAAATCAGTGTTTTGAAGCTGGGCAAAAGTATGTAATGGTTTAAAAAGATCAATGAACAGGTCCTTGTATTTTCTGCGCAGCTCACACAACTCACAGCAATTGCAGTAGAAAAGAACATGTTTCTGGTCTTGGACTTAAGCACATCCACACTTATCACAATATTTGAACCACCCAACCATTTACAGGACTCGACCTTCAAGCAGTGGGCACGAAGCCTGAACCTACTCACATTCCTCATGACTCCTTTATCCAGATCCTTAAATAGATATGATGGGATACAGAAGGGTGTGCGTGCTGTTTGATTCAAAGGTACTCCAATGATGGCAAGTCACTGCTCTCCTGTTCACCTCTCGGGGACTTAGGGCGTCCGCTTCCCTCCAAACCTTCTGCTGTCTGTACCTCAAATCCCCTAAAAATCCTGCATGGGAATCTTGGAAGCACTCAGCAATTTATGTTAAACACCTCCTCATGTAAAGAGATCAATGAACAGGTCATTGTAGTATAGTATAAAAGATCCACTAGCCTTACATGCCCCCTACCTGATTGCCATCACATGGATAGCGCTCTCCACATCCTATCTGACTGCCAATGCCCCGTCATGCGTAACATGGTAACTGAGCGTCACAATATTGCTTGCAGGATGATTTTGAAATTGGTTAGTGAAGGTTTAGATTTAGATTTACATGGGGGGACCTTCAGCCAGACTGTTCGGCTGATTGGCCTGTGACTGGCCCTCGCCAGTCAACATAATGTCCATAAGCTCAGGAACAAACGAGAAAAGCTTGTTGTTGTGTTGCAAGAGGAAATCAGAAACATCCTGGACACTGGCTCGTTGTAAATAAGGTTGCTCCATTGAAGAATCACCAGAGAAGCAGTTGAACAGGTAAGCGTACTTCCTTCTCAAAGCACAAACATCTGCGTCTCTGCACACCAAAAGGGCATGAGCCTCATCTCGAATCTCATCACAAGAACAACGATCACGCAAAAGAGCGTTCCGAGTATCCCAAGCCGCTGTCTCCACCTTCAGTGTGTGTGCCCTAAGTCTGATACGGCTAACATTCCTCATGACATGTTGAGACAAATTCAAATGCATGTGCCTTGGTAAACGGGCAGGGGCACGCACATTGTGGTCAAAAGGCACTGCAAAAAGAGACTAGTAAGTTGCCAGCTTACTATATGTGTCTCGCGGGTTCACTCCCTTAACATCTCTCCACACTGCCCGCAACCTGTGTCTGAGGTCATCAGTAAACTCTTGAATAGGGATAGGAGTGCCCTGCCGCACAGCTTGCGCAAAGGAATCACAGCGCTGTAGGCCTTGGAAAGCATCTAAAACTTGAGCAGTCCAGCAGGCAGGCTCACGCGAATGAATATTCAAATCTGCTTTCAGCACTCTCCTCAACGTCTCACTGTTAGACCTCAGCATGCTATTATACATTTTGACAACAGACCTGAACCAGTAAAGCTGAAGCGGCTCATGACCACAATCCCTCAGGACAGCCCAGTTTGTAGTGGTATGCTTAACACCCAGCGTGCTCTTAAGATAACTCATGTGCCGCACTTAAAGATCACTTGCAAATCCCTTGCCCGCTTTAATGTGTTCAGTGCCCCCACACTTGGCCTGCATACATTCCAGCTGGAACCATGTACGTCTTCCCAAGCCACAGAGACACATACGGCCTATTTGTCAGAAAATTATCACGAACAAATTGACGAACCCGAAAGGCAGACGCCATGAAGGGGCCAGTTGCATGCTCAGAGGACTTGGCCATGCTCATGCACTTGTGAAACATCATGCCAAGGTATCTAAAAGACTCCTTGTGTGCCAGTGGCACCCCCCCAATATGAAAAACAGGCAGGTCTGACCCAGAGGAATTGAAGTGCACCACCTCAGATTTAGCTGTGTTGATGACTAAGTGCTTCCTCTGAGCATACGCATGCAAGCGGTTCAACATGGTCTGCAACGCAACAGGATTGTTGGCCATCAGAGTCAGTTCATCAGCATATAACATGTGCGTCACATAGAATTCAGCTGTACCCGTGACAGCACCTTGCATCCCCTCCGCCATTTCATCAATGTCATTAATATACAGAGAGAAAAGCACAGGGGACAAAGGGCAGCCCTCTTTCACACCTGTGTTAGGGTGCATCTGAGAATTCTTCTCTTCATCCTTCCATCCTTGGTTAGTGAAGGCTCTTATGGGGCCAATCTTGTGCAGTTGGATGCGGGCAACACAAACCGTTTGGCCCAGCACGACCTGCAAGTCCCTGAGCAAACCTCTAATCGTGTTGTGCCTTCCTACCTCTTCAAACCCATGATTCCTATTCAAACCAGACACAACTCCAGCCGCCCTGATGCGATCTTGGTCACTCCTCACCCCACTAACCCAAACAGGCCACCCACTCCACCCTCACACAGAGTACTGCGCAGTATGGGGAGTAGCACAACTCCAGCCCGCCAAATCCACTTGATAGAAGTCAAGTACTGTGAAGATACGAGGCCTAATGCCCAGCTAGAAGCCTCACAGCAACAACACAGCGAACTGTGCAAACAACTCCAAGGTGCAGAGATTACTATCCACCCAATCCTCCTGGGTGTGGGCAGGACTATTTACGCTGCCCATACCCTTCAATGATCAAGTTGATCAATCCAAAAATTTAGGGATTGACTCACAGAGATCTGAAGCACTTGCAAGAAAACTCCATGCCCATTCTGTACAATTTGCGCACAAACTTACCTCTACCAGACATGCCATTGAAAATAAAAACACTCATCATAGCACTGGTGCCCTGCAGCAGCTTGCTGCCAAAAACCCGCCCGATCCATTAATTTCCCTCTAAACTTCTGGTGAGGGAGACTCACGGCTCTTTGAGCCAATGTGTCTCTCTTTCCTTAATTGATGTAGGGAGAGTTTTCTCTGCCTACGTAGCTTTTTTTCTTTTTTCTTTACCTGGCAAACTACAAGAAGCTCTGAGTATTTTCATCTCAAAGCATATATCCTCTCAAACCTAAAGGGTTACAAAGGGTTGACCTACGGCCCGAGACTCTGGCTATTTGGCTGCTGGTGAGACATTCTCAACCAGCATCAAAATTGAAAACCAATTCTGACAAAAGCTTTAACAATATACATGAGTATTGGTTTAAAAAGGCATTAGTCTCAGGGTCAGTCATGACGTGAAAACTTGCCAAGAAAGGAAAAGAAAAGAAAAACTATGTAGGTAGAGGAAACTCTCACTGAATCAATTAAGGAAAAGGGGACACATAGGCTCAGAAGAGCCAAGAAAGGAATAATGTCTGTGGGTTTAGCCGGGCAAAAGTATGTTACGGCTTGAAAATATTAATAAAAAGATCCATGTATGCTCTGCGCAGCTCACACACCTCAAAGCAATTGCAATAGAAGAGAGCATGTGTCTCGTCTTGGACTTCAGCACTTTCACACTTATCACAAACATTTGAACCACCCAGCCATTTGTAGGATTCAACCTTCAACTTTGATTCAATGGTTTTCCCATTTAAGATTCTGCATGGTAAATCTTGGAAGCACTCGGCAATTTCTATTTAAACATATCCCCATTGCGCATGCCACTAAATGCCTTAGACACATGTGCAGGCCAACAAGAGTTGTTCCTATTAGCAAGGTGCAAATCTACTTTTGGCAAAGAAAAAAGAAAAGAGAAGAAAAGAAAAAGAAGAGAAAAGAAAGAAAAAGCTTTTGGCACTTGACGTAATGTCTCATTATTTGAATCAAACATACTGTTAAAAAACTTGACAGTAGCCCTAAACCAATAAAACGGCAAAGGCTCTTGGCCACACTTTCTCAGCACTGGCCAGTTTGTGGCAGTGCTCTTCACACCTATAAAATGCCTCAAGGAGCATACATGCCTTTTCTGCAATTGGCTTTTAAACTCACTGCCTTCTCATAAATCTTCTGTACCCCACACTTGGCATGCATACATCCCAGCCGGAATGCCATACACATTAGAAAGCCAAAGCAGAGCATGTGGTCTATTTCTCAAACCAGCTCATGCACAAACTTTTTAATCCTTTGTTGGGCAGCCATACAAGGCTGCACAGCATGCTCCTCAGACACTTTCAAGTTCATGTGCTTGTCAACAAGCATACTGACTCTGGTATCTCAACTGGTCTTCCCTTGGAGGTACCTGAACTGGTCTTTTGGGGGAAGAGCCACATTTCCTGACATGAAATTAGGCAGGAAGAACACAATCTCAGGTAAGCTACCATTTAAATGCATGACCTCTGACTTTGATGCATTGACAGTCAGCCCTTATCTCATTGCAAAAGCCTGCAACCTTCTAGTATTCAATATAACTTGCATTTCACCTGGGTCATTAGTGGTTAAAATCAAATCATCTGCATATAGGATGTACGAAACGCCATTCACTCCATCACCTGTCATAGCAACTCTTATCCCTTACTGATGTCTCTGCCCATGCCATTGATGTATAGGAAAAAAAGTAGAGGGGACAAAGGACAACCTTGCTCACTCCATTTGTTAGATGCACACGAGCTCTTTTGTCTCCCTCCATTAGATTTTATTCATCATCCGGGCATGGCTTTCCTTGGTTGGAAGGCTGACAGTGCTGACTCTGCTTGCTGTTGAAGGTCTGGAACTCCAGTCTTTCAGCTATCATCCTGCTTTCTTTTCTCGTTGCTGGACCTGTCTTATTTCTCTGCCTGCCGTGCTTCTCTCAGTCTGAACTTCGTGGTGGGTGGGTCATACGGTCTGTGCACCAATGTGGCCCCCTTTCCTTAATTGATGTAGGGAGTGTTTCACTGCCTACATAGTTTTTCTTTTCTTTATTCATCATCCTGATACATTTCCTTAATTGCCCGGAGAAGTGGTGCAGGCATGGCAATACGCTGCAGATGGTCCCAAAGTTGCAAACGAAGCACAGTGTCGTACGCTTGAGAGAAGTCAATAAAGGCAGCATGCTGTCTAGGCGATGGCTGCAGTTTGAGCTTGATTACAGCGTGTTTCAAGTGCCTTAAAATGAAGAGCAGTATACTCCAACCCGGGTAAAAACCAAATTGGGTGTCAGGAACCTTCTTTTTCTGAACACACCACTGATTGGCAATCAGTCACCAAGTCTCTAAGCTCGTTGGCATATATGCAATACAGGACCCCACTAACAGCAATTCTCCTGTAGTTCCCAGGATTTGACATAGCTCCCTTTTTATGAAGGGGGCTCAGTTTCGCTACTTTCCAACATGCAGGGATGTTAGCATCACTCAAAAAAACCTCTAACATGCACGCTATCAGAGGTACCAGCGCGTTAACGTAATCCACTTTCCGACCACGCTCAATGGGAAGACAGGCATATTTTAGGAAAGGGATAGGAATACCATCAAAACCAGGTGAAGCACCCGCACTCAACTTCTTGAAGTGGGACCCGACCATTACTTCCAATATTGCAGCGCTAGGAATTTCCAAGCAGTCAGATTCAGGAACCCACCCAGACTCAGCACCTTATCTTCAGAGCACCTCTGGATACACGTGGTTTCTACCTCAAGGCACTGCCATATCTCTTGGTGGCAAGTGAGTACGTCCTGGCACTCTTGGTTGTGCTCGGAAGTGACTACTTGAATGCTGATTCCATACTATTGTTGGAACTGGAGTGATGTGTGAGGTCTGCCTCTTCCACAACATAACATCAATCTGAGGGTCCTTCTTAAACAACCTATCCAGGAAAAGAGTATGTTGCTGCCTCTTATGACAGCGCTTTGTTGCACAATTACACCTCACATTTTCCCGCCTCAAAACATTTGCATGCATGCTTTGCTTTACCACGTTTCACTGCCTCAACAAACATTTTGCGCTTCAACATACATTGTTCATCAAACCATGCAGTTCTGAAAGGTCCTTTCTGCTTCCTAGCACGCACAAAATCACACTTAGCCAAGGATGTTATGCTAACAGCCCTATTACTTGCTGAACAATACCCTGAACGATAAGCGAACGCACGCAAAAAGCAAGTTTGTCAACATCACCAGATGACTCCGCTTCAAACTGACTCACAAGTTCTGCATTGCTTACCAAATGCTCTGTATCAGCAAGAGCCTCCTCATGGTTCCAACGAAAAACAAGCTTGTTATCACAAAGCCCTGCCTTATACCCCCTTCCTTTCAGTTTCTGTACCCGTGCTTCCTGCACAGCCGCCCACTTGGAAGACCAAGCTTAAGCCGCAGTGATCTGATGCAAAAATGTCAAGCATCTCAAAGGCTTTCACCGATTTATACGGAGCAAGCAACAGTAATATATGGTCAGGCCAGCTGCTCCTACCCTTATAATATCCAACATGAGACGGCTGTCCATAATCCCCTGGAACACGCCTTGTGGTAATTGCCATGCTTGTTGCTGCTGCTAAATCCACCAGCAACCTGCCTGCCTTGTTCACGTTAGCCAAAGGACGCACACACCTCCTAACATCTAAAAATTCAGAACTGTCCACAACAAAGTCATAGCGTGCTCACTCACTCCACTAAGCACTCCAACGTGAGCGTTGAAATCACCACACAGCATAAGGTTTGGAGACACCTGGAGCGCATCAAGCATGTATTCAAACAGGTGAGTAAAGTGACTTCTATGCTCTTAGCTGAACTCGTTACTCTGAGGATTGGTCTCAAACCAAAACACAAAAAAGGACATGGACCTCATCTTGAATTTGTCCGCATGAGCGCCGATTGCACAAAGGAGAAAACCCATCCTCCCAAGACACAGTTTCCACATTCAAAATATGAGCTCTCAACCTAAGTCGGCTGACATTCTGCATGAAATGGTGAGACAAATTTAAATGCAAGTGCCTTGGCAACCGGATTGGCCTGCGCACACTGTGCTTAAAAGGCAGAGTAACGAGTGCTTGGTGCATTGCCAATTGCAATTTGTTTATGGTTTCTCGCTGGTCAACTCCCTCAACATCTCTCTACACACCGCGCAATTTGTGCCTTAAATCATCAGTGAAATCCTGCATGGAAATGAGTGTACCCTGTTTTGTCGCCGTTTCAAAAGACTCACAGCGCCGCAATCCTTGAAAGCCATCCAAGATCTGAGCAGTCCAACATGAAGGCGCCGGCGCCCGTGAGTACTCCTGCACAAGTGCAGGTGCAGGTCAGCATTCAAAACTTTCCTTACTGTCTCACTATTAGAGTTGAGCAAGCCATTGTACATCTTGACAGCTGATTTAAACAAGTAAAACTGCAATGGCACATGCCCACACTCTCTTAATACAGCCCAGTTTGTGGTGGCACGCTTCACACCTAATGTGCCCTTTAAGAAACTCATGTGGCGCACTTGCAATTTACTTGAAAATTCCTTGCTTTCCTTAACACACTCTGTGCCCCACACCTGGCTTGCATACATGCCAGTTGGGACCAAATATCCTCAGCGACCACGTCTCCCTCGTGGTGAGCATACCTACCAACATTCTTAAAATCCAAATTCCCGTTCTCTCTACCTCTGCACCCCCCAAGGAGTGTCCACAGAAGGTCCTCAATCACCCTGTAAGTGACTCGGATCGAGCTGCTTTCATACAATCCCTGCAAGACCCCACACATGGAGTAATCCAGGAGCTAGAGAAATCCTACGTCTCTTAAACCCTGCTCATGCGGAAGCCACAACCTTCCTACAAAACTTGAATGGAGCATCAGCCAAAAAGACTGCAAGGCTGGACATACTCGGCAACAAACCTACTGCCGAGGTAGTTGAAGACCTAGCCAAAGGTGTTGCCAACTTAATACACACATGCTCTCAAGTAGCACTCCAAACGTGTAGCACAAAAATTATCTCCTCTGACCACATCCATTACAATCCAAGGCCATCAGCAACAAGCGGCGTGCCCTACGGAAGAAGCTTGGGATTATTAAATTCATACAGTCCCAACTGAAGCCCCCTGTTAGTACCCAGCCCGAGGTTGACAGTGCCAAAACCATCATGGAACAAAACAAGGAGAACCAAGCCCTATGTAATGCCATCACGGGGCTAGAATACATAGACTTTGACCTTCCCCTCCTCCAGCAAATTGATAGTACATCAAGTAGCACAAAAGGAGCCATGAAATACATAGATGAAACACGGAATAAGGAAAGCAACAACATTGCCCGTAAACAGCTAAACAAAATGATCAACAAGAATCCAAAACAAGCACACAGAGAAATCTTTAGAGATAAAGGTGCACAGCCTAGAGCAGGCTTACAAGCCCTTCGTGACCCTGGAACTAACACTATTGAGACTGAACCAGAAAGACAGGCCCAGATTATTGAAAAACACTACACAGAAGCCATGAGCGCCGTAAACATCAAAAATGGTAAATATCTACCAGAAAAAGCACCTCGCAACTACCCCTGGGAGCAGGCTGGAAAGACACAACCTGTACCGGATCCCTTCACGCTCCAATCTCAAATATCAAAAGAGGAACAAGAAGGAATTAAGCAAAGAGACTGGCTACATTACAAGATCCTTGATAAAAGTACATGCAATGAATGCATCAAATCACTCAGCAATAACAAGTCACCAGGCCCTGATGGCATAGTGAACGAGATTCTGAGAATGCTCCCGCATGACATCCAAGAATGTATCCACAAACTTTTCATAATCATGTGGGCCACCCGCCTTACCCCAGTGTCATGGAAAACTAGCGATACTATCCTGATTGACAAAAATAAAGGGGAAGAGACAGAAATCTCATCCTACAGACTCATTGGGCTCGCAAACACACTCTACAAACTTTGGACTCGCATGGTCACAAATACACTCTATGAGTATGCAGAAGCACACTCCCTACTGAGCTCCACTCAAGCTGGGTTCCGTAGCCAAAAAGACACAATCCACCAGCTCCAGAATGTCATTATTGGGCTTGAGGATGCTAAAGCTTTTAGTAAAGACATTTATGCCCTCATTGAAGACTTCACCTCCGCTTTTAATACCACTGATCACGACCGAATGCTTTGGATCATGTACGACTTGGGCTTCCCTACTGATGCTATTGACACGGTCAAAAACCTCTATGAAAATGCTACCACTAAAGTCAGGCTACCCTCGGGAGGAAGCACCAGACAAATACCTGTTGAGAGGGGGACAATCCAAGGTGATACACTATCTCCCTTTCTCTTTTTGCTCTACATGGAACCACTCCTTCGATGGCTCCACGTAGGGGGCCGTGGGTACCAGCACAGCTGCATCCCAAACCAAGATGCTACGGACACCCACCTTGCTAATATCTTGAGCAGCGCGGCCTTTGCTGATGACCTCCTGTGCCCTACTAATACAATTAAAGACCTCAAAGTCCAAGCCCACAAGCTTACTCTGTATTCAGACTCGGCAGCACTAATCATATCTGGCAGCAAAACAAAGGCCACCGGTGTCCTCCACAGTCACCCCCCAAAAGATAATAGTGGGGTAACACCCTCCCAAGCCCTCAGGCATCACCTCCAAAGCAAAATAGACATCCAAGGACAGAAAGCTCAATTCCTACCATCTGATGAGCCCTTCCTTTACCTTGGAGTCCAGCTTACCATGGATTTAAACTGGAAGCACCAGATCCAGCGTATGACTTGTAACCTGAAGAAAAAGCTTGAAAACCTCAACTTCTCCCAGACCTCACCCCGTCAAGCCAAAGATATGATTCGCATAGCTATCAGTCCTAGTCTTGCCTATGCCTTTGCAGTTACTCCATGCACCCCAGCAGACCTTATCATTTGGGACAAAATGATTGACAGAACCATTAAACATAAATACAACCTCTCAATCAGCACAGCAGCAGCAATGATACGAGAGGATGTGAACAACTTTGGACTAGGGCGCCCCTCAATCTGCATTGAATACCATAGGCGTATGGCCTCCGCACTCACATCCAGCCTAGAGGACCCCTCAGCCAGACATCGCGCAGTTAGCCTTAACCTCCTCCACAATCAAATAGCACACCTCAAGGACCAGTCCGTGGACTTTCTTAACAATGGCGTAAAGACCAACCTTCGCATAAAAAGACAATTGAACCACTGTATGCGAGCACGCCAGTTAATCAGCATCCACCTCAGTGAACTCCACCTAAGAAAGGAAGGGGAAAGCATGTTCCATGAGGACCTGAAAATCATAACCAAAGCCCTGTCACTGCATAAACCACCCCCCGCAACCTCTCAAACCTCATCACATGTATAATACAACCACTCATGGGCCTTGGTATTAATGGAATGCATGACCTCACATCCCCCTGCAAAACCATGGTCATCACAGTGGCTCAACTCCAGACAAAATACTCTGGGGTTAACACCAAATGTAAAATGGCACTTAATAGACTGGCTGCCCTCATCAACCTTCCGGCCACCGAAGAGCTTAACACTGCTATTGTCCAAAAAATCCTCACCTGCAAGAACACTGGAGCCAGAGTCCATGCGGCCCACCGCCGCATCAACAATACCCACATAAGTGGCCTCATTGATACCCAACTCAATGAAGAGTTTAACCCCTCCGTTAGCATCCATGCTCACCCTCAAAGGAACGAAAACCGATCAACACAGGTGGTACCTACACCACAACCTCCCTCCACAACGCACTACAGACATGAGATTACTGGGCGTCGCCTCCTAACTTAGGACCTTGAAGGACACCCAATTCTCGTCAAACTCCTACAATATGTCCTTCTAGTACAAACAGAGCACACCCAACCCATCCTGTGTCACAAAACACTAACCAACCCATTACTATGCCAGCCACACAGCAAATCTGCCCCCTTACACAGGAGGTGATACCCACTATTGTGACTACCCCCATAGATGAGCCACCCAGTAAAAGAACGCGCTCCCAGGGCAGATCCACCCATCACTCCCCCGCTCACACAGCTCACACCACCATTCCATCCAATGTCCTGCCTCTCACGCAAAATGCCAATTTAGAGACCACTAACGCTGGAATTTCACCTCCTGATAGCGCTCCCACCATTCAGGCTAGTCAGCCTGGTCCACACAATGAAGATGGGCCTCCCAGCAAACGCACACGCTCAGCTAACAAACAAGAATCCAGACGTTCACAGCAGCACCTGTGCCAGAACACTCAGGGATCTAGTGTTAATCAACAAAATGGCGTGCCTTCCATTCCCCATACCCATTCCAACATCCCGAGCAGCTCAAATACACAGAACAGTATCCAGAGTCATAACAGAAAGAGGAAAGCTTTGCTTCATATAGAGGCAAAACTCCAGACCCTTACCATCTACCCTCTAGCTCCAAATTGGCAAGGAAACGATGTCTGGATGTACAAAGAAAATTTGGTGAAAAAGCTGGCTCAAGAAGCCACAGCCAACCACGCCATTAATGCTGTCTACTATAATGACATTGACGTCACACATATAGACGCATGAAGAATCTATTTAGCCAAGAGAAAGGACATGAGCAATGACCCCTCATCCCAACAGAAGCAGTACCACACACACTACGGGCCCATGATAATAGAGAAGTGGGCTTTGCCCATCTTCAAGAAAGCTGGCTTTCAACCAGCAAGCATCTGCACAGCTGCTCGCACAGACATTGAGTGCGCATCTTGCCAGATATGCAACTACCACGGAGGCCTGGAGCCTATCAACTCGGAGCCCCCCTTCCTTGACATGTATGTCTGTGATGTGTGTGAACGTACCTACCACTGGAAATGCATGAGAGAACTCGGATGCTATAATGATGAGCAAAGGCAAGAGGTCAATGTAGCTGAAGCCTGGGCCTGTCCCGCCTGTGCTAGCCTCAGCAACGAAGACAAAATTAACAGAGCATATAAGTCTAAAGAAGAACTACTTGAGGTTTTTTGGCTACCATCATGGGAACCAGAAGGATTAAAAACTAGCTGGCCCATCTTCGACCAGCGCATACAAGAATTTGAATCGCAGCTAACCAAACCCAACCTTCTCTTACCCACAGCAGACTCTGCCCTCTCCAACCTAGAGAGGCAAGGGTTCAACAAATCTGACACAAATAGCACCTGGAGCCAGAAATTAGACATAGAACTTTGCAACAAAATCATCTTTGACATACACCCTACCAATCCGCAAACGGACATCAAGCCCACAGGCACATGTGAGTTCTGGGTCCAAGAAATAGATCTTGTCAAACACAATCCTTAACCTTCTTCAAATCATCCCCCAACAGAAACGCCTGAAAGCCCCACACCAATAATCCCACCTAACCTCACCCTCCCTGATACCTACAAATCAAGAGTGGCCTGCATCTACAATATAGATGGCAAATGCGTTGGGATGATAACCCCTCAACGTTTTGACGTCCTTTTCGAAGCTTTCCAAAGGTCCAAAGCAGAAGGTATGCATAATAACATCTGCCCCCCACCAGCAAGCTTTGCATCTGAGATCCTGGGGCTCCTAGCCCGCAAGACCAAACTGGAGGACAAGTACCAAAGCAAAAAGATTAAAGATCCCTTCTCACGGACCCTCCCACCTCACATTCACTCTGCCTTCCAAAAATGGGCACAAGTCACCCAAGAAAAAATGGCCTCTCCCCTGGACTATAACGCTCACTACCATCACTACTGGAGCTCTGATCCCCGCGACATTTTGTTTGGTGCCCACTACAATTCTCTCTCGTCCAGGTTTTCCGGGATCTCTATCTGCCATCCAATCTATGATGAAAAGTCCATGAAACTAACACTACGACATGCTATCTACTCTGCCATCCTTAATACAGAGGCTACAGCCACCTTCATGCTTCTGCCAGCAAGTGGCAGGCATATGATAGCCAACCCCTACTCAGAACTCCGCAATGCTTACCCACACCTTTGCTACAAGCTTGGGACCATTCCTAAAAGCAAACTTACCTGTGACAAACCCCAATCCTGGGTCGGCCAGGAAACTGCCCTACCCAAGCATACCTGGGATCTACAAATTATTGCAGTTTGGAATACAGCTGCAAGAATTAACTTGAATAATTAGAACCATACCTGGCTTCAGGATCTAGCCAAAGCCATCCCTGAGGCCAAATGGATTGTCAAGAACGTTAGCAACCACCCCATTCAGAATGCAAGACACAAAGTGATGCTCGGGATAAGGAAATGTGAAAAACGCCCCCTAGACATGAAACAGATTTCCAAGGGCCCCAAAAGACCCGCCTCAGACATTACTGTTAATGCTCCTTGTCAGTCCCATCCCAACCTCCAGCATAAAGTCGCAAACTGGAGGTCTTGGGCCTACACCGACGGCAGTTGCCAGGTCCAGAACGGCAAGACAGTTATAAGGTCAGGTGTGTACCATCCTATGAGTGACTCACAAAAACTAGTTGAGCCTAATGGCGCTGTTATCACCAATACCATAGGAAGAGCTGAGCTCGCTGCCATTGCTGCTGCGCTCACTCACGATTACACACACATTGCCACAGACAGCCTTAGCTCACTTCATCAACTCAGAAAGCAAATCCTGTATCCAGAAAAGCATAGACATCACGTGCAAAGAGATGTTTTGAAGAAGATTTCAAACCTTGCCCAAGCCTCTCAAGATCACATCTTTTTCTACAAGGTCAAGTCTCATGCTGGAATAGCTGGGAATGAATGCGCAGATCAGGTTGCTAAATACCAGGCCTCCCTCAAAGATGGCAACCTAACTGATACTGGTCTCCCTGGCGCCGGCCCAGGAGGAAACCCCTTCCACAATACAATCTGGCTGGCTCGGGAAGAGACAGATCCTAGGCCTCCTCAATCCCACCCTTCTTCTCCTCGTCTGAGCTACCTCCCAGACCTTAAAAATGCTTTAAAATCCCACATGCATGCTAAACACAAGCTGGGCTATGCTGACAGGAAGACAGGCTACTATACTTACTACCAGAGCTTGCTATCTCACGTAAGCAAAAAAATTAGCAATTCCTTTTGGAACATGCCAGGTCTCTCAACTCGAATGAAACACACTGTCTTCCAATACCGCACAGGCACCCTCTACAATCAGAAACATGCGGTCCGATATAAAAGATCCACTAGCCTGACATGCCCCCTACCTGATTGCCATCACATGGATAGCGCTCTCCACATCCTATCTGGCTGCCAATGTCCTGTCATGCGTAACATGGTAACTGAGCGTCACAATATTGCTGGCAGGATGATTTTGAATCTAGTCAGTGAAGGCTCATATGGGGCCAATCTTGTGCAGTTGGATGCGGGCAACACAAACCATTTGGCCCAGCACGACCTGCAAGTCCCTGAGCAAGTCTTTAATCGTGCTGTACCTTCCAACCTCTTCAAAACCACGGTTTCTTTGCAATTTAGACAAAACTCCAGCCGCCCTGATGCAATCTTGGTCACTCCCCACCCAACTAACCCAAACAGACCAACCACTCCACCCTCACACCGGGTACTGCGCAGTATGGGGAGTACCACAACTCCAGCCCGTCAAATTCACTTGATAGAAATCAAATACTGCAAAGATACGAGGCCTGGTGCCCAGCTAGAAGCCTCACAGCAACAACACAGTGAACTTTGCAAACAACTCCAAGGTGCAGAGATCACTATCCACCCAATCCTCCTGGGTGTGGGTGGGACTATCTACACTGCCCATACCCTTGATCAATTCAAAAAATTAGGGATTGACTCACAGAGATCTGAAACACTTGCAAGAAAACTCCATGCCCATTCTGTACAATTTGCGCACAAATTTACCTCTACCAGACGTGCCATTGAAAATAAAAACACTCATCATAACACTGGTGCCCTGGAGCAGCGTGCTGCCAGAAACCCACCTGATCCACATCAACTCCCCTCTCATCTTCTGGTGGGGGAGACTCACGGCTCTTTGAGCCAATGTGTCTCTCTTTCCTTAATTGATGTAGGGAGAGTTTTCTCTGCCTGCGTAGTTTTTTCTTTTTCTTTTTCTTCTCTAACCAGAGTGGTACAAGCGGTCTGTCCCTTAATACGTGCATCATGCATATGATATGCTCGCGTACAAACTGCTGAGTCCGGTAGGCAGAAGCCATGAAAGAGCCAGTAATATGCTCGGAAGACTTGGCCATACTTATCTGCTTGTGGAACAACATGCCTAGGTATTTGAAGGACTCCTCATGAGCAAATAACACTCCACCAATTGGTTGCAACCGTGAACACAGGCAAATTGGATCCCGAGGAGTTGAAATGTACCACCTCTGACTTCGCTGTGTTTCTGATCAGGTGCTTCTTCCGTGCATAAAGATCCAAAATTCAGCACAGCAGTTTGCAGCGCGTTTGGGTCATATGCAGTCAATGTGAAGTCATCAGCGTACAACATATGTGTCACGTGCACGCCATCTGTGCCTGTGATAGCATTTTGCACCCCTTCTGCAAGGTCATCTTTGTCATTCGCATATAAAGAAAAGTCAAACATTGAAACCAACTCTCACAAAAACTTTGAAAATTTTCAATGAAGTTCTGTGCACGTGTGAGTCTTGATTCAGGAAAGCATTGACCTCAGGATCATTTATAGTGCGGAAGCTCGCCAAGAAAAGAATAAATTTAGAGTCAGTGTATGGAAGCTAAGCAAAAGTATGTAAAGGCTTCAAATTTCAAAATTCAGGATTTTTAAGGGTCAATGAAGGATCTTTGCATTTTCTGCGCAGCCCACGCTCCTCAAAGCAATTTCAATAGATGGCTTAAACGATAACAATCGTTGTATCATGATGGGGGGTGACTTTCAGCCAGGTCGTTTGGCTGATCAGCTAGCAATATTGCAATCAATTGTGGCTGGCCTTGCAAGAGACAAATCCATAAGTTTTTTCCTGTTTTATAATGAGGAATTGCTAAAACGCATGTTACTTGCTGAACATGCCCACTTAGCCATTCCCTTTCGCTGCTCATTGGGCGATACACAAAGACGCACACGCGCACACATGTGTGTGTGCACACACACAGCATCAGAATCAGGAAATATCAGCATCAAATTAAATAAAATATATATTTACAATCTTGTTACTACTTATCGTAGACCAAAAACATCTTGATCAAAAAAGTGCGTGTAAGTGTGATACGAGACGTTGCGCCGGAATCGTGACACATTATTTCTTGGCGGATTTTTTAGTTGGCATCTGGGCGTGCTGAGTGAGCTGTGTTCGTCCCGCATCAGCAGGGGATTGGAAAATCATGCAGCAGCGAATGCAGCAGGGATTGGGCATGAGGTGGGTGTGTGTGTTCTCCCATTCCGAAGAACTCGCTGTGTCGCTGCATCCGAAGACAGGAAGTTTTGGTGTGATCCATCACACTTTCACCCGCACACAACCAGACGTGCATCGCTGCTCGTTCCCCACGTCGATCGCTTTGTCTCAGGGGACCTGCCGCCTCCTCCAAGCTGCAGCAGCAGCTGCGTAGCCCTGCAAGCGTTGTGGCCCGCAGCAGCCGGCGGAGCAGCAGGGTGGTTGCATCTGCCACCAAGACCGTTCGCATTGGCACCAGGGGCTCCCCTCTTGCACTAGCACAAGCATACTTGACCAGGGACATTCTCAAGGTAAGTCTAAATTCAGCTAAAGCCCGAGGAGAGCAGAGTGCATGGATGTGGTTGAGGGACACACCAATGTGGATCTTTTTGCATGCATGCATAATGAATATGTGTGTGTGTGTGCGTGCGTGCGCTCACTTGCTTGGGCATGCAAAATGTTTTCATCAATTTCCACGAGCGAAATTGGGCTGCATTTTCAAGGTATACAGGCAGCATGGATGCATGAGCGTGCTTAGCATCAGGACATCAGGATGCGCTGGTTAATCCATGTTTGCGCATGTGTCCATGTGCACGAGCATGCACGCTTTATCGACAAGGAGGGTGTCCATGGCTGGCTGCTCATGTTAAAATGAACATAACTTAAAATCTTGTACCATCTTCTTATGCTGATGGTATGCAAGCAGTTGCGAGTTATCATGTTTGAACTCTGTCTTCAGTTGTGCATGTCCTTGTATTGCATCCCCCACCGTCACACACACACACACATTAGCACATGTGGCGCACAATTTTCCCTTCCTAATACACTCTCTGTTGCATTTGCAGGAGCGATTCCCCGAGCTGCGCGAAGACGGTGGGGTGGAGATCGTCATCATCAAGACAACAGGGGACAAGGTGCTGAACCAGCCGCTGGCTGATATTGGAGGCAAGGGCCTGTTCACAAAGGAGGTTGATGATGCCCTGCTCGAGGGTCGTGTGGACATTGCTGTGCACTCCATGAAGGTGAGGGGAAGCTAGCTGCATACTTCTTTGCCGCCTTGACCGGTCCTTACCTCTCTCTTGTCCTCTGTGTGTGTGTATGTGCGTGCGTGCGCGCACGCAGCTCTAGATGAGTTGGCAGGCTCCCAGCACATAGAAAAGAGTAACCATCGCTTTCTCTGCGTCTCCGTAGCTTGCAAGTCTGTAGGTAGCAGACTCCCAGCACAAATTGAAAAAGTTGAACACCATGCCGGCATGCTTGTGCGCATAGGAGCAAGTGCGTGCAAACACACACAAACACGCACACATGCGTTCGCTGACAAGTACACGCACGCAAAAGCACACACACAAACACGCACACATGCGTTCGCTGGTCACGCATGTCTGTATTTGGTCTTGACACTGCAGGATGTGCCCACATATCTGCCAGAGGGGACCATCCTGCCCTGCAATTTACCGAGGGAAGATGTGCGTGATGTGTTCATCTCACCAGTGGCCAAGGACTTGTCTGAGCTGCCCGCTGGGGCTGTGGTGGGCAGCGCAAGCTTGCGCAGGCAATCCCAAATTCTGCATAAGTATCCTCACCTGAAGGTGCGCGCTAGCACAAACGCAACTGCCTACGCACCCTGTAAGGCTGTGATGGGGAGCGAGTTACTGGTTTCCATGAGCCGCTGTGTAAGGGGCATATTTGCTGAGGTTCCACGGTTTGGCTTGCACCTCTGGCAGTCTGCAATGCTGTGCTTTGTGCAAGGTTTCTGGAGGCGCCTCACCCTGAGTGACCCTGTGTCCCCTAGATGCTCAGTCCACCTTTGCTGTGCGTGCTAGAAATCCTGTGCCCTCCTGCTTTTCCTGCTAGGGACCAAGCAGCTGCATGCCCTTGGGGGGGGCGCATGGTGCCCTCACATGGACCCCGGGGTGTAGAAACCTCTTGAGGCACTTTGTACATGAAAGGCTAACTTTTAAGCACCCTACTCACTTACCCCGCAGGTTGAAAACTTCCGAGGCAACGTGCAGACGCGCCTGCGAAAGTTGGAGGAAGGCTCCTGCTCCGCCACACTGCTGGCCTTGGCAGGCCTGAAGCGCTTGGGCATGGAGACGGCCATTACACGCATTGTCCCCATCGAGGAGATGCTGCCAGCAGTCTCACAGGTTGGTCTGTGTGTGTGGGCTTGGCGGCTGTAGCGCAGATGTGTGACGGGTATGGCAAATGCGGCATGCGTTCTTGATTACAGCGCCTGGGTCTTGTGTTGCCTCTGCATTGCCTCTGCCCTTTGCCAGAACACGCGTGCGCACACATACACACACTTCTTCACAGTCACAAGAGCAGGCTCTCACCTCTGATCAAAAACGCTTGTGCTGAGCATGTCATCCAGAAGAAGCACCACCACCACTCCACAGAGGACGTCAGTCTGCACATGTGCTACATGTGTATATGCTTTAAGTGTGCTAAATGTGAAGTCCGTCTGCTCGTGTGCTAAATGTGTTCAGGGCGCCATCGGTATTGCCTGCCGCTCCAACGACACCAACGCCCAAGAGTATCTAGCACGCCTCAACCATGAGGAGACACGAATTGCTGTAGCCTGCGAGCGCGCCTTCCTCACTGCCCTGGATGGATCCTGTCGCACCCCCATTGCAGGTGCGTCCATTTCAGATGAAAGAGTGCAGTTATGAGAAGCAGGTACTTTTATGACAAGCCTGCCTTGCATGCTCATGCAGCTTAATTGCTTGAAGCTTATCTGTTCTTGCCTGTTGTCGATCAGCAAGAGCAAGGTTTCGCAGGGTTGCAGCACAAGCGGTATTTGAGCGGCAATAGGCAGTGTTTGCTGCACTAGTTCCTGCACACCAATTCTATACCAAAGCCCAGGCAAAGGCCCTCGCCTTGTGAACACACACACACACACACACACACACACACACACACACCGGCAAACTATGGCATGCCTGTGCTTGCAGGTTATGCATATAAGCACGCTGATGGCAAGCTCCATTTCAGCGGGCTTGTGGCAACAGTTGATGGCAAGGAGGTGAGAGCTACAGCCGTAACAAGAATTGGCTGGTGTTGCCGTCAACTCAGGCATCAAGCTTTGCCTATCTATGCCCCTTCATTTGATGTTGTTCAGCTCTGTCTATGTGCAGTGAGCATGTGCAAGCTTCTATGCTTCTTGCTGCACGGCCCTTGAGGACACCTCCCCTTGTAGTTGGACTTGTAGTTGGATCCCTGCACTACGTGGATCCCCAGATTCTCTAACCCCTGACCTAGGTCCTTGCTCATCCCTCACAGATTCAATCCTCAGAAGCTTCATAATAGCGTCGTGCGAGTGCACACATGTTTCACCCTGCTTATGCACCCTGCTCAACCCTCACTATTTGCCTTGCCTTCTCTGCTTGCAGGTACTTCACACGACAAGGGTTTGCAACTTCTCAGAAGAGGATGGTCTCAAGGCTGGGTTTGATGCCGGCTCGGAATTGAAGGCCTCCGCACGACCCGGCTTTTTCATGTGGTAGACAATTGCGCAAATCCTTGAGACTGGCGCAATCCCCTGTATCAGCTGTTTGGTGCACCCTGTACCCTTCACTTGGTCAGGTCTCCTCAAAACATGGAGTTCAAATTGCATTTACTAATCTAGCACGTATCTGTGTTATGTCAGGGAGAGCCTTTGCCCTTTGTACCTCACGCTCATATGGCAAATGCTAGCATGCGTGCTATGATTTAAGGATATGCAATCACGTTGTCCGGTGTATATGTTCTTCTGTTTGCGGACCAAACATTTCTAATTTTGCCTTCTCTTGATATCACTTGATATCACTCTTCTTTCGTGCGAGGATGCAGCATTTATGGATACATGCTCAACCCTCTTAGAAAGCAAGTTCTGGTGTGCTTTGTTATCCCTTAAGCTCTCACAGAGTGATTGTTTGATGCGTGACTGTTTTGTGACAGAGATTGTTAGTATTGCGATTCTTCACAACTGGAAATGTTATGGCCGAATTTGGCCTCAAACCTGACTGACTTTCATTACTGGCACCATGAGTGCATACTTGGAAAGTGTGCAGGTGACACCTGGATGTGCTTGTTTGCTCACCTGCTAAGCCATGGCCCCTTTCTTCCTTTCATGTCTCTGTAAGCACCACTTAATCCACTTAGGTCCATGTTTGTGTCTCTTGTCATCGCTCCCGCACAGGCTTCCTGCCTCATCCAAGGAAAAGCTTGCACAGGATCAAAGAGAGGAGAAATTATGCACATTCAGTCTCAGCAAGAGAGGATGATTCAAGCTGAAGTGCTTGTAAGGATGATCATCCTTGCCAGTCCTCGCATCAAATCAAGTGGCTGAAATTTTACTCCAAAAAATCATTGAAAACATACAAGGCCTGGATGAATTGTGACAAAAAAAACACTTTGACCTCTTTTCTACATCTTCATATCTCCCACAATATACCCTGTCTAGGTACCATCCACCACGTGAATTGCCAGGATATCTGATTTTCTAAACCAGGATAACAACAATTGTCCTTTCTTCCTTCATGATCTCATGTACATTTATGAACAGCCTAGCAGGTTACAGGGGAAAAGATTTAGATTTACACGGGGGGACCTTCAGCCAGACTGTTCGGCTGATCAACCTGTGACTGGTCCTCTCCACTCAACGTAATGTCCATAAGCTTAGAAACAAACGAAAAAAGCTTGTTGTTGTGTTGCAAGAGGAAATCAGAAACATCCTGGACACTGGCTTGTTGTAAAAATGGTTGCTCCATTGAAAAATCACCAGAGAAAAAGTTGAACAGGCAAGTGTATTTTCTTCTCAAAGCACAAACATCTGCGTCTCTGCACACCAAAAGGGCATGAGCCTCATCTTGAATCTCATCACTAGAACAGCAATCACACAAGATTAGATTTTAGATTTATAGAATGGACCGTTAGCCACAACGTTGGACTATTAGGCCTGGTGCTGGTACATTCCAGCACACGGAAGCGGAAACTGTAAACGAGGAAACCGGCCTAGAGAGTTAAAAAAGAAAAACTGCCGTACGCCATGCTGAGCTTGTTTCCGTTTTGTTCAAGTGCTGTGTTTTGCATATGCAAGATACGTGTGGCGGCAATCACACAAGGGTTTACAAGGGTTTACAATGGTGGCCTACAGCCCGAGACTCTGGCTGATGGCAGCTGGTGAAACAAGCTCAACCAGTATCAAAAATTGAGACCAAGTCTGACACAAATCTAAGAAGTCTGTATGAGTCTTGGTTTAGGAAAGCATTGATTTCAGAATCAGTGATAGTATGATGGCAAGCCAAGAATGGAATAAAGTCAGCGTTTGAAGGCGGAGCAAACACACGCAAAGTCTTAAACATCTCCTCAAAAAGATCCTTGTATCTCGTGCGTAGCTCACGCACCTCAGTACATTTGCAAAAGAAAAGCACATGTTTTTCATCCTGGACTTCCCCACACTCACACTTATCACAGATACTTGAACCCCCAAGCCATTTACCAGACTCCACTCTCAAGTGATGAGCACGCAATCTAAATCTGCTAATGTTTCTCAAAACATGCTTGTCCAAATCCTTGAACAGATACGAGGGGATACAAAAAGGAGCACCTCTGGGACCACTCTCAGGAACCCACCCAGACTCAGCACCTTATCTTCAGAGCACCTCTGGATACACGTGGTTTCTACCTCAAGGCACTGCCATATCTCTTGGTGGCAAGCGAGTACGTCCTGGCACTCTTGGTTGTGCTCGGAAGTGACTACTTAAATGCTGATTCCATACTATTGTTGGAACTGGAGTGATGTGTGAGGTCTGCCTCTTCCACAACATAACATCAATCTGAGGGTCCTTCTTAAACAACCTATCCAGGAAAAGAGTATGTTGCTGCCTCTTATGACAGCGCTTTGTTGCACAATTACACCTCACATTTTCCCGCCTCAAAACATTTGCATGCATGCTTTGCTTTACCACGTTTCACTGCCTCAACAAACATTTTGCGCTTCAACATACATTGTTCATCAAACCATGCAGTTCTGAAAGGTCCTTTCTGCTTCCTAGCACGCACAAAATCACACTTAGCCAAGGATGTTATGCTAACAGCCCTATTACTTGCTGAACAATACCCTGAACGATAAGCGAACGCACGCAAAAAGCAAGTTTGTCAACATCACCAGATGACTCCGCTTCAAACTGACTCACAAGTTCTGCATTGCTTACCAAATGCTCTGTATCAGCAAGAGCCTCCTCATGGTTCCAACGAAAAACAAGCTTGTTATCACAAAGCCCTGCCTTATACCCCCTTCCTTTCAGTTTCTGTACCCGTGCTTCCTGCACAGCCGCCCACTTGGAAGACCAAGCTTAAGCCGCAGTGATCTGATGCAAAAATGTCAAGCATCTCAAAGGCTTTCACCGATTTATACGAAGCAAGCAACAGTAATATATGGTCAGGCCAGCTGCTCCTACCCTTATAATATCCAACATGAGACGGCTGTCCATAATCCCCTGGAACACGCCTTGTGGTAATTGCCATGCTTGTTGCTGCTGCTAAATCCACCAGCAACCTGCCTGCCTTGTTCACGTTAGCCAAAGGACGCACACACCTCCTAACATCTAAAAATTCAGAACTGTCCACAACAAAGTCATAGCGTGCTCACTCACTCCACTAAGCACTCCAACGTGAGCGTTGAAATCACCACACAGCATAAGGTTTGGAGACACCTGGAGCGCATCAAGCATGTATTCAAACAGGTGAGTAAAGTGACTTCTATGCTCTTAGCCGAACTCGTTACTCTGAGGATTGGTCTCAAACCAAAACACAAAAAAGGACATGGACCTCATCTTGAATTTGTCCGCATGAGCGCCGATTGCACAAAGGAGAAAACCCATCCTCCCAAGACACAGTTTCCACATTCAAAATATGAGCTCTCAACCTAAGTCGGCTGACATTCTGCATGAAATGGTGAGACAAATTTAAATGCAAGTGCCTTGGCAACCGGATTGGCCTGCGCACACTGTGGTTAAAAGGCAGAGTAACGAGTGCTTGGTGCATTGCCAATTGCAATTTGTTTATGGCTTCTCGCTGGTCAACTCCCTCAACATCTCTCTACACACCGCGCAATTTGTGCCTTAAATCATCAGTGAAATCCTGCATGGAAATGAGTGTACCCTGTTTTGTCGCCGTTTCAAAAGACTCACAGCGCCGCAATCCTTGAAAGCCATCCAAGATCTGAGCAGTCCAACATGAAGGCGCCGGCGCCCGTGAGTACTCCTGCACAAGTGCAGGTGCAGGTCAGCATTCAAAACTTTCCTTACTGTCTCACTATTAGAGTTGAGCAAGCCATTGTACATCTTGACAGCTGATTTAAACAAGTAAAACTGCAATGGCACATGCCCACACTCTCTTAATACAGCCCAGTTTGTGGTGGCACGCTTCACACCTAATGTGCCCTTTAAGAAACTCATGTGGCGCACTTGCAATTTACTTGAAAATTCCTTGCTTTCCTTAACACACTCTGTGCCCCACACCTGGCTTGCATACATGCCAGTTGGGACCAAATATCCTCAGCGACCACGTCTCCCTCGTGGTGAGCATACCTACCAACATTCTTAAAATCCAAATTCCCGTTCTCTCTACCTCTGCACCCCCCAAGGAGTGTCCACAGAAGGTCCTCAATCACCCTGTAAGTGACTCGGATCGAGCTGCTTTCATACAATCCCTGCAAGACCCCACACATGGAGTAATCCAGGAGCTAGAGAAATCCTACGTCTCTTAAACCCTGCTCATGCGGAAGCCACAACCTTCCTACAAAACTTGAATGGAGCATCAGCCAAAAAGACTGCAAGGCTGGACATACTCGGCAACAAACCTGCTGCCGAGGTAGTTGAAGACCTAGCCAAAGGTGTTGCCAACTTAATACACACATGCTCTCAAGTAGCACTCCAAACGTGTAGCACAAAAATTATCTCCTCTGACCACATCCATTACAATCCAAGGCCATCAGCAACAAGCGGCGTGCCCTACGGAAGAAGCTTGGGATTATTGAATTCATACAGTCCCAACTGAAGCCCCCTGTTAGTACCCAGCCCGAGGTTGACAGTGCCAAAACCATCATGGAACAAAACAAGGAGAACCAAGCCCTATGTAATGCCATCACGGGGCTAGAATACATAGACTTTGACCTTCCCCTCCTCCAGCAAATTGATAGTACATCAAGTAGCACAAAAGGAGCCATGAAATACATAGATGAAACACGGAATAAGGAAAGCAACAACATTGCCCGTAAACAGCTAAACAAAATGATCAACAAGAATCCAAAACAAGCACACAGAGAAATCTTTAGAGATAAAGGTGCACAGCCTAGAGCAGGCTTACAAGCCCTTCGTGACCCTGGAACTAACACTATTGAGACTGAACCAGAAAGACAGGCCCAGATTATTGAAAAACACTACACAGAAGCCATGAGCGCCGTAAACATCAAAAATGGTAAATATCTACCAGAAAAAGCACCTCGCAACTACCCCTGGGAACAGGCTGGAAAGACACAACCTGTACCGGATCCCTTCACGCTCCAATCTCAAATAACAAAAGAGGAACAAGAAGGAATTAAGCAAAGAGACTGGCTACATTACAAGATCCTTGATAAAAGTACATGCAATGAATGCATCAAATCACTCAGCAATAACAAGTCACCAGGCCCTGATGGCATAGTGAACGAGATTCTGAGAATGCTCCCGCATGACATCCAAGAATGTATCCACAAACTTTTCATAATCATGTGGGCCACCCGCCTTACCCCAGTGTCATGGAAAACTAGCGATACTATCCTGATTGACAAAAATAAAGGGGAAGAGACAGAAATCTCATCCTACAGACTCATTGGGCTCGCAAACACACTCTACAAACTTTGGACTCGCATGGTCACAAATACACTCTATGAGTATGCAGAAGCACACTCCCTACTGAGCTCCACTCAAGCTGGGTTCCGTAGCCAAAAAGACACAATCCACCAGCTCCAGAATGTCATTATTGGGCTTGAGGATGCTAAAGCTTTTAGTAAAGACATTTATGCCCTCATTGAAGACTTCACCTCCGCTTTTAATACCACTGATCACGACCGAATGCTTTGGATCATGTACGACTTGGGCTTCCCTACTGATGCTATTGACACGGTCAAAAACCTCTATGAAAATGCTACCACTAAAGTCAGGCTACCCTCGGGAGGAAGCACCAGACAAATACCTGTTGAGAGGGGGACAATCCAAGGTGATACACTATCTCCCTTTCTCTTTTTGCTCTACATGGAACCACTCCTTCGATGGCTCCACGTAGGGGGCCGTGGGTACCAGCACAGCTGCATCCCAAACCAAGATGCTACGGACACCCACCTTGCTAATATCTTGAGCAGCGCGGCCTTTGCTGATGACCTCCTGTGCCCTACTAATACAATTAAAGACCTCAAAGTCCAAGCCCACAAGCTTACTCTGTATTCAGACTCGGCAGCACTAATCATATCTGGCAGCAAAACAAAGGCCACCGGTGTCCTCCACAGTCACCCCCCAAAAGATAATAGTGGGGTAACACCCTCCCAAGCCCTCAGGCATCACCTCCAAAGCAAAATAGACATCCAAGGACAGAAAGCTCAATTCCTACCATCTGATGAGCCCTTCCTTTACCTTGGAGTCCAGCTTACCATGGATTTAAACTGGAAGCACCAGATCCAGCGTATGACTTGTAACCTGAAGAAAAAGCTTGAAAACCTCAACTTCTCCCAGACCTCACCCCGTCAAGCCAAAGATATGATTCGCATAGCTATCAGTCCTAGTCTTGCCTATGCCTTTGCAGTTACTCCATGCACCCCAGCAGACCTTATCATTTGGGACAAAATGATTGACAGAACCATTAAACATAAATACAACCTCTCAATCAGCACAGCAGCAGCAATGATACGAGAGGATGTGAACAACTTTGGACTAGGGCGCCCCTCAATCTGCATTGAATACCATAGGCGTATGGCCTCCGCACTCACATCCAGCCTAGAGGACCCCTCAGCCAGACATCGCGCAGTTAGCCTTAACCTCCTCCACAATCAAATAGCACACCTCAAGGACCAGTCCGTGGACTTTCTTAACAATGGCGTAAAGACCAACCTTCGCATAAAAAGACAATTGAACCACTGTATGCGAGCACGCCAGTTAATCAGCATCCACCTCAGTGAACTCCACCTAAGAAAGGAAGGGGAAAGCATGTTCCATGAGGACCTGAAAATCATAACCAAAGCCCTGTCACTGCATAAACCACCCCCCGCAACCTCTCAAACCTCATCACATGTATAATACAACCACTCATGGGCCTTGGTATTAATGGAATGCATGACCTCACATCCCCCTGCAAAACCATGGTCATCACAGTGGCTCAACTCCAGACAAAATACTCTGGGGTTAACACCAAATGTAAAATGGCACTTAATAGACTGGCTGCCCTCATCAACCTTCCGGCCACCGAAGAGCTTAACACTGCTATTGTCCAAAAAATCCTCACCTGCAAGAACACTGGAGCCAGAGTCCATGCGGCCCACCGCCGCATCAACAATACCCACATAAGTGGCCTCATTGATACCCAACTCAATGAAGAGTTTAACCCCTCCGTTAGCATCCATGCTCACCCTCAAAGGAACGAAAACCGATCAACACAGGTGGTACCTACACCACAACCTCCCTCCACAACGCACTACAGACATGAGATTACTGGGCGTCGCCTCCTAACTTAGGACCTTGAAGGACACCCAATTCTCGTCAAACTCCTACAATATGTCCTTCTAGTACAAACAGAGCACACCCAACCCATCCTGTGTCACAAAACACTAACCAACCCATTACTATGCCAGCCACACAGCAAATCTGCCCCCTTACACAGGAGGTGATACCCACTATTGTGACTACCCCCATAGATGAGCCACCCAGTAAAAGAACGCGCTCCCAGGGCAGATCCACCCATCACTCCCCCGCTCACACAGCTCACACCACCATTCCATCCAATGTCCTGCCTCTCACGCAAAATGCCAATTTAGAGACCACTAACGCTGGAATTTCACCTCCTGATAGCGCTCCCACCATTCAGGCTAGTCAGCCTGGTCCACACAATGAAGATGGGCCTCCCAGCAAACGCACACGCTCAGCTAACAAACAAGAATCCAGACGTTCACAGCAGCACCTGTGCCAGAACACTCAGGGATCTAGTGTTAATCAACAAAATGGCGTGCCTTCCATTCCCCATACCCATTCCAACATCCCGAGCAGCTCAAATACACAGAACAGTATCCAGAGTCATAACAGAAAGAGGAAAGCTTTGCTTCATATAGAGGCAAAACTTCAAACCCTTACCATCTACCCTCTAGCTCCAAATTGGCAAGGAAACGATGTCTGGATGTACAAAGAAAATTTGGTGAAAAAGCTGGCTCAAGAAGCCACAGCCAACCACGCCATTAATGCTGTCTACTATAATGACATTGACGTCACACATATAGACGCATGAAGAATCTATTTAGCCAAGAGAAAGGACATGAGCAATGACCCCTCATCCCAACAGAAGCAGTACCACACACACTACGGGCCCATGATAATAGAGAAGTGGGCTTTGCCCATCTTCAAGAAAGCTGGCTTTCAACCAGCAAGCATCTGCACAGCTGCTCGCACAGACATTGAGTGCGCATCTTGCCAGATATGCAACTACCACGGAGGCCACGAGCCTATCAACTCGGAGCCCCCCTTCCTTGACATGTATGTCTGTGATGTGTGTGAACGTACCTACCACTGGAAATGCATGAGAGAACTCGGATGCTATAATGATGAGCAAAGGCAAGAGGTCAATGTAGCTGAAGCCTGGGCCTGTCCCGCCTGTGCTAGCCTCAGCAACGAAGACAAAATTAACAGAGCATATAAGTCTAAAGAAGAACTACTTGAGGTTTTTTGGCTACCATCATGGGAACCAGAAGGATTAAAAACTAGCTGGCCCATCTTCGACCAGCGCATACAAGAATTTGAATCGCAGCTAACCAAACCCAACCTTCTCTTACCCACAGCAGACTCTGCCCTCTCCAACCTAGAGAGGCAAGGGTTCAACAAATCTGACACAAATAGCACCTGGAGCCAGAAATTAGACATAGAACTTTGCAACAAAATCATCTTTGACATACACCCTACCAATCCGCAAACGGACATCAAGCCCACAGGCACATGTGAGTTCTGGGTTCAAGAAATAGATCTTGTCAAACACAATCCTTAACCTTCTTCAAATCATCCCCCAACAGAAACGCCTGAAAGCCCCACACCAATAATCCCACCTAACCCCACCCTCCCTGATACCTACAAATCAAGAGTGGCCTGCATCTACAATATAGATGGCAAATGCGTTGGGATGATAACCCCTCAACGTTTTGACGTCCTTTTCGAAGCTTTCCAAAGGTCCAAAGCAGAAGGTATGCATAATAACATCTGCCCCCCACCAGCAAGCTTTGCATCTGAGATCCTGGGGCTCCTAGCCCGCAAGACCAAACTGGAGGACAAGTACCAAAGCAAAAAGATTAAAGATCCCTTCTCACGGACCCTCCCACCTCACATTCACTCTGCCTTCCAAAAATGGGCACAAGTCACCCAAGAAAAAATGGCCTCTCCCCTGGACTATAACGCTCACTACCATCACTACTGGAGCTCTGATCCCCGCGACGTTTTGTTTGGTGCCCACTACAATTCTCTCTCGTCCAGGTTTTCCGGGATCTCTATCTGCCATCCAATCTATGATGAAAAGTCCATGAAACTAACACTACGACATGCTATCTACTCTGCCATCCTTAATACAGAGGCTACAGCCACCTTCATGCTTCTGCCAGCAAGTGGCAGGCATATGATAGCCAACCCCTACTCAGAACTCCGCAATGCTTACCCACACCTTTGCTACAAGCTTGGGACCATTCCTAAAAGCAAACTTACCTGTGACAAACCCCAATCCTGGGTCGGCCAGGAAACTGCCCTACCCAAGCATACCTGGGATCTACAAATTATTGCAGTTTGGAATACAGCTGCAAGAATTAACTTGAATAATTAGAACCATACCTGGCTTCAGGATCTAGCCAAAGCCATCCCTGAGGCCAAATGGATTGTCAAGAACGTTAGCAACCACCCCATTCAGAATGCAAGACACAAAGTGATGCTCGGGATAAGGAAATGTGAAAAACGCCCCCTAGACATGAAACAGATTTCCAAGGGCCCCAAAAGACCCGCCTCAGACATTACTGTTAATGCTCCTTGTCAGTCCCATCCCAACCTCCAGCATAAAGTCGCAAACTGGAGGTCTTGGGCCTACACCGACGGCAGTTGCCAGGTCCAGAACGGCAAGACAGTTATAAGGTCAGGTGTGTACCATCCTATGAGTGACTCACAAAAACTAGTTGAGCCTAATGGCGCTGTTATCACCAATACCATAGGAAGAGCTGAGCTCGCTGCCATTGCTGCTGCGCTCACTCACGATTACACACACATTGCCACAGACAGCCTTAGCTCACTTCATCAACTCAGAAAGCAAATCCTGTATCCAGAAAAGCATAGACATCACGTGCAAAGAGATGTTTTGAAGAAGATTTCAAACCTTGCCCAAGCCTCTCAAGATCACATCTTTTTCTACAAGGTCAAGTCTCATGCTGGAATAGCTGGGAATGAATGCGCAGATCAGGTTGCTAAATACCAGGCCTCCCTCAAAGATGGCAACCTAACTGATACTGGTCTCCCTGGCGCCGGCCCAGGAGGAAACTCCTTCCACAATACAATCTGGCTGGCTTGGGAAGAGACAGATCCTAGGCCTCCTCAATCCCACCCTTCTTCTCCTCGTCTGAGTTACCTCCCAGACCTTAAAAATGCTTTAAAATCCCATGTGCATGCTAAACACAAGCTGGGCTATGCTGACAGGAAGACAGGCTACTATACTTACTACCAGAGCTTGCTACCTCACGTAAGCAAGAAAATCAGCAATTCCTTTTGGAACATGCCAGGTCTCTCAACCCAAATGAAACGCACTGTCTTCCAATACCGCACAGGCACCCTCTACAATCAGAAACATGCAGTCCGATATAAAAGATCCACTAGCCTAAAGAAAAGAAAAGAAAAGTCTACGCAAGCCAAAGGCCGCGTGCATTAAGGGAAGAACCCTTAACAAAAGTTAGAGGCCTCACCAGGAGGCCCTCCACCTAAACTAGACGAAATTAGCCTAGGAGAGAGCAAGAGACAGAACTAATGGGGATCCGGGGGATTGCTTGCCATGCCCCTGAGCGCTCGGACTCTCCTTCTCCCATCCTCTGCCGCCGCCGCGCGCCCAGCAAACCCCCTCCCAGATGCTCTCTGAAAACAAAGTGCATGTCTAGTGTTAATGATGGTGGATAATCTTTGGATGGCATGGTCCCTGAGCTGGGAGGCTACTGATTCAGCTTTTTATTTGGTCAGGCCCAGATTTATGAGAGGTGTAATTGTATAGTTGTTGTAAATCTTGCCACCAACACCAACTAAGATGATGTGCAAAGTCACTTTGTTATTCCTGTTTGGGTTTCTTAAGCTGCGTGTTTTAAGTCTGCTTATGATGTGGGAGTGTTGAGTTTGTGCACGTTCTAAGGTGATGAAGGGATTTGTGTCAGAGCAGAATTTAAGTTCAACAAGGTGAATGTCCCTATCTTGTGGTGGGATCCTGGTAGGATCAAGGTGGGCTTGTCTGCCTGGGATGTGGCGCACGAATAGAGCGTCAGTGCGGCTTTGGTGCCGTGCAGGTGAGGCAGCGCCAATTGGGAAAACCCAGTCTGGAATAGCTCGAGAGGTGTTTTCAGGGACTTGTACGCCTTGATCCAGAAGTCTGTCATGATTGCAGCCATCCATGCTAATGAGGGATGAGCCAAAACGGCCTTTGCTGAGGGCTTCTATACAGAGACTAAGGGCCGCGTGGTGTCTGTTGGTGTGCATCCCACTCATTGTTGGGTTGGTACACCTAAGCAGAACATGATAAATGTTGTCTGTACTTGCACAGAGTGGGCACCTATCAGAACTGGAAAAGTGAAAGTTGAAGGCATGGCTCTGTGTGTACAGGGTATCCGTTCAATATTTCATGAGATTTATTTGTTGTTTAAGGGTAATCTTTGGATTTTTCCAGAAGGAGTTGCTGATTTCCTTGTTTGCAAGCTGAGAGATTGGGTTGTGAGTTTCAGTGTTTGCGTTGGTGGTGGATGGTGTGGCATCGTTAAGCTTCTGCCATCTCTGGTAGTGGTAGCCAGAGGTGTCAGCAGAGCCAAGTCTGTGTTTCTTGTGCATGTGTGTTTTAAGTTTGTCGCTCAGGTTGGTGAGATAGTGTATCGGGAAAGTGTGGGAGCGGTGTCTGCCATCATTTTATGTGGAAGTGGTCTTTAATGAGAGCCAATAAAATTTGGAAAGGGTCCCTGGCATCCGGAAGCGAAATGTCTATTGTGTCAGAGAGGGCTGCGGTGCGAGCGCAAGCGTCAGCCCCCTCATTTCCTATGATGCCAGAGTGGGCTTTGACTTTATAAAAATGGATAGGGTGAGGGGAGTGCTCTAATATGGTTGATATGGCATGGATGAGCTCTGCATGTAGGTGATACCTCATGCGCATGGGATGAAGGGTTTGGTTTGAAATTTGAAAGAGGCAGGATGCACTATCCGTGGCAATTGTGGTTTGTTCGTGTTGGAGCGCCACAAGGATACCCACGAGTTCTGCTCTTGTGATGGTGTTGGTAGGCCCATGGCCATTGGGTTTTATGTGCAGTTGCAAGTGTTGGGATGGTTGAGTAGCGTCTCTTCCTGGTTTGGTTTCCACTAGCCTTACATGCCCCCTACCTGATTTCAGGGAAACACGGCACCATCCAACCACCCGTCCTCGATTCAGCCACATAAATCATGGGCCTCCTATCACGCCGGAAGGCCCAAGAAAAGCAACTCTCTGCTCAAGGCAAAAGGCTCACAAATCCAATGCACTCATCACACCTCCCCACATTCGATCAGCCCTGCGTAAATGGTGCATGGTCTCCACGGAAAGGTTCTCCAACCCTCTTCAATTTGACTGTACCTACGAGACCTACTTCAGCACAAGCTCCCGAGACCAGATCTTTGGGGCGTGCACTGATGCTTTTTCTATACGCTATTGCGGACACTCCTTCTGCCATCCTCCTCATGATGACAAAATCATGTTCCAAGTCGTACATCACGCAGTACACTCCTCCCTCCAAAACATCGATCCAGTTGCCACCTTCATGCTCTTGCCCCACTGGAGAGGCTTCAGCTGCAACGCCTACATGAGTTGGCTGAACCACTACCCAGGTCTTGTGCAAGTGCTAGCCAAATTCCCCGCTGGAAGCATTCAATTCCAGACACCCAACACTGGTCCAATACCATACCTAACCATGCACAACCTTCTTACCCCATGCAACTCATTGTTGTCTGGAACCCACATGCCAGAGAAGCACTAGATACTGCCAACAAAGACTGGCTCCAACTTCTCAAGCAAGACATACCACAAGAAGCACACTGGCTACCCCTACAACCTCCAAATCCTGCCATACACTGCATACCCATCAACGCCTAGCATCAAACAACTGGAGGAAGAAATTTCAATCCCTTCCCCACGACACCCACTCCTGCTCACACAGGTGCTCTCAGGCAAGGGCAGCTTTCAATCCTGCCATCTACAAAAAGACATTCACATCTAAAGTCAAGAACTGGAGAGAGATCAGCTACACAGATGGTAGTGTCATTCAACACAAAGACGACTCTCCGCCATTGGTCGGCTCAGGTGTTTACAAGCCGAGCAGAGACGCTACTCAATCATCCCAACAGCTACAGTTGCACATAGATCCCAATGGACATGGACCTTCAAACACTATCAACAGAGCTGAACTAGCAGGCATTTTAGTAGCACTCCAACAAGGACACACTACCATAGCCTCTGATAGTGCATCCTGCCTCTCCCAGATATCTAAACAGACCCTTCACCCAATGCGCATGAGGACCCACCTTCATGCAGAAATTATCCAAGCCATCTCAGATTTGTTAAAGTACTCCCCACACCCTGTACATTTCTACAAAGTTGGCTGGCGTAGACTTTTCTTTTCTTGATTGACATCACATGGATAGCGCTCTCCACATCCTATCTGGCTGCCAATGTCCTGTCATGCGTAACATGGTAACTGAGCGTCACAATATTTCTTGCAGGATGATTTTGAAACTGGTCAGTGAAGGCTCTTATGGGGCCAATCTTGTGCAGTTGGATACAGGCAACACAACCGTTTGGCCCAGCACGACCTGCAAGTCCTTGAGCAAATCTCTAATCGTGCTTTAAAATGTCCACCAGCCTACAATGTCCCCTCTGTGGGGAGCCAGACAGTGCCCTTCACATTCTTTCAGGATGTAAACACTCCACCATATCAAATATGGTAACCGAGCGTCACAGTATTGCCAGCAGAATCCTCCTTAAAGGTGTCAGCAAAGGCCCTCTTGGGGCAGGCCTTGCCTCCATGGACATCGGCAGCGCAGATCGTCTTGCTTTACAGGACCTGCAGATCCCTGAACACTCAACAAATAAAACCCTTCCAAAATACATTTTTCCCTCGTCGTTTCCCTGACAAACAAAGGCTCACCTCTAGTCGCCCTGATGCCATTTAAGTTGTTCCAATGAAAAGAGAGCCAAGGACCAATTCCCGGTATCCATTGAGAAGTAGAGGGGGGCGCGGGGGGAACAGGGAGCACTCAGCGCCAGCCACAGCCACTCCACCTACTTCCAAGGTCCGTAACCTTAGTCAGCTCCTTCCAGGACAGAGGCACATCCATCTTGTGGAGGTCAAATACTGTGAAGACACCAGACCCAAGAATCAGCTGGAGGCCTCCAAGCATCAGCACCGCGACCTATATAGCCATCTTTCAAGGGCCTCAGCTCAAGTCACCCTCCATACCATTCTGTTAGGTGTGGGTGGAGTCATCTACACCCATCACACTTTGGAGCCTCTTAAAGATCTCGGTCTTGACACTCATACAGCCACCAGGCTTGCTCTGAAGCTTCATGCTCATTCTGTTCAATACGCTTATAAACTTGTTAGCACCAGACGCACTCTTGAGAAGACTTCTCGCAACTCTCGTCGCCAAGATCAGGCACGGGCTACTGCTAGTAACCCTCCTGATCCCCATTAATTCTTTGTTTTGTTTCTTCTGGTGAAGGGGATTCACGGTGCCTCGGCCCTAGGTATCCTCTTTTCCTTAATTGATGCGGGGAGTGTCTTCACTGCCTGCATAGTTTTTCTTTTCTTTTCTAATCGTGCTGTGCCTTCCTACCTCTTCAAACCCATGATTCCTACTCAAACCAGACGCAACTCCAGCTGCCCTGATGCAATCTTGGTCACTCCTCACCCAACTAACCCAAACAGACCACCCACTTCACCCTCACACCGAGTACTGCGCAGTATGGGGAGTACCACAACTCCAGCCCGTCATATTCACTTGATAAAAATCAAATACTGCAAAGATACGAGGCCTGGTGCCCAGCTAGAAGCCTCACAGCAACAACACAGTGAACTTTGCAAACAACTCCAAGGTGCAGAGATCACTATCCACCCAATCCTCCTGGGTGTGGGTGGGACTATCTACACTGCCCATACCCTTGATCAATTCAAAAAATTAGGGATTGACTCACAGAGATCTGAAACACTTGCAAGAAAACTCCATGCCCATTCTGTTCAATTTGCGCACAAGAAAAGAAAAGAAAAACTACGTAGGAAGAGTAACTCTCCCTACATCAATTAAGGAAAAGGAGGCACATTGGCTCATAAAGAGCCGTGAGCCTCCTCCACCACGAGACAAGAAAGAGAGACGAAACTAATGAGGATCTGGAGGGTTATTAGAAGCATCTGGCTCTAGAACCAAATGGCTGTGGTTAGCACTCTTGTTTTCAATACCGCGGCGTGTGGAGACTAGTTTATAAGCATAATGAACAGAATGGGCATGGAGTTTTTTAGCGAGCTTAGTGGCACGTTGGTGATCCAGTCCTAGTTTCTTTAATTGCATGAGGGTATGTTCAGTGTAAATAGTTCCACCAACACCCAGGAGGATTGGGTGAATAATTCTAGCTTTAGCGCTAATAAGATTACAAAGGTTAGCATGTTGCTGCCTAGCCGCGCTTAATTGATGCCATCAATGTTCTGGTCTTGTGTCTTCACAGAACTTAATTTCTATGAGATGCACATGACGCTCGTTCACATGGAGTTCATGTGGATGCATAAGGCGGCTAGCTCTGGTTGTCCTCCTAGTAAACCTGCGCAAAGCGTGTTGAGAATGAATAGAAGGGACACTGTGAGAAGTAGGCTTGCCATTACAAGGGGTAATCAAAATGGCATCGGGTCGACTTGAATTTAGTCTTTCCCTTTCTTGAATGTTACGAGGGAACAAGTAAGCAGGTATTGTTCTGTTTGAGGCATGTGTAGGGAGTTGCAAGTTGTGTTGTGCAAGTTTGAAATCACTCCCTATGTCAGTGTAGACAAGGCCTGCTCCCACAGGGCTTTTGCTGAGTGCTTTTGTAATCATTCTGCCTGCAATGTTATGGCGTTCAGTTTTCATGTTGGAGATGATGTGATTCTGGCAGCCTGAGAGCATGTGGAGAGCACTCTCCAACTGATGGCAGCCTGGAAGGCGGCACATTGGGTCAGTAGACCTTTTAAAACGAACTGCATGTTTTTGATTGTAGAGGGTTCCTGTGCGGTATTGAAGAATAGTATGTGTGTGTGGAAATACTTGACATATTTCTGAATGCGTTGCTAATTTTATTTTCTACATGCGGTAATAAGTTTTGGTAGTAAGAGTAGTATCCTGATTTGGCATTGGCATATCCAAGTTTGTGTTTAGAATGCATGTGGGATTTGAGAGCATCTTGGAGGTTGGGGAGATAGGTGAGCTTGGGAGCAGGAGGGGGACCTGTACATGTACCTGCGGGATGCACATTGTTTTCTTCCTTGGCTAGCCAAAAAATATGTGTGAATGGATTTCCACCAGGGCCCGCACCGGGGATTTCAGTGTCTGCCACACAGTTGTTGGCTTGCTTTGCCTGGTGTTTAGCAATAGCATCTGCGTATTCATTCCCAGCGATGCCGGCATGGGCCATAACTTTGTAAAATTGAAGTTTGGTGTGAGAGTTGCTAATGAGAGATGAGATCATTTTAAGGATATCTCCTTGGATATGCCTCAGGTGTTTCTCAGGGTAAAGAATTTGTTTACATATTTGATGGAGAGAAGTGAGGCTGTCTGATGCAATGTTTGCGTATTTGCTGTTGATAGCAGCAGCAATTGCAGCCAATTCAGCTCGGGTTATGGTATTAGTAATCCCAGCACCGTTAGGTTCTACATAGTTCTTGTTATCAGTAAGTGGGTAATAGACGCCTGCTCCGATTTCTTGCCTACCGTTATGGACAAGGCAGCTTCCATCTGTATATGCCCAGTCCTCCAGTCAGCAACTTTGAGGGTGAGGATAAAACTGGATTGGCTGGGCACTGAGTCTATATCTTGGATACTCATGTGTGAACTTTGAAGGTGTTTGGAAACATGTTGTCTGTCAAGTGGGAGGCGTTCCAGTTTACTGAAACCTGGCATATCAGCATGCCTGGGATTTAGGACAGGATGGCTGCTGACATTCCTAAGCTTCCACTCTGTGGTTTCTTTAAGATCTCCTGCGAGGCCTTGCAGCCAGTCTTTGTTATGGTTGTTGAGGTGTATTCGACCAGCTGTGTTCCAAACAGCTAAGATACGAAGATCCCAGGTATGCTCAGGTAGTGGTACCTGTTGGTTAGGCCAGGATTGTGGGGCACTGTAGCCAAGTTTATCACGTGGGATGGTTCCGAGGTTGTAACAGAGGTGGGGGTAGGCAGTGACAAGTTTGGCGTAGGGATTGGTTATCATGTGCCTCCCCCAAGCCGGAAGGAACATGAATGTAGCAGTGGCCTCTGTGTTGATAATGGCGGAGTAAATGGCATGTTGCAAGGCTTGGGTCATAATTCCCTTTTCATAAATAGGGTGGCATACTGAGAAGCCTGAGAATTTTGATGAGAAGGCATTATGCATGGCACCAAAAAGAGTGTCCCGGGAGTCCGCACTCCAATAGTTCTGGTACTGCGGGTTATGGTCAAGTGGGGAGTCCATTTTTTCTCGAGTTACCGAGGCCCATTTTTGAAGGGCAGTATGGATGTGAATTGGGAGGGCTCGTGAAAAGGAGTCCTTAATCTTTTTGCTAGAGTACTTTCTTTCAAGCATGGATTTGCGGAAAAGAAGTCCTTGCATTTCAGTGGCAAAGAAGCCTGGGGCAGGTGACATGTTCTCGTGCATGCCAGCAAGCTTGGCCCTGTAAAAAGCCTTATAGAGGATTTGAAAGCGGTTAGGGGATATCATACCAACGCATTTGCCTTGCGTGTTATAGATGCAAGCCATATGTGCCTTGTATATTTCTGGAAGGATGAGGGGGGGTGGAGTAGGAGGGGAATGGATGTGAGATCCTGTTTGTAATGAAGCTGGATGAGGGGATTGCTTGTCTGTGTATTTCACGAGGTCAACCTCGCGCAGCCAGTATTCGCATGACCCTGTAGGTTTTATGTCTGCTTGGGGATTAGTGGGGTTTGTATCAAATGTGATTTTGTTGCGCAGTTCTGTGTCTAGTTTCTAGTTCTGCTTCCATACATTGGTTGCATTAGGTTCTTCAAATCCCTGTCTCTCAAGATTTGAGAGGGTAGAATCTGCAGTGGGTATAGAGAGATTAGGCTCGCTCTGTTGCGCTTCGAACTTAAGGAGACACTCTCGAAATTTAGGCCATGTCTCTTGTAGATCCTCTGATTCCCAAGAGGGCTTCCAAGTGACCCTCCTGAGTTCTTCTTTAGTTAGCCGCTTTCTTTCATTTTTTTGGGCATCACTAAGGTTTGCACAGGCGGGGCAGGCCCAGGTGTCAGCTGTTTCAATTTCTTGTCTTTGTTCATCTGAGTAACACCCAAGTTTCTTCATGCATTTCCAATGGTATGTTCGATGGCACACATCACAGATATACATATCAAGGAAGGGGGGCTCAGAGGTTTCAGGCTCATAGCCATAATGGTAATTGCAGATTTGGCAGCAGGCGCACTCAACATCAGTGCAAGCAGCAGGTGAGATAGTTTCAGGCAACAGGTCAGCTTGTTTAAACAGTGGCAGAGCCCATTGTTCAATGATCATGGGTGCATATTGGGTGTGGTATTGCACTTGGAGGTGGACGGTGGGGCTTGATTGTTCTTTCTTGTTCTCTGCAAAAATTCTCCAATCATTTATGTGAGAAATATCTAAATCATGATAGAAGATAGAGCTGATAGCATGGCTAGCAGTAGTTTCCTTGGCGAGTTTCCTTGCTGCATTTCTCCTGTAGTTCCAGACGTTTGGTCCTTGGGAAAACGGCGAGCTTAGAGAGTGGATGGCTGGGGAGATTATCTCTCTGTCTGTGTGGAGCAGTTGTTGCTTCTTCTTCCTAGGTCTGTTTATTTGAGTATCTAGGCTGTGTGGAGTATCAGTTTGTGATTGAGGGTTTAGATTGTGGTCTGTGCTGGTGGTTTGTGCTTTGGGAGTTGGGGTGTGTAGGGATATGATGAGCAGTGCTCAGATCGGGATTTGAATTTCTATCTTTATGGCTAGCCTGGCTGAGTTGGGGCATGGAAGGAGGGGTATTTCTGGATGCTGAGCGTGTGCGTTTGCTGGGTGGCCCTTCTGCAGGTGTATCTTGTGTGGCAAGACTAAGAGTATCTGGACTTACGGTGGATCTGTGTGCAGAGGGGTGGAGTGCTATTGTGGGAATGATGTTGAGCGTAGAATTGGAGCGAGTTCTTTTGCTCAGCGGTTCCTCTTGGGATTGCGATTCCATGGCATTTGCAACCTGTTGTGTTCCTGCGTACAAACTTACCTCTACCAGACGTGCCATTGAAAATAAAAACACTCATCATAACACTGGTGCCCTGGAGCAGTGTGCTGCCAGAAACCCACCTGATCCACATTTACTCCCCTCTCATCTTCTGGTTAGGGAGACTTACGGCTCTTTGAGCCAATGTGTCTCTCTTTCCTTAATTGATGTAGGGAGAGTTTTCTCTGCCTGCGTAGTTTTTTCTTTTTCTTTTCTTGACGAACCCGAAAGGCAGACGCCATGAAGGGGCAAGTTGAGTGCTCAGAGGACTTGGCCATGCTCATGCACTTGTGAAACATCATGCCAAGGTATCTAAAAGACTCCTTGTGTGCCAGTGGCACCCCCCAATATGAAAAACAGGCAGGTCCGACCCAGAGGAATTGAAGTGCACCACCTCAGATTTAGCTGTGTTGATGACTAAGTGCTTCCTCTGAGCATACGTATGCAGGCGGTTCAACATGGTCTGCAACGCAACAGGATCGTTGGCCATCAGAGTCAGGTCATCAGCATATAACATGTGCGTCACATAGAATTCAGCCGTACCCGTGACAGCACCTTGCACCCCCTCCGCCATTTCATCAATGTCATTAATATACAGAGAAAAGCAGAGGGGACAAAGGGCAGCCCTGTTTCACACCTGTGTTAGGGTGAACCTGAGCATTCTCCTCTCCATCCTTCAAAATATACTCATCAGCATCGTACATGTGTTTAATGACGGACAAGAAAGAAGTGGGCATGCGTGTGCGCTGCAGGTGCTGCCAGAGTGCCTGCCTAGGGATAGTGTCATATGCTTGCTTGAAGTCAATGAATGCAGTGTGCAGCCGGCTAGATCGCCCAGGCTTGATTGTGCGTGCAGCATGCTGTAGGTGCCTTAAAATGTAGATGGGCTGGAGGGTGTTCCTTCCAGGGTAGAAGCCAAATTGTGTGTCTGGAATCTTGTTTGAGGCCACACACCAGTCCGTGACAAGAGGACGGATCACATTAGCATACAAGCGGTACATAGTGACACTGACAGCCAGCACGCGGTAGCTATTTGGTTCAATGAGGGGCCCCTTTTTGTACAAGGGGGTCAGTTTGGCCTTCTTCCAACTTTCAGGAATGCGAGCCTTGCCATAGAACAGCTTGAAAAGCAGGGCAATGTATGGCACAAGCACATTCACTTGCTCAGTGCCCCGGCCATTGACCCGCGGGCGCACCATAGCAGCATATTTGATCAAAGGAGCAGCCACACAGTCAAAAACAGGGGAAGCACGCCCATTCATCTTCCCAATCTGCTTGGCTACCAGCCCTTGCATCTCCTCCTCTGAAGGCACAGCAACTGTATCCGGCTCAGGCATCCAATTATTTTGAGTACCCTGTCTCAAAAGAGCCTCAATGTCGCGCCCACGACCCAAAGGAACAGCCACATCCCTCGCAGACAAAGCCACACCCCCACGAACCAATTGAGCTGCCCCATGGGGCTGAAAGTGCACTTTTAAATACCTATCCCACACAGACTGTGACACAGGTGTGATCTGAGTACGCTTAGACCGCCTCAGCATTGCATGCACATCAGGGTCTTTACTGTAACGCCTCCCTAGGAACACATCCCTCTGTCTCTGCGTGTATGCACGCTTTGCACAGGGAAAAAGGAGGCAAGGGTGTTTTGAATCGTAAAGGAAGATATAATGAAATTAGAAGGCTGTACATGGTGAATGGCAGGCAAGGAGCCACCTGAGAAGGAAAGGAGAGGGTTACATAGCTGTATCTGCCGTGGGCAGCTTACTAAGCTAGTAGCTAGAAGCAAAAAAGGTGCCTGTAACCAAAACACAACATGAAACTCAGCCACGAGTACACTTGATAGAAATGAAATACTGTGAAGACACAAGGCCTGGAAAGGATAGGAAAGGAAAGGGTTACATAGCTGTACCTGCCTGCGGGGGCAGCTTAGCTGAAGCAACACGTACCTGTAACCAAAATAGTCCAATCCAAAAAGCAATGCTAGAAGCTTAATCACAGCATTTCAGGCATTCATCACTATAGATTAGGATAGGATAGGGTTACATAGCTGTACCTGCCTACAAGGGCAGCTTAGCTGAAGCAAGAGGTGCCTGTAACCAAACCAAACCAAACTTGTGTAAATGTCAACTGAAAGCCTTGAGCTGAGCTCAGAAGTGTCAACTGAAAAAGTCACACACTGTCACTCTAAATGAAACAAGTATGCAAAGTCATGCACAAAAAACTCCATAAGGCTGTAGTGTGTGTGGCAGGAAAATACACTTTTGTGTTTCCACAAGAAGCACAGAAAGTTTGAGAACAGCATCGCTCTGAAAAAAGGTCCAAGAGGCCTGAAGAGGCCATGATAAATGTGTTCATGTTCTGCTTTGCACTTCAGTTCTCAGCATCCACTGTTACAGACGCATTACAATGCTTCAAAAAGGGTAACCGCCGATACAGCCTGGTGAGTACACAAGTCAAAAAAGGTATCAATTGCATTACCTTGCTTGAATCTCTTGAGGACCCCCATACACTCCCCCATACCTCCTATTAGGGACCCATGTTGCTTTTATTGCCTGCACAGTCTTGTGTGCTCGAACTCGGGTTTCTTGGTCTGCAGTTTGTCCATGCTGCTGCTCCTGCTGCTGGGGGAGGGCAGTGTTGTTGCTGTACAGGGTTGGGCTCTTGGCTGGTGCGCTTCCGCTTGGTGGGAGTGACTGGGGCTCTGGGCCTGGGTAACAGTTGGAGACGGCACAGCGACAGCATACAGGATAAGATAGGATATGGTTACATAGCTGTACCTGCCTACAAGGGCAGCTTAGCTGAAGCAAAACATGCCTGCCTGTCATTAAACCAGTCCAAAGAAAAAGAAAAAGAAAAACTACATAGGCAGAGGAACCTCTCCCTGCACCAATTAAGGAAAAGGAGACGCATTGGCTCAGAAGAGATAGATGATGGTTACATAGCTGTACCTGCCTACAAGGGCAGCTTAGCTGAAGCAAAACATGCCTGCCTGTCATTAAACCAGTCCAAAGAAAAAGAAAAAGAAAAACTACATAGGCAGAGGAACCTCTCCCTGCACCAATTAAGGTAAAGGAGACGCATTGGCTCAGAAGAGCCGTGAACCCCCTTCACCACGAAGCTGCAAAAAGGAAATGCTAATGAGGATCTGGAGGGTTACTGGAAGCACCCCGCTCCAGAACCTGGCTGTGAGAATTTCAATACCGCGCCTAGTGGTAACAAGCTTGTTGGCAAACATAACACAATGGGCATGAAGTTTGCGAGCAAGTTTATTGGCGCATTGGTGGTTAAGTCCCAGGTGATGAAACTGGTTAAGGGTGTGCTCAGTGTAGCAGGTCCCACCAAAACCCAGAAGGATGGGCTGTAATGTGACGACTTTTCCACTGATACCAGTCCAATCTAAAAGCAAAACTAGAAGCTCAGTCACAGCATTTCAGGCATGCAGATACAAACTTAGCTAATCCTAGGACATCAGCCTGGTTCATGAAGTCTTTAAGATTTGCTGCACTACTTGGGGGTGCAGAACTAAACAGATGCTGGAATTGAGTGCACAAATTCGTCAGATCCTGAGAAGGGCAATCCAGAATAATGTGCTCTTTGTCTTGTACAGTGCGCCAATCGCATTTGTTGCGAATTATAAGCTCATATGGGCACCTATTCCGGGGATGAGATAGAAAGAGGGGAGGACCAGAGAACAGGGAAGCATATCTATGCTGGAGAGAACAGACCTGAGGGTGGGTACACTTGAATAGAACATGTTCTTCATCCTGCACATCATAATGGGCATCACAGAGGTCACAGGTAGAAGGAATAGTATCATCCCATGAAGCTTGCTCAACTTTCAAAATATGGACACGGAGACAGAAACGGGCCACGCTGCGTACAACGTGCTTAGGTAAGTCCAGGTAAAAGTAATTGGGCAGAATGTAAGGGGAATAAGTGACGTGCATGCTCTTTGTTGGGAGTGCACACCAGTGATAATAGGTGAATTTTTTGCTGTTAAGGTCTCGAGGATGGTAAGAAGAAAACTGTCGCCAGTATGTTAGGCAACAATACCTGAGATCCACAACTAGCTGACTCAAGTCCACAGGTTCAGCTGGACGTATATTCTGCTGGAAAATGTGTGCATGATGTAAGCCATTCATGGCGGACAAAAGGTGTGAAGTCCAGCAAGAATGAATCCTGGCACTGAGAGAGAGATATCCGCATGGAAGACCTTTTGGAGGAGACGACTGTTGCAATGGATGACACTGAGAGAGAATTATATAAGTATGCACAGGCTCTGAACCAGTTGAACTGGATAGGCTCTATTCCACACTCACGCAGTATACTCCAAGAAGGAGTAGAGGTTCTGACTCCCAACATGGATCTCAAGAATCTCAAAAGGCACTTCTGAATGCTGCTATCCATCTCAATCCCCTGTTGAAGACAAGGAGTGGCCCAGGCTAGCAGTCAAACGTCTTGACCGAGCCCTTTACCCCTTTGTAACCCTTGTAACCCTTATCTTGCCAGGATGATTACAGGCTACAAGAGGCCTTCAGTCAAAACAGCTGGCTGCTAACCTATTAAAGAAAAGGATTCATGCACATGAAGGAAAGGAAAGGGTTTACATAGCTATACCTGCCTACGAGTGCAGCTAAGCAGAAGCATAAAAAGATATGCCTGCAACCAAACCAGACGCATGCACATTAAGTATAGCTGGGCTAATACAGCTGGGCAGCCACATGTCAGGATTGACTTGTTGGTTTTATAAAATTACAGTATAATTACAATGAGATTTGACCTTCAGCCGGGTAGTTTGGCTGCTCAACTGTTCCAGCCACAAAATAATTATCCATGAGTTAGAAAATAAAACAATAAGACTCATTAGTTTGCTTCTGCAAATGATGACATACATCCTCAGAACTAGCTTGAGGATTATGGTAAAAAGCACCTGACCCGTCCAGAAAAGTTCTGTGAGTAGAGGGGAAATCAGATGTGCAAAAGGAAATGGAAAAAAAGAAGGTTTACGCTTGCCGTTCGGCCGCGTGTATCAAGGAAAGAGCCTCCCAATGACTCCCACCGACAGAGGGCATCTTCTTCCACCCCGGCCACAAGGAATCGACCCAGGGACCTCCTCCTTGCAAATGCCCTCCTCAGAGAACAAAAGAAAAAGAAAAAGCTGCATCGGCAGAAAGAAAGAAAGAAAGAAAAAGAAAAACTACGTAGGCAGAGGAAACTCTCCCTACATCAATTAAGGAAAAGGAGACACATTGGCTCAGAAGAGCCGTGAGTCTCCTCCACCACAAAGCTGCAAGGAAGAAAAATAATAACTACGTAGGCAGAGAAAATCTCCCTACCTCAATTAATGAAAGAGAGACACATTGGCTCAAAGAGCCGTGAGTCTCCCTCACCAGAAGATGAGAGGGGAATTAATGTGGATCGGGTGGGTTTCTGGCAGCATGCTGCTCCAGGGCACCAGTGTTATGATGAGTGTTTTTATATTCAATGGCACGTCTGGTAGAGGTAAGTTTGTGCGCAAATTGTACAGAATGGGCATGGAGTTTTCTTGCAAGTGTTTCAGATCTCTGTGAGTCAATCCCTATTTTTTTGAATTGATTAAGGGTATGGGCAGTGTAGATAGTCACACCCACACCCAGGAGAACAGATGTGCAAAAGTTTTCTGAAAGAACACAAAGGATCGCAAGAACAAAGGAACACGGCATGTTTTTCGCCTTGGAGGTAGAACAGAGGAAAGGTTACATCGCTCTATCCGCCTACATAGGTAGCTGAGCGGAAACACTGAGGCCTGTAACCAGACCTGGCCAAAAAATGCTCGACTTTTGAGTTTTTATTGGAAAGAGATTAAAAACAATCATACCATCATACAGGTATTTGTTGCAGCCTGGTGTTGGATGGAATAGCACGAGGTAGATTATGCTCAAAGGCTTCAAAGTTGTTGGATCAGTTGAATGCTCCAAACATTTGATGAACAATGTACTGCAGCATTCATTTTGAATATGCAACTTCAGGATCCTCCTAGATAACTCCCAAGTGGAAATCAGAAAATTGAAGGCCCATAACTTGGAGGAAAAAAGGCAGAATGGCATGTGGATTGAGATGCCCACCATAACCATGATGACAGCAATCATCAAAGTTGCTAAGGTCATAATGAGATTTGACTTTCAGCCAGGTAGTTTGGCTGCTCAGACTGGTGAATTCTGCCTGCCATAGAAAGAAAGTCCATGACTTCAGATCAAAAGATAATATATAAAAAGAAAGAAAGAAAGAAAGAAAGAAAGAAAAGAAAAACTACAAAGGCAGAGGAAACTCTCCCTACATCAATTAAGGAAAAGGGGACACATTGGCTCAGAAGAGCCGTGAGTCCCCTCCACCACGAAGACTACAAAAAGAAGATTCTAATGGGGATCAGTAGGGTTATTGGAAGCACCCAGCTCCATTACCTGGCTGCAAGAAGCAATCTTGTTTTTAATAGCACGCCTAGTGATCACGAGCTTGTTGGCGTACATAACAGAATGGGCATGAAGTTTGCGAGCAAGTTTATTGGCGTGTTGGCGGTCAAGTCCCGATTGTTTAAATTGGTTAAAGGTGTGCTCAGTGTAGCAGGTCCCACCAACACCCAAAAGGATGGTGTGGAGAGTCACAACTTTTGCATGAATGAGTTTGCAGAGGTCTGCATGCTGCCGCTGTGCCGCCTCCAACTGCTGTCCAGGCCTCGTATTTTCACAGTACTTGATTTCAATCAAGTGCACATGCCGCTGGTTTACATTCAGTTGGTGGGGTTGCCTCACGCGGTTGGCTGTTGTGGCCCTCAGTGTGGGGTTGTGTCTGCTGCGTAAGGCATGATGGTGTGAGCAGGAGGTAGAAGAAAAAAACTTCACGGTGTGAAGAACCGTGTTGAAGAAGTTTCTTCTGCTCTTCCTACGTCATCCTCTTCTTATTCGACCAAACACATGCTCTGGACATTGGAAACCAAGACAGACGCACTCCAAGCAGATGATCTGGCTGGTTTTATCTTTGTGAAGCCCAACAACAATGCTGCCACGAACGAGTGGAACATTTCAACCATCTCTACTGTTCTCCAGACCCCACTGAACACTGTCACTGACATTGGCACGTGCGTGGCACGCACTCAGATAGGCCCAATGCCTTTTGTATTACTGTTGGGGGCCCATGACGTGCTGGTGGTATGGCTGCCAACACTTTCATCCAGCAAAAGAAGCACCTTTTTCCACGGTCCTTACTGATTGCGCGCGAGCAGACTAGCCAGACGCTCTTGAGAAACAATAAATGTGTGAAGCCTGTTTGCGATGCCATTGATAAGGTCATTTCTGTGAAACCCGAGTTGAGGGGGCTGAAAACCCACATCGCAAGCAACATCGTCCTCAGCTACTCAAACAGGAGGGAAGCTCTTGACCCCCGCTCACCAGCAGCTGCTTTTGTTTACCCTATTTGGCAACATGTTCACATTGATAAGGTCACCAACAAACTCATTAATGACACTGCTTTGCTATCTCACTTGCAAGATCCAATTGGGTCCCACAAGCGTGTACAACACCATCAAGGAAATCATTCCTCCTGAGCTGCCCTCCACTGACGTGGACATGTCCACAAGATACAGCAGGGCCAGAGAGGCTGAGCTTGAGACTGGACGCAAGAAACATGCTGGGGGGAGCTCACGTACTTAAGGAACAGGCCTCCAGTCTCAGATTTCCATTTTGACTCTTAATTGCGATGGAATTTCCATTGATGAACATCCATTAAGCTTGAGGAATTACTACATGTTGTTACTTGTCACCATATCGTTTTATTGACTGAGACACGCACAAGCAATATACAAAGGCTCCTAAATTTTTTGCCCCACCACTATCTTATAGGACAGACCCCTTACCTCAAGGGCGTGAAGGACAGAAAGGCTACGGAGTAGCAGTTCTTGCTGCAAAGTTTTTACAGGACTTCCTGTCGCTCTTTTACATTTCATAATCATTGCAAACTGTCTGGCTCAGAGCAGACAAACCATTATATTCACTCCATCATGATGTTCTGATCTGCGCGGCTTATGTGAACCCTCAAAGCACTGGCAGCTCTACGCCTGGAGAGCAGATTGACAGTTGTTTTCACGACCTTGGGGACGAATGTTTTTATGCTTACACTGTCACTCCCCATGTTTTATTGGGAGGAGATTTTAATGCCCATATAGCAGACAAAAAGGAAGTCACGGCTATGCACTATGACTCATATCGGATAATCTATCCACACATCCCCAGTTAGTCGAAAAAAGGCGCTCTTGCTGCCCACATAAAAATAGGGCTGGAACACGCCTGATTGACTTAGCATCCAACAACAAGCTGATTATTACCACAGGACACATCGAAGGTGACTATGGTCAGCCCACTTTTACTGGCTATGGTAGAAACCATTTTTAGCAGGCCAGACTTTCACACTTTCTTATGAGCAGTGAGCTCTTTTCCTTTTCACGCCATGCAGATATCGCTACTCCTGCTGGTACAGACCATGCTGCACTGGCAGTGTTTCTTGATGTTTCTAACAAGTCTACTTCACACATTGACACACGCATGGTCCCTGGTTCACCTGCCAATTTTCTTTTCCCTGGTCAGTCAGATGGATATCTTTTACGTTGGCGCCCTGACAGAGCAGGCAATTTTGCAGAAGTTTTTGAAATCAATCAAGAGATGCATCATAATTTCTGTCAACAACTTCACGCTCATGACTGTGATCAGGCATACACCACCCTTAAATCTTGGATCAAGCGGACAGCGTGTCGCCCAAATGTTGGCATGACTAGACCTCTGAACTACTCTGTGCCATCTGGGCATCACTCTCCGACCAGAAAACCCTTATGGTTTGATACTGAGTGCTCCCAGGAAAAACGAGCTTTTATCACTGCTGCCAAAACAGGGGTGGCATGGAAAGCTTGTCAACAACTCCAACAACAGTACAAAGCATGTGCCCAGCGGGCCAAGCGCAGATACACACAGGCACGTACAGCTATTTTCTTGGACAAGCTATATAAGAAGGATCCCTCTGTCCATAATCTGATTTAAAAATCCGCGGTCAAACACGTTACTCCTATTTCTGCTGCTGCTTGGCAAGACCACCTTAATTCTGCTTTTAGGCACCGTGCTGACAGACCTGCCATGAGGTGGCCAGGAACTTATCTGGGAGAGACCTTGCAGTTCCTATTGGCCGCAACCACACACGATCTGCTTCTCCTCATTTTCAGCCTTTCCATCTTCCAGACGCGTGTCAACTGAATGAAATTGTGGCCAAACACATTTCTCGTGTCAATCCCACTTCTTCCCCTGGATTTGATACCGTTCTTCCGTCTTTTCTGAAGTATGCATGCAAACTGGTGTGAAAAGAGGATGGCAGGGGTTTCCATTCTATCAATGTGCTGACGCCATGTGTTTCCCAACTCTTTTATACTCTCATGAAACGAGCTGTTATCCCACAAGAGTGGAAAACTGCCAAAATCACACCCTTGTATAAAAAAGGCTCTGTTACCGATGTTGGCAATTACCATTTGCTTTCTGTAAGCGGGACCTTCTACCGCCTTTATGCTAACGTCATGCATACTTTATTACAGGATTGGTGCCTCAAAAACAACAAAGGTCCTGATTGTCAATTTGGGTTCTTCCCTGGGCGCAGCACTCTACACCCACTTTTTATTTTGAGACATCTCAAGCATGCTGCCCAAACCTGCAAACCACATGGCTCGTCACGCCTGTATTCAGTATTCATTGATTTCCAACAGGCCTACGACTCCATCCCTCGTGACAAGCTATGGCACCATCTTCACCAATGCCAGCTCCCTATTCACCTTCTCAATATCCTGAAATTTTTGTATCACGATGACAACTTGTCACTTGAACTACATTCTGGTTGATGGGGATAAGCAGGCATATGTCAGGCCCACCTATGGTGTTAAACAGGGCTGTCCCCTTTCTCCGTTGCTTTTCTCCATTATTTTAATGACATCAATGAGGTTTCTGAGGGGATTGAAGGAGCGTGCACCGGCACACCTAATTTCCATGTATCCAACCTTCTATACGCTGATGACTTATGCTTAACCTCCAACTCGCCAAGGGTTACAAGGGTTACAAGGGAAAAAAGGCCTCAGTCAAGACGTTTGACTGCTAGCCTGTTCATAAATACACATGAGGTCATGAAGAAAAAAAGGAAGTTTGTTGTTATCTTGGTTTAGAAAAATATTGATATCCTGGGAATTCACATGGTGAATGGTGCCTAGACAGGGCATCCTGTGGGAGACGTCAAGGTGGAGGTGTAGGAAAGAGAAGTTGTTGCTCAAAAAAGCGAGGCATACTTTTGACGGAGAGAGCAGACTTGGGGATTGGAGCATCTGAACAACACATGTTTTTCATCTTGTCCAACTCGCCAAATAATCTTCAGGCCATGCTTAACCGTCTCAAGGCATATGCCCGTCAAAAATTCCTGACAGTCAATACCAAAAAATCATTTTTCGTCTGTTTTAACTCCAAGACCGATAACTTGCCTCCCCTTTTTTATGACGGTGAGGTCTTGCCTTACTCAAATACCTTCGCTACTTAAGGATGCAGTTTGACAAACACATTAATCTGCACAACGCTGCTGAGGAAGCTCTCAAACCCTGCCTGGCAGGCATGGCTCGCGTGCGTACTTTTGCCCACCAACACCAGGTTACACACCGCTTACATGCCTACTTATGGCTCTTCAAGACGTATGTCATACCAGCAGGAATGTATGCAAGTCAGACCTGGGCCACTGTATATCTCCAACAGGGGACAGAGATGGATAATTGCATCCAGAAATGGCTTCTGAGATTCTTGAGATCCATGCTGGGTGTACGAACATCAACTCCTTCCTGGAGTGTCCTCCGTGAGTGTGGAATCAAATCTATTCAATTCAACTGGTTCAGAGCCTGTGCACGCTTTTATAATTTTCTCATCCATTGCAACAGTGCTCTGCTTCACAAGGTTTTTCATGCGGACATCTCCCTCAGCCCCAGGAATTCCTCCTGCTGGACATCCCATCTGTTGTCTGCCATGAACGGCTTACTTCATGCTAATCTTTTTCAGCAAAAGATTCGCTATGCTGATCCGTTGGACTTGAGTCAGCTTGTTCAACGATGATCAAGTTGTGGATCTCAGGTCTCGCCATCTAGCACATTGGAGACAATTTTCTGGTTACAATCCACGAGACACAAACAGAAAAAAATGTACTTATCATCACTGGTGTGCTCTCCCAACCAAGCCTGCACACGTTACATATTCTCCTTATATTCTGCCCAAATATTTCTACTTGGATCTACCCAAACACATTGTCCGCAGTGTGGCTCAATTTTGCCTTCGTGTCCATACCTTGAAAGTCGAGCAGGCCACATGGGATGATGCTATTTCCCCTGCCTGTGATCTATGTGATGCCCAAGATGATGTGCAGGATGAGCAACACGTTCTTTTCAAATGCACTCATCCCCATGTTTGTTCTCTTCGGCTTAAATATGCTCCCTTATTTTCTGGTCCTCTCATCTCTTTATCTCACTCTTCCAATAGTGTGGCTTCCTACGTACCTGACATTCACCATATACAGTCTTATCATATCTCTTGTTTCTTAAATCAAAACAATAACCAACCGTTTTGACTGGAGGCCATCTTTAACCTGTAACCTGTAACCTGAAGGAAAAAAAGAAGTGGGTTTGGCTTTATAGGGAGTAATCTGTATAGCATCAGGACGGCTGGAGGTGAGTCTAGATCTCTTAGGAAATTTCCTTGGAAAAAGGTAAGGGGGTATAATTCTGTTTAGGGGGTATAATTAATCAGGAAGAACTTTTTGTTCCTAACCAATCTAGTCCAACCCTCAAGCTCAAAGTCCCTGACTGGAGGACGTGGGCCTACACTGATGGTAGTTGTCAAATCCAGAATGGTATACAAGAAATTGGAGCAGGTGTCTACTGCCCTCTCACCGACAGCAGAAGTTTTGTCGAGCCCAACGGTGCTGGAATTACCAACACCATTTGTCGAGCTGAATTAGCAGCAATTGCTGCTGCCATCACGCACTCTTATTCACACATTGCTTCAGACAGTCTCACCTCTCTTCATCAAATACGTAAACAACTTATTTACACCGAGAAGCACAAACAACATATTCAAGGGGACGTCCTAAAAACCATACCTACCCTCATTAGCAACTCACAAACGTTTCTACAAATGAAATCTCATGCTGGCGTTGCTGGTAACGAATGTGCAGATGCTATTGCTAAATATCAAGCAAGCCAAGCCAATAATGACGTGGCTGATACTGGGATCCCTTGCGCAGGTCCTGGAGGAAATCCATTTTCTCACTTATTCTGGATAGCCAAGGAGGAAAAAAGAGAACAAACTGCTGGCACATCCACAGCTCGTACACCCAATCCTAAAATCACCTACCTCCCCAATCTTCAAAATGCTCTCAAGTCTCACATGCATACAAAACACAGACTTGGATATGCCAGCTCCAAAACAGGCTACTACTCATATTATTAAAATTTGTTACCATATGTAGATAAGAAAATCAGCAACGCCTTTAGGAACATGTCCTGTACATCCACACCCATGAAGCGCACCATCTTACAATATTGCACTGGCACCCTCTATCACCAAAAACATGCGGTTCGTTTCAAAAGGTCTACTGACCCACTCTGCCCTCTCCCAGGCTGTCATCAATTAGACAGCGCACTCCACATGCTCTCAGGCTGCCAAAATCATATCATCTCCAGTCAGCTCAGCCAAGCTATGTGTAAAAATGAGGAGTTAATGCCCCACTGCAAACTGAGTATGCTGAGTGGTTGAGGGTGCCTAAACTGGTGCTTCTGCATCAAAAAAGTGAGGGTGGGGCTCTAGGATTGAGTAATGGGCATTATAGGTCATTTTTGACCATTTCCAGGAAAATGGGTGCCAAAACGCCTGCTCTGGCCCAAATTCTGCCCATATTTTGGCTCTCAGGTAGGTTTTAGGTCAAGCCTGATCCTTCGGAGTGAAAAAAAAGGGGGGGCAAATTTTGGTCCAGAGCACTTAAAGCATGGTCACCTGTGCGCACCTGCTAGGCAAAAGTGGTGTGAACAGGGAAACCTGGCAAGCACTATGTTTAGCCACAACCTGAGTATGAGGACTTGTTCAGCATGCTTTCTAGGTATGCCTGCCGAGTTGGGGGCCCAGGTGTGCAAGGAGTGGCTCCTGGCGAGCAGTGTTTGAAATTTGAGGGAGGGAGCTGAAACTGAGTATGCAGAGTTGCTAAGATAGGCCTAGACAAAGGTCCTGCATACTCAGAATCATCTGGTTGCAGTGGGGCATTAACTCAAACCTTCTTGGCTGACCTGATCTCCAGCATGAAAACTGAACGCCACAATGTTGCTGGAAGAAGGATCATCAAAGCTCTTAGCACAAGCCCTTGGGGAGCAGGTTTGGTTAACATGGACATAGGGAGTGATGATAAGTTGGCGCAGCACAACCTTCAAATTCCTGCACATGCATCAAACAGAATTATACCCCCTTACCTCTTTCCAAGATATTTTTCTAAGAGATCTAGACTCACCTCCAGCCGTCCTGATGCTATATTGATTACTCCCTATAAAGCCAAACCCACTTCTTCTCCTTCTACCTCCTGCTTACACCATCATGCCATACACAGCAGACACAACCCCTCACTGAGGACCACAACAGCCAACCGCGTGAGGCAACCCCGCCAACTGAATGTAAACCAACAGCATGTGCACTTGATTGAAACCAAGCACTGTGAAGACACGAGGCCTGGACAACAGTTGGAGGCGGCACAGCGGCAGCATGCAGACCTCTGCAAACTCATTGATGCCAAATTTGTGACTCTCCACACAATCCTTTTGGGTGTTGGTGGGACCTGCTACACTGAGCACACCCTTAACCAATTTAAACAATCGGGACTTGACCGCCAACACGGCAATAAACTTGCTCGCAAACTTCATGCCCATTCTGTCATGTATGCCAACAACCTTGTTACCACTAGGCGTGCTATTGAAAACAAGAATACTTCTTGCAGCCAGGTTATGGAGCCGGATGCTTCCAATAACCCTCCAGATCCCCATTAGGATATTCTTTTTGTAGTCTTCGTGGTGGAGGGGACTCACGGCTCTTTTGAGCCAATGTGTCTCCTTTTCCTTAAGAAAGAAAAGAAAAGAAAAGAAAAACTACGTAGGCAGAGGAAACTCTCCCTACATCAATTAAGGAAAAGGAGACACATTGGCTCAGAAGAGCCATGAGCCTCCTCCACCACAAAGCTACAAAGAAGAAAGCTAATGGGGATCTGGAGGGTTACTGGAAGCACCCGGCTCCAGAACCTGGCTGTGAGAAGCATCATTTTCCATAGCATGTCTAGTGGTAACAAGCTTATGGGCATACTGAACCGAATGGGCATGGAGTTTTTGAGCAAGTTTATGGGCCCGTTGATGGTCCAGTCCAAGTTGTTTAAACTGGTTCAAGGTATGATCAGTACAGCAGGTCCCACCAACACCCAGAAGGATAGTGTGGAAAGTCACAACTTTAGCACTAATGAGTTTGCTGAGGTCTGTATGCTGCCGCTGTGCCGCCTCTAACTGTTGTCCAGGCCTCGTGTCTTCACAGTACTTAATTTCAATCAAGTGCACATGTCACTGGTTTACATCAAGTTGGTGGGGCTGTCTCACGCGGTTGGCTCGTGTGGTCCTCTGTGTTGGGTTGTGTCTGCTGCGTAACGCATAGTGTGAGCGAGTGGAAGAAGGAGAAGAAGGAGTGGGTTTGGATTTATAGGGAGTAATCAGTATAGCATCAGGACGACTGGATGTGAGTCTAGATCTCTTAGGAAATTTTCTAGGAAAAAGGAAAGGGGGTAAAATTCTGTTTGATGCATGTGCAGGGATTTGGAGGTTGTGTTGCGCCAGCCTATCATCACTCCCTATGTCCATGTTAACCAAGCCTGCCCTCAAAGGGCTTTTGCTAAGAGCTTTGATGATCATTCTTCCAGCAACATTGTGGCGTTCAGTTTTCATGCTGGAGATGATATTATATTGGCAGCCTGAAAGCATGTGGAGTGCACTGTCTAATTGATGACAGCCTGGGAGAGGGCATAGTGGGTCAGTGGACCTCTTGAAGCGAACTGCATGTTTTTGGTTATAGAGGGTGCCAGTGCGATATTGTAAAATGGTGCGCTTCATAGGTGTGGATATACAAGGCATGTTTCTAAAGGTGTTGCTGACTTTCTTGTTAACATGAGGTAATAAGCTCTGATAGTAAGAGCAGTAGCCTGTTTTGGGTTTGGCATATCCAAGCCTGTGTTTTGTATGCATGTGAGACTTGAGAGCATTTTGAAGATTGGGGAGGTAGGTGATTTTAGGATTGGGAGCAGGAGCTGTGGGTGTGTCAGCATCGTGTTCATTTTTTTCCTCCTTGGCTAACCAAAATAAGTGAGAGAAAGAATTTTCGCCAGGGCCTGCACAAGGGATCCCAGTATCAGCCACGTTATTATTGGCTTGGCTTGCTTGATATTTAACACTAGCATCTGCACACTCGTTACCAGCAATGCCAGCATGAGATTTTACTTTGTAGACACAAATATTGGTTTGTGAGTTGCTAATGAGAGAAGATATGATTTTAAGAACATCCCCTTGAATATGTTGTTTGTGCTTCTCAGGGTAAATAAGCTGTTTACGTATTTGATAAAGAGAGGTAAGACTGTCTGAAGCAATGTGTGAATAAGAGTGCGTGATGGCAGCAGCGATTGCTGCTAATTCAGCTCGACATATGGTGTTGGTAATTCCAGCACCATTGGGCTCGACAAAACTTCTGCTGTCAGTGAGAGGGCAGTAGACGCCTGCTCCGATTTCTTGTTTGCTATTCTGGATTTGACAACTACCATCAGTGTAGGCCCATGTCCTCCAGTCAGGGACTTTGAGCTTGAGGGTTGGACTAGATTGGTTAGGTACAAATGGTTTTTCCTGATTACCTTTGTGTGAATAGGTTGGGTTTCTAGATGTTTGTTGTTTGTCAGAGGGGAGGCGTTGGCATTTATTGAATCCAGGCATATCAGCATGCATTGTATTGAGAGTAGAATGGTTGCCTATATTGCGCAGCTTCCAGTCAACTTCTGGTACAGCCGAAGCCAGGCCCTGCAGCCAAGCTGGGTTGTGATTGTTTAGATGGATCCTTGCAGATGTGTTCCAGACAGCAACAATTTGTAGGTCCCATGTGTGCTGAGGAAGAGGTATTTCCTGGTTGAGGCAAGATTGTGGATCATTGTAGCAGAGGTTATTACGTGTGATTGTTCCAAGTTCACAACAGAGATGTGGATAAGCAGTGATGAGCTTAGAGTAGGGGTTAGTTATCATTTGTTTTCCCCAGATAGGGAGGAACATGAAAGTTGCAGTTGCTTCTGTATTGATAATAGCTGAGTAAATAGAATGACGCAAGGCCTGAGTCATAACATTCCCATCGTAAATGGGATGGCAGACGGAGAAACCTGAAAATTTGGATGAGAAGGAGTTATGATAGGCACTGAAGAGAGCCTTAATTGATGTAGGGAGAGTTTTCTCTGCCTACGTAGTTTTTCTTTTCTTTCTTTTCTGTTTGATGCATGTGCAGGAATTTGAAGGCTGTACTGTGCCAACCTACTGGCGATAGTATCGCCACTCCCTATGTCCATGTTGGCCAAGCCTGCTCCCCAAGGGCTTTTGCTAAGAGCTTTGATGATCATTCTTCCAGCAACATTGTGGCGTCCAGTTTTCATGCTGGAGATGATATGATTTTGGCAGCCTGAAAGCACGTGGAGTGCACTCTCTAATTGATGACAGCCTGGGAGAGGGCATAGTGGGTCAGAAGACCTTTTGAAGTGAACCGCATGTTTTTGGTCATAGAGGGTGCCCGTGCGACATTGAAATATAGTGCGCTTCATGGTTGTGGATATACAGGACACGTTCCTTCGAAGAACTTCCGAAGTTCTTGACTTGAGTCAAGTTAAGTTATGCACAATTGTTTTCAAACTTCCCCTCTTCTCATAGAATTTTTCTGGACGAATCAGGCACTTTCTACTATTACGCTGCAGTACATTGTTCACATAATGTTTGGAGTATTTATCTGATTCAACAACTTTGAAGCCTTTGAGCATACTCTACTTCGTCCTACTATATACACCAACCCTCAACAAATATGATTATCCTTTCGTCGCGGTCCAAGTTTCATGAGTTCAGCACTTATTGGCCAGCGCTGGTTCGAGGCCGCACATTTGCCCAACCTTGCCTTTTCTCTGATTCCCCTGTCACACACTGTACTCTCAAAAGTGAGACAAGCGCTCCTACTAATTCCAAAGCTCTTTCTGAGGATGCCTTTCATATTTTGCAGAACCAGCGAAACTTTGCATTAATCTCAGTAGTCATGACTTTTTGTTTGGCTGGCAAAGCTGAGCACCTTAATCCTTCCCTTCCCCTTAACTACCTGGCTGAAGGTCAGATCCCGTTGTAACCTTTGCCGGCATAAACCAGCAAACCAAGCAGCCAAACTAATTACTGAGGTACTACATTACCTCTTAGCCAACCACAGAATCATTTCTGATGATGCTGAAGAGGCCCTCCACTGATTGCAGGCCTTGTGTCCTCATTGCATTATCAACTTGCATCAAGGGTACATGGCAACTCCTTGCAACAATTGATATTATGAAGAACTGCCCTTACAACGGTGTCACTCTGGAGGGCCTTTTGTCATCTGTGCCTATGAGTGTTGTGCATGGGCTTTCCAGTTTCCAATGCCATACAGCAACAAGATACCTCCCAAGGCGAGTATCAATGTCATACAAACACTAACTGCATGAATGCAGCAGCTGTCAAAGGTCATAGGGTACAAGAGTCAGAGCAACACATGAAATAATTCAGGGTGTCTAACCTGAGCAAACTGACAACTCTCGAATGCAATTCCTGCGAAATTGCAGCTGCAAGCAAAAGCACCACGTCCAGACGCCAAGGACAAGTTTCCAGATGTCAGCCCCTAACCAAATACAAGGGAGCCTGGCCTTGCATAATGTCGTTGGACAGATGCCTCCCTGCACTCAAGTTCTTGAGCCATTTGGGGTATACGCCTTTGTACCCCAGAAGTAACGTGCGTTCAATGGCAAAATGAAATACCTGCTGGAACAGGGGAAAAAAATAAGCGCATGCTGGCTTCCTCTGCAGCAGCAGCTGCTGCTGCACCTGCTGGAGCCTGCTTCCTGCCGTTGCCAACAGTGTTGGCTGCAGTGTTGCTGGATTTGCATAAAACAGCTCCAAGCAGTTCCTTGTAAGAGGAAAAACACAAATTGGGCTATTGCTGCTCCTGCTGTTGCTGCTGCTGCTGCTGCTGCACTGGTGGTACATCACTCTGCAATCAACAAAAAGCAACCACTCAAGCTTCAATCAATGAGCTTGGGAGGAATCCAAGTGACATCAGTTGTGGCATCTGTGCAAGGAACGCTCCCCCGTGCGGCCCATAAAGTGAGTGACTGCCCTCATTACAAGGGAAGACTGCTGAAGAGGACGGCCAGCAACCAACCTTTTCCTAACTCCATACATTGCTGCAGAACAGAGTTGCAGCTGAATCGAGCTCCGAGCATTGCAGCTGTTACCCCCTCACCACCACCCCCATAGTTTAACCAAGGGCATCTGCACCATCGCACCCATCGACTCTGCAGCCTCAAGGAGCATGACCAAACAAAACATAATTCTGCCAGGAGAACTGCCTGCGATGACACCATCCTTGACAGATTGGAAGACAGGCTGCCCTCTTCCATGCCCCCCCCCACCTCTCTCTCCCTCTGCCAAAATCTTATGAACAACCTTCTCAACTGTATGTTCTGCACGGCAAGCGAACAGAAAGCACCAGAGAGCCTACCATACGAAGCACTGATGCTCTGAATTACTAGCAGGGCAAATTCAATTTTTCCAGGTCCTGCACACTCCTATCCCATCCCTTTTGCACAACAGCGCCTGCCCACAGAAGGCTAACTACATGGAAACACGTTACAGGTTACAAAAACAGAAGGCCTTCAGTCAAAACATCTGACTGCTAGGCTAGGCCTACATTGAGGCGCTTGCGCAACAATGCCCTCAGCCGCACGTAACAGACCTGACAGGACGAGCATTCAGCCACAAAGCAAGGAACAGGGGAGGAATGCCATGTCAAAAGCACCACCTTGACCAAACGCAACCCTGGGCATATTTCAATGTACTCCAACAACTTCTTTGCAACCTGTCATGCTTCCTGAGGGGTCAGAATGTAGCCCCCACCACTAACGACATATATTCCATATCCATCTTCGAGCTGACCTACCTCTGCAACATATGCTATCAAAACAGTGATGTCGTCCATCTTCCCCCCTGATAGTTGCTTTAGCTGGCAGCGGCCCCCCTTGAATGATGTCCCTAACAGTTTCTCCCACCATGGGATGTCCAGCCTGCAATGGAAGCGAAGAGAAGAAGAGTTTGAGATTGTGCCAGAGCACTGCTGGCAGTGGCTATGTGCTTCACCACACAACAGCCTTGAGGGTGAGAAATCGATTTTCACATAGCTATTACGCATTTTGTACCAGAGTGGCACCTTAGGCTAATTTGAATGACGCCTCCTATCCAGCCAACAAAGCGCGCAGCATTTCCTGGTGAATACAGCAAGCAAGAGCATGATGCCAGGGGTTTCAACTCAGCCTGCTTGCAGCAACTTCATTCAGCAGTCTTGCTCCTAGATCTTGCACAATGGTAGCACTCCCTGGAGGACAAGGTGAGACATCCAATCACGAGTGCATGCGAGTGCTGCTGCTGCTGGTGCCAAACACTCTCCTTGGCCTAAATGCATCATGCATGAGGCTAGCAGTCAGGGGTCTCTACTGGAGGCCTTCTACCACTGTTATCCTGTCATCTTGCATACCACCACATATGCCCCCTAACAAGCCATCAAAACCGAGCACACCCACCCTTGCGATAGGGCTTCCTTAACGTACGGCGACTGAAATTCCGAGTCGCCTGCATGTTGCTGCGCCAAGTTTGCCAGCATGGTGGCAGCGCGCTGCACATCGCCTGCGCTCTGGGGGGCCAAACTTATGATCTCAGACTCGAAAACATTGTCCCACAGACCATCACTGCCTGCGCGTACGTCGGGATAAGAAAGAACAAGGGTGCAACTTGCACGAAGTTCATGAATGCATCTCTCCTTTTGCAGTGTGGCTCAAAGAAGAGCCCCAGCTTTGTCCTTGCACCCATGGATGGGTGCGCAAGCCTCTGGAGTCTAGACCAGCTTGATCACAACACACTTTTACAGAGCAGATTTGGTGATGCCAGACTTTGAAATACTCAAATATTGATGGAAAGCTATTGAGCAATCATGTAGTACATGCTACAAGTGTCACATTTTTTTATACAACCGACAAAAAAAAGTCCTGCTTGCTGCCTCATTTCTCTTGCCACAGGGTGCGAGCAGGCTGTGGAGCCAAGATTTGGAGGCCTTTTTAGCGCACCTGCTACAATTACATCTCCAGGTGCAAGGGGTATGCTGTATGTATCTGCCATTTCCGCTGTGTCTGTGGCTTCTACAAATTCAGGGAAGGCTCCAAATTGTAGTGGGCAGTCAAAGTAATGCTGCAGCGCCCTGGACTTGGCAATGGAGCGCTTATTTCGAATGACCATGAACCCGCTATCTCCCTGCAAAAAAACACAGCCGGGGAAAGGAGGGGAAAGTGGCTTTACAACAGCATTCTAACTGGGGCTGTTTAGTTGCAATCATAAAATCATCCGCTTTGTCCCTGGGTAACCCATATGTGGAACCCTGGTTGCAAGCATGGCCCAGCCCAAAGAGTACATTGAGCCTTACCAAGTTTGCTGCTTCTAGCGTTTTATGCTCAGGGTCTAGCTGCATGACGCATGCTGTGGCTGATCCAGGCACTTTAGTTTGCTGATGCCCCGCATTGAGCGCACCCTGCGGGAATAAAGAGGCAGAGGGAAAGATTTATCCCTCTGGGCAAGCGAGCTTCTGTGGAAGCAACACTCTTCATTGCAGCACAATGCTCAAGGTTGTTGCCGGGCAAACAGCACAGACTGGTCAGCACACCCGGGGATCCACAACTGGCCCTGCAGTCCCGTCTTCCGAGCTGAATTTGCCGCTGCCCTCCAGGTATTCGCATGCCATCTTCATGAACATGCGTGAGTAGTCTGCAGTACAGGGGAGTGCAGGGAATGCATGTCGGGGGGGCATGTGCTCTTGAGCTCAATGCTGGTGGTGCAGGCTTTTGTGATGCTTGACAAATTCAACATCTCAACAACAACAACAACAACAACAACAACAACAACACCACCACCACCACCACGACAACAACAACAACAACAACGAGTCAATGAACAATGAGGCCACATGATCATCCCATCATGGCCTCTGATGGTGCTGCTGCAACATACCAGCGGGATTGACGCCTGTCTCCTGCCAGCCCCCCACGCCATCGGCCACGCCCATTGCGCCCCCACAGGCGTCACTGATGAAGTAGGCATCCTCCCCGCCATAGTGCAGCTGTGGAGAGACGAGGGAGACAGAGCTTGGATTTTTTTCGGAGGGGTCTCCTTTGGAAGCAGGCAGCACAGAGTCACAACACACTTATACAGGCCGGACGCGGTGCAGGCACTCGTGAGTCCTCCCCCTAGATTGCTAGATGCACACACACACACTCCCCCAAAAATGAATGCAGAAAATGCATTGCAGTCAGTCTGCAGCACTCCCCACCAAAGAACCTGCTGCTGTCTGTCAGACTCTCTCTGCCCTCGCCCCCCCCCCTCTCCCCCGCTTGCCTTTTCGGGGTGTGGTAAGTAAGACGCGGCTATCCGGAGCACGATGTTCTTGCCGCTGGCGTCTGCTGGCAAGGGCTCGTCAAACACATAGCGCTTGGAAAAGGCGCTCCCCTCGACCTGCTCGATGACCGCCTGGCTCGCGGGGAGTGCATCCGCATGCGGCTTGCTGGCCTTGCCCTTGCCAAGGAACTTGAGCATGGACGTCTTGCCCCTTCCTCGGGAGGAGGAGCAGGCGCAAGGGTTTAGGTTTCCGGCAGGGTTCACTAGCTGGGAGCCATTGCTGCCGAGCCTACTGATCATACTGTCATCTTAGACTTTCAAATCATCTGCACGAACTGGTGCACGACGATTCTGTCTCGAAACCCTTACTTTTGCCTGTCCCTAATCAAGAGGAAAATTAAATCTACTTTGTTGTTGGAAGTGGCAGGAGGAAAATTAGGATTTGTCCAGACGTTTGCCAACATGTCTCACAAATCGGTTCACCAAAAATGGCGCCTGGAATTGTTCGTCAAGGACAGAGCTGATGCTGCCTCTTGCAGGCAGTTCCTGCAAGAAAATGGAATTAAAAGGGTTAATATTCCCAACAAGCACAAGGTGTGTGCATCCACTACTGGCCAGTAGTGGAGCCAGGAGCACTCAGGAGGGATGCTGCGCCTTGCGATGGCAGGCCCCCCTTCATCATGTCAAAACAGAAACTGGATGCATTCTGGCCTGACAGGGTGAGGACCTTGTAGGAATTTGCCAAGCACTTCAACCAAATGTGGACGTTTGCTTGCACTGGAGGTGAGCGCCCTGCAGCCACCTTAGAAGTGCCAGAGTGGGGTCCTCTCACTGTTTTATGTGCCATTTTGTTTGCACCTGAAAGCTGCAGTGCTGTAGGGTGCCAATGCCTAGAAATGCTGTTGCTCAGACTGAGGAACATCCACACGTCATATTGCACGGCATCATTCTTGCACATTGCAAGAAAAGAAAATTACGTAGGCAGAGGACACTCTCCCAATAAAGGAGACACATTGTGCAGCTGTTTAGGAGGCTGAAATTTTTTCTGGGAACAAACTGTGTTTATTGTGTGCGTCCACGACATTTAAATGTGGATTGGAGAGGAACCAATTGGGTGGAAAGAAATTTCTGGGGATCGAAGTGCCTTCCAGGGCCTTCGCTTTAACATGCAGGGAAAATTCCCATTGCAATTATACATACACATGGATACTCACACTGTCTCAATGCTGTGATTCACATCATTGATCATTGACCATGTTTTTCCCTGGGCGCTGGCCATGTAGCTGTTGCTGCTGAGGTAGACAATATGTTGCAATTTGGTGAACAAGGAAAATGTGAGCGTGCTTTACAAGAAGCACTGTTCTGGGTGATCTATGGACATTTCAAAGAGATCAGTCCTTGCTGCTGTGTTTGCTCTTCTTTGCAGTTGTAAGCACCAGCACCAGCATCGTTCAATGGACAAGAGCATGAAGCACATGGTCCAGACCATGCAAATCCTTCACCAGCAGGCCAGCGCGCACAGTCTGCTCCTGGTCAGTGGCGGCGGTAAAAGGCTGAAGCAGTTTGAGGCCTGCCAGGTGCTTGATCAGCTGCACCCCAAAGAGCCCACTTACGGGAGGCTGCCGCTGCAGCTCCCAATTCACTGTGCTTTCAACCCATACCTGGAAGGGGAAGCTGCTGCAGAGGAGCGACAGCGTTTGCAGAAAAAGCTGCAAGCTGGAGTGGCCGGAGTGTACCTGCAAATAGGTAGGAATGGGTGGAAGCTCAGGCAGACTTGGACTGAAACTGTGAGGTGGTGGCCTGAAGAGTGCTGGTAGACCAAGAGGCAAAATTGGGGTGCAGCATCATTCTCGATCCCGGCCTTTGACATCTCGCCATCTGGTGTTCCGTTACTTATGTTGACCCCAGGGGATTAGCAGGAAAACAATCACCTTGTTGACAAGTAACTGCTCATGCACTCGTGTGCTCAACACTCTGCAGCCAACCCTTAGATACGATCTAAAAGGGAGCTTAGACAGTCCTCGTTTGAAAAGCTGCTCTTGCTCCTTTACCTTCCTTTACCTCACGGTGCCATCGTGCCTTTGTCGGCAGGCACTGACACAGTTAAGCTGGCAGAGGGGCTAGATTTTTTGCGGAACTGCACCAAAGGAGCAGATCAATTGCAGCTCCACGGCTCAGTCCTCCTTCCCACACGGAAGCTGCTGGCGCAAATGACATTCCGGCCTTGGAGTGGCGTCGTCCTCAGTAAAAAGTAAGTGATTGTCATTATGCCCAAGAGCTTGCTTTCTCTCTCTCAAGCCAAGGTCCTGCACAGCCCTCCTTGCATGGTCCTGGAAGTTTTACTGCAGTATGCAGCACATTTGCCCGTCTACAATCAATTGTCTCCATTTCTCCAAGCGATCACAAAACAGAAAACCCATTTTTCAATCAAGGCAGTTGCTATTGACGGGTTTGTTATTGGGTAATTTCAAATTTCACTTGCTCTCCTGCACTTGCTGTGTAGGTTTTTCACAAGTGTTGAGACTGCAAACTCACTAATTGCCCAAGTGATGCGCACTTATGCGCGGTATGGTGTGGTTCCAGTAATTGAGTCTCCTGTGAGCAATAGCTCAGAGCTTCGCAGGGTTCATGATCTATTGGATTTGTATGACCATGCATGCGGTCAGCATTGATGTACTTTCTCATGTGCAAAAGAAGCATTCATGTGAAAACTATTTTATCCCGTTTAGAAATAAGAATATTGGCAAATTGCCTGTTGCTTACCAGCATATTTTTATCTTTGGCCTGAGCTTGTTTGCAACTTATCTATCATACATGTATCTATTAAGCATGTTCAGAGATGTTAATTTACGTGTCAGGGAGTCATGTCATTTGAGGTTGCAGGTACCCTTTCTTTCACACATCCAGAAAATGGTTGCAAGAAGAAGCAATAAAGCTGGCCAGGTTTATTTGGTAAATGCCTGTGTAAACAGTTTATAGTGCTGTGCATATCCTGAAGCTATTGAAATAGATGGAAAGGTTTCCTTCTTAAGCCCCAAGATCATCTTTATCGTAATGCCATGATTTCATAATATCACATTGAAAAATACATTTCATTCATTCGCATACAAGGAATGATTATTTCTCTGGAGTAATCAATGGAAACACCGGAATCAGTACATGACATGCAAATGGAAGAAAAAGAAGCTCTTGGAGTGTTTCCTCGGTCGTCCTCAAAACTCCTCAAAGCCGGGCTGTGCAGGCCACCTCCCCGCACCCTTGGAGGGGGACCAACCCATACTGCTAGGGCATGTGCTTTGGGTTACAGGTTGACAGCTGAAAATCTGTCATGTTGGGCTCCAAGGAGTCCATGATCTAACTCTGCCAGCAGGACCCGTTGGGTGAGGGAAGGTGAGAGGGTTTTATAGCTCTACCTGCCAGGCAGTGCTTACCAGGGGGCTTTGTTTCATACTTCCAAGTTGGGCATAAATGTGCCTGTAACAAAATCAAACCACCCTAAATTAGTTAGGTCAACTGAAAAAGAAGAGCCTTGTGCCGAGTTCTGGAGTCATGGAATGCTGCATGCTCACATGCAGGCTTTATGAAACAGGAGTCTACAGAATGTGCATGCTAACTTAAAATTCATCAGGGTAGCAGAGGAACTCACAATATGAAAGTATACGCAGATGCCTGGAACGTGTGGTCCGTACCAGAGGCCAAATTGCAGGCAAAGCATTCTAACAAAGGAGACACACCAGACACTGATGTTGCCCAATGGCTCTGGAACTACAAGCAGAACAAAGCTGCTGAACAAAGCGCAGTAGCAGCAAGCAATACAACCTTTCGCTATGGTCATATCATCCCCAGTATCTTGGGCTGTCAACATCTCAGGAAGTGTAAGAGGTCCTCCCAGGAAGGATAACAAAATCGATACAATGTTCAATGGCATCCTGTCACCGTTGGAAAGTGGGCCTTACCCATCCTCAAAAATGATGGGCTTACAGTGGCTTTCTCAAGACACATACACAGAAGGCTGACTGAGGATCCGTGCTGCCAACATTGCTGGAGCCCAGTGAGCAAAGAACACACCCATGAATCTCAATGCTACGATGACATGCCCACCTGCGATACCTGTTACCGCACATACCACTGGGGCTGCCTCATAGACATCAAATTATGCTCGCTGCAGGATCAGGCGTCGAGCAAGCCTGATGAGCACTGGAATTACTCTGCATGTGTCCCCCTATCTCATCCTCGAAGGTTGGAGAGACGCAATTTCTCTGAAGAACACGAAATGATCCCTGATCCATGTGCACTGGCATCCTTGATGGGAGGCTGCTGAGATGCTATAGATGCACCCAGACCTACAAGCCCATGTAAAAGCTTTTGAGAAGGAACGTCTGGAGCATATAGTAGAAGCAACGTCAAATGACTTAAATTATCTTGTAAACCAAGGCTCAAAAAGGCAATCCTCGATGCCCCTCCGACTCTCCATGGCTCTCAACGACTGGATGAACCCTTCGCAAGAATGTCACTTTTTACTTCCAACCTACAAATCCCCAGGCAGATATCATGCCAACTTGAAAATGTGAGATTATTATAAGAATTGTTGACCTTATGAATGAAACCCTATAACGTGATCCAGCTGATAAGGCTATAGCACCTGTACAATTGCCTGAAGTGATCACCTGTGAATCTGCCTGTATCTTTTAACACAAGTGGCAAATGCGTTGGCATGCTCACTATTGAAAGGCCCCTTTCAGTTGGGCTCCGGACCTTGCTCGAAGCTTATAAAGCAGCCAAAAAGGTAGGCAAGCAAGCAACCATCCAACCACCCGTCCAGGATGCAGCAACAGGAATTATGGGCCTCCTATCACGCCAGAAGGCCCAACAAAAGCAACTCTCTGCTTAAAGCAGAAAGGCCCACAACTCCAACGCATCGATAATACCTCCCCACATCTGATCAGCCCTGCATAAATGGTGCATGGTCTCCACAGAAAGGTTCTCCAAACCTCTTGAATTTGACTCTACCTGCAACACTTATTTCAGCACAGATCACCGCGACCAGGTGTTCCTTAATTTATGTGTGGTGTTTTCACTGCATGCGTAGTTTTTCCATCTTTTTCACTGCGACCAGGTCTTTGGGGCATGTACTTGTGCGAACTACTCTGGCCGCTCCTTCTGCCATCCTTCTCATGATGATGAAATCATGTTACAACTCCTGCGCCACGCAGTAAACTCCTCCATCCAAGCCGGCGAACCAGTTGCCACCTTCATGCTCCTGCCTCCCTGGAGAGGCTTCAGCTGCAATGCCTACATGCGTTGGCTGAACCAATACCCAGGTCTTGTGCAAGTGCTAGCCAGATTCCCCGCTGTAACCATCCAATTCCAGACACCTCAAGACTGCCAGTATTAAACCAGTGGTTTAATTCATACCTAACCCTGCCCAACCTTCTTACCCCACGCAAATCATTGCTGTCTGGAACCTTCATGTCAGCGAGGCACTAGATAATGCCAATAAAGATTGGCTTCAACTTCTCAAGCGAGACATACCAGATGCTCACTAGCTGCCCCTGCAACCTCCAGATTCTGCCATACCACTGCATGATCATCACCACCTGACATCAGAGAAAAAGAAAAACAACGTTAGCAGAGGAAACTCTCCCTACATCAATAAAGGAAAAGGAGACACATTGGCTCAGAAGAGCCGTGAGTCCCCTCCACCACGAAGCTACAAAAAGAAGACTCTAATGGGGATCTGGAGGGTTATTGGAAGCGCCCGGCTCCATAACCAGGCTGCAAGAAGCAATCTTGTTTTCAATAGCACACCTAGTGGTAACAAACTTGTTGGCATACATAACAGAATGGGCATGAAGTTTGCGAGCAAGTTTATTGGCGTGTTGGCAGTCAAGTCCCGATTTTTTAAATTGGTTAAAGGTGTGCTCAGTGTAGGATAGGATAGGATAGGATAGGGTTACATAGCTGTACCTGCCTACAAGGGCAGCTTAGCTGAAGCAAAAGGTGCCTGCAACCAAACCAAACTAAACTTGTGCAAATGTCAACTGAAAGCCTTGAGCTGAGTTCAGAAGCGTCAACTGTAAAAATCACACTCACACTGTCACTCTAATGAAACAAGCACGCAAAGTCATGCTCAAAAAACTCCATAAGGCTGTAGTGTTAGGAATATACACTTTTGTGTTTTCACAAGAAGCACAGAAAGTTTGAGAACAGCACCGCTCTGAAAAAGGCCTAAGAGGCCATAGTAAATGTGTTATGTTCTGCTTTGCACTTCAGTTCTCAGCATCCACTGTTAAAGATGCAGTGTAGCAGGTCCCACCAACACCCAAAAGGATGGTGTGGAGAGTCACAAATTTGGCATTAATGAGTTTGCAGAGGTCTGCATGCTGCCGCTGTGCCGCCTCCAACTGTTGTCCAGGCCTTGTGTCTTCACAGTGCTTGGTTTTAATCAAGTGCACATGCTGTTGTTTTACATTCAGTTGGTGGGGTTGCCTCACGCGGTTGGCTGTTGTGGTCCTCAGTGAGGGGTTGTGTCTGCTGTGTAAGGCATGATGGTGTAAGCAGGAGGTAGAAGGAGAAAAAGTGGGTTTGGCTTTATAGGGAGTAATCAATATAGCATCAGGACGGCTGGAGGTGAGTCAAGATCTCTTGGGAAATTTTCTTTGGAAGAGGTAAGGGGGTATTATTATGTTTTATGCATGTGCAGGGATTTGAAGGTTGTGCTGCGCCAACCTATCACCACTTCCTATATCCATGTTAACCAAGCCTGCTCCCCAAGGGCTTTTGCTAAGAGCTTTGATGATCATTCTTCCAGCAACATTGTGGCGTTTAGTCTTCATGCTGGAGATGATATGATTTTGGCAGCCTGAAAGCATGTGGAGTGCGCTGTCTAATTGATGACAGCCTGGGAGAGGGCAGAGTGGGTTAGTGGAACTTTTGAAACGAACCGCATGTTTTTGGTTATAGAGGGTGCCAGTGCGATACTGTAAGATGGTGCGCTTCATGGGTGTGGATATACAGGACATGTTCCTAAAGGCATTGCTGATTTTCTTATCTTCATGTGGTAACAAACTCTGATAATATGAGTAGTAGCCTGTTTTGGAGTTGGCATATCCAAGTCTGTGTTTTGTATGCATACGAGACTTGAGAGCATTTTGAAGATTGGGGAGGTAGGTGATTTTAGGATTGGGTGTAGGAGCTGTGGATGTGCCAGCAGTTTGTTCTCTTTTTTCCTCCTTGGCTAACCAGAATATGTGAGAAAATGGATTTCCTCCAGGACCTGCGCCAGGGATCCCAGTATCAGCCACGTTATTATTGGCTTGGCTTGCTTGATATTTAGCAATAGCATCTGCACATTCGTTACCAGCAAAGCCAGCATGAGATTTTACTTGTAGAAACAAATATTGGTTTGTGAGTTGCTAATGAGGGTAGATATGGTTTTTAAGACGTCCCCTTAAATACGTTGTTTGTGCTTCTCTGGGTAAATAAGATGAATCCTTGCAGCTGTGTTCCAGACTGCAATAATACGTAGGTCCCAGGTGTGCTGAGAAAGGGGTACTTCCTGGTTGATGGAGGATTGTGGATCGTTGTAGCATAGGCTGGTACGACCGATGGTTCCAAGTCCACAACAGAGATGTGGATAGGCAGTGATGATTATGGAATAGGGGTTAGTTATCATGTGTTGTCCCCATACAGGGAGGAACATGAAAGTAGCAGTGGCCTCTGTGTTGAGATTGGCTGAGTAGATAGCATGGCGTAAGGCCTGAGTCATAGCTTCCTCGGTGTAAATGGGATGGCAGACAGAGAAACCGGAATATCTGGGTGAGAAGGAGTTATGATGGGCACCAAAGAGAGTGTCTCGGGGGTCAGTGCTCCAGTTGTGTTGGTATTGTGGGTTGTGGTCCAGGGGGGAGGCCATTTTTTCTTGAGTTACCAGGGCCCATTCTTTAAGAGCAGTGTGGATGTGAATTGGCAGGGCCCGCGAAAAGGATGATTTAATCTTTTTGCTAGGGTACTTGTTTTCAAGCATAGTCTTGCGAGCAAGGAGCCCCTGCAGCTCAGATGCAAACTAGTAGGAGCAGGTGTTATGGCTTCATGTAAGCCCGCAAGCTTGGCCTTATAGAAAGCCTTGTAAAGGAGTTGAAATCGGCTAGGGGTTATTATCCCAACACATTTACCTTGTGTGTTGTAAATGCATACCATGTATGATTTGTAAATCTCTGGGAGGAGAAAGGGAGGTGGAGCACGAGGGTGGGGGCTGTGTCGTTCAGTGTCTAGTGATGTTTGACTAGGGTTTTGTTTTACTTTGTACTTGACGAGGTCAATGTCATGCAGCCAAAATTCACTGCAACCAGTGGGCTTTATGTCTACTTGTGGGTTGGTGGGGTGGTACGTCAAAGGTAACTTTATTGCATAGTTCTGTGTCTAGTTTTTGCCTCCAAGTGTTAATAGCATGAGGCTTTTCAAAGCCTTGTCTTTCAAGGTTAAGGGAAGGGAAAGGAAGGGTTTCATAGCTGTCACAGCTACGGTACCTGCCTGCAGGGGCAGCTTAGCTGAAGCAAAACGTGCCTGCAACCAAACCAGTCCAATCTAAAAAAACAAAATGGGCTAGAAGCTCAGTAACAGCATTTCAAGGTTAGAAGGGCAGAGTCTGCTGTGGTTTGGGAGAGGTCAGGTTCGCTCTGCCTGGCTTCAAAATCAAGTAGGCACTTTTAAAATTCAGGCCAGATTTCTTTAGTTTCCTCAGGCTCCCAGGAGGGCAACCAAGTGACCCTTATGAGCTCTTCTTTAGACTGACATTCTCTGTCAATTTTCAGTGCATTGCTAAGGTCTGCACAGGCGACAAGCCCATGTGTCAGCTGCGTCTACCTCTTGTCTTTGCCCATCATTGTAGCAGCCAAGTTCTTTTATGCATTTCCAGAGGTACGTTCGTTGGCAGACATCACAGATATACATATCAAGGAGCCCCAGAACCCAGAAGACTGGCAGAAGACCCGTGCTGCCAGCTCTGTTGGAGTCCAGTGAGCAAAGAACATACTCATGAATCCCAATGTTACGATGACATGCCCAACTGCGATACCTGTCACCGCACATACCATTGGGGCTGCCTCATAGACATCAAATTATGCTCGCCACAGGTTCGGGCACTGAGTAAACCTGATGAGCACTGGGGCTGCCCTGCATGTGCCCCCCTGTCCCATTCCCAAAAACTGGAAAGACAAAATTTCCCTGAAGAGTACGAAATGATCCATGTGCAATGGCATCCTCGATGGGAGGCTGCTGAGATGCTACAGATGCACCCAGACCTACAAGCCCACGTGCAAGCTTATGAACAAGAAACGCCAGAACAAATAGCAGACCCCCCACCAATGAAACGGATCTCGACAACCTTGTTAGACAAGGCTTTGAAGGCAACCCCCAGAACCTCTCCAACTCTCCATGGCTCTCAACTACTGGATGCGCCATCCGCAAGAATGTCACCTTTGACTTCCAACCTACCAACCCCCAGACAGATATCATGCCAACATGAAAATGTGAGATAATTGTAAGAACCGTTCAAGTTAACTATATGACAGAGACCCAGAGGAGCCCATCTGATGAGGACACGTTACCTAAACATATGCCTGAAGTGCTCACCCGTGAATCTGCCTGTATCTATAACACAAATGGCAAATGCGTTGGCATGCTCAACATAGAAAGGCTCCAGACCTTGGTTGAAGCCTATGAAGCAACCAAGAAGGCAGGGAAATACGACACCATCCAACCACCCGCCCAGGATACTATAGTATAGCCACAGAAATAATGGGCCTCCTATCACGTCAGAAGGCCCAACAAAAGCAACTCTCTGCTAAAAGCAAAAAGGTACACAACTCAAACGCACTGATCACACCTCCTCACATCCAATCAGCCCTGCATAAATGGTGCATGGTTTCCACGGAAAGGTTCTCCAACCCTCTCAAATTTGACTGTACCTATAACACTTAATTTAGCACAAGTCACCGGGACCAGATCTTTGGGGCGCACATTGATGCCTTCTCTGTGCGCTACTGTGGCAACTCCTACGGCACGCAGTGCACTCCTCCTTCCAAACCAACGATCCAGCTGCCACATTTATGCTCTTGCCACACTGGAGAGGCTTCAGTTGCAACACCTACATGAGCTGGCTGAACCACTATCCAGGTCTTGTGCAAGTGTTAGCCAAATTCCCCGCTGGAAACATCCAATTCCAGATACCCCAGCACTGGTTCAACATCATACCTACCCCTGCCCAACCTTCCTGCCCCATGCAACTCATTGTTGTCTGGAACTGAAAGTTCCTCTGCCCCGCAGTAGAACTGTGGTTATTGTAGGCGAGTGAGAAGTGTGACGCTTCCCCTTATTGCTGCTCGCATGCCCATTCTTTCCTTCTTGGGCATCAGACCTTCTTCTTGGTTAGCTTAGTTTTGGCTCTCGCCCTTGCCTGGTGCCAGGTTTTTGCCTGGCAGACTCAGTCAGTTTGGACCTTCAGTTCAGTCCTTGCAGTTCAGTCCTTGCCTTCCGTTGCAGTTCAGTGTCTTTTGCTCCTTGGAGTTCTTCTCTAGTCCCTGCTTGCTTGTCTTCTCCTGCCGTTTGCTTTTCTTGAGGAAGCCACACAGGCTTGTGTTTCGTCCTTGCGGTTTTGGTCTGCCCTCCCATGTAAGGAATACGCCTCACGAGCCGGAAGAGAACCTACAGGCCAGAGAGGCACTAGATACTGCCAACAAAGACTGGCTCCAACTCCTCAAGCAAGACATACCAGAAGCACGTTGGCTACCCCTACAACTTCCAAATTCTGCCATACCACTGCATACTCATCTACGCCTAACATCAAACAACTGGAGGAAGAAATTTCAATACCTTCCCCACGATGCCCATTCCTGCTTGCACAGATGCCCTCGGGCAAGGACAGCCGTCGATCTTGCCATCTACAAAAAGACGTTCACATCTAAAGTCAAGAACTGGAGAGAGATCACCTACACAGATGGTAGTGTCATTCAACACAAAGATGACTCTCCGCCATTGGTTGGCTCAGGTGTATACAAGCCGAGCAGAGAAGCTACTCAATCATCCCAACAGCTACAGTTGCACATAAATCCCAATGGACATGGACCTACAAACACTTTCAACAGAGCAGAACTAGCAGGCATTTTAGTAGCACTCCAACAAGGACACACTGACATAGCCTCTGATAGTGCATCCTGCCTCTCCCAGATATCTAAACAGACCCTTTACCCAATGCGCATGAGGACCCACCTTCATGCAGAACTTATCCAAGCCATCTCAGATTTGTTAAAGTACTCCCCACACTCTGTACATTTCTACAAAGTTAAAGCCCACTCTGGAATTATTGGTAATGAGGGGGCTGACGCCTGCGCCCGCACTGCAGCACTTCTGAACACCACGGACATTACACTTCCAGTTGCCAGGGATCCCTTCCACAACTTTTACTGGCTTTCCTTGAAATCTGCAACTGGCAGCAACGATGAATTACATCATTCCCGCACTGCTCGCACTGCCCAAACTCACTACCTCACCAATTTGACAGGCAGGCTTTAAACACATTTGCACAAAAAGCATAAACTCGGCTCTGCTGACACTTCAGGCTACTTTTACACCAGCTGGCAGAGGCTTTACAATATCATACGGCCCACTCTCCTAAGCACCACTGTCAGTTCAGAAGCTCATATCCCACCCTCTCAGCTTGCCAACAAAGAAATCAGCAACTCCTTTTGGAATGATCCAAAGATCACCCTTAAACAGCAGATTGATGTCATTAAATACCGCACGGGAACTGTTTACACCCAAAAACATGCCATTAGATTCAAGGTGTCCAACACCTCTGCACGCTGTCCATTATGCGGCGGTATGGAGAGCATAAATCACATTGCCCTTAGATGTCTTAACCCAACTATGAATGGAATGCACACCAATAGGCATCATATTGGCCTTAGCTTCTGTATTAAAGCCCTTAGCAAAGGCAGGTTCGGTTCATCCCTCATTGGTATGGATGCCTGCCGAAATGAGGGACTCCTGGAGCAGGGAATAGATGTTACTGAAAGTATCTCCCGAACAATTTCGGACTGGGTTTTCCCTAATGGTACTGGCTCCTCTGCCTGACACCAAAGTCGCCCGATCTCACCACCTTGATCCTACCAAAATCCCTCCTCAAGATAGGGACATTCATCTTGTTGGATTTAAATTCTGCCCTGATACCAACCCTTTATCCACTCTGGAAGCTGCAACTGCCCAGCATGCCAACGCTTTGACAAGGCTCAAAACCCGCAGCTCAAGAAACCCTAACAGGAACAACAAAGTTACCTTGCACATCATCTTAGTTGGTGTGGCAGGCACTATTTATAAGGACTATACCATTCAACCTCTTATCGACTTAGGTTTAACTGGGCAGAAGGCTAAATCATTAGCATCCAAGCTGAGTTGCCATGCTATCCAAAAATAAACAGCTATTATTATAACACCAGACATGCACTTCATTTCCAGGGGACTTTTGGGGGAGGGTTTGCTGGGCACATGGAGGAGGAGAGCAGGAGAAGAAGAGTCCGGGCGATCAGGAGCATGGCAGCTAACCCTCCAGATCCTCATTATATCTGTTTCTGGCTTTCTACTAGGCTAGCTTTGTCTAGTTTAGGTTTGAGGGCCCTTTGGTGAGATCTTTTCTAGCTTTCTAGCTTGCTAGGGGGACTTTCCTTAATGCACGCAGCCTTTTGGCTTGCGTAGTCTTCTCTTTTCTTTCTTATCAAGGAATGGAGATTCGGAGTTTATAGGTTCATAACCACCATGTTGATTGCATAATTGGCAGCAAGCACACTCAATATCAGTGCGAGCAGCAGTTGAGGCAGTCGCAGGCTGAAAGCCAGCTTTCTTGAAGAAAGGCAGGGCCCACTTCTCAATAATCATTGTGACAAAATGGGTGTGGTATTGCACTTGGTGCCAGTGGTCGATGAGGCTTCTCCTTCCCTCTCTTTTATTGACCGTGCAATTTCTCTTCAACCATTTATATGGGTTATGTCAAAATCACGGTTAAATATAGCATTGATGGCATGGCTAGCTGTTTTTGCTTTTGTAAGGTTGTGGACTGAGGTTTTCTTATACTCCCAAACCTTAGAGGCTTGGCATAGCGAGCTGAGGGGGTTGATGACAGGAGGGGTGAGTTCTGTCGCTTAGTGAGTAATTTTCTTCTTGTTTTTGTAGTTATTGATTTGTGTAACTAGGCTGTGTGGAGCGTTTGGGCAGGAAGGAGGGTTGCGGATTTTGCCAGTATGGCCAGTACCTGTTGTGCATGGGGAGTTGGGCTGTGTTGGGATGCAAGTGACAGTGCTTTGACTGGCATTAGATCCTGGATTATTCTGGCTAAGGGGTTGAGACGTGGGCGTGGAGGTGTGTTTTAATGTTGAACGTGTGCGCTCGCTGGGTGGCCCTTCCATAGGTAGATCTTGTTGAGTAGGCATCAAAACATTAGAGCAAGCAGTATTTTGTGTTGAGGTATCAATTATTTGTGTGACATCAAACAATTGGAAGAAGAAACTTCAATCCCTTCCCCATGACACCCATGCCTGCTCACACAGGTGCCCCCAAGCAAGGGCAGCCTTCCATCCTGCCATTTACAAAAAGACGTTTGCATCGAAGATCAAGAACCAGAGAGGAATCACCTACACAGATAGCAGTGTCATTCAACACAAAGGTTATTCCCCACCACTAGTTGGCTCAGGTGTTGACAAGCCAATCAGAGACACTACTCAATTATCCCAACAGCTACGGTTGCACATAAAACCCAATGGACATGGACCTACAAACATCATAAGCAAAGCTGAACAGGAGGGCATCTTTGTAGCACTCCAACAAGGGCACACTGACATAGCCTCTGATTGAGCATCCTGCCTTTCTCAGATCTCTAAACAGACCCTCAACCCAATGCGCATGAGGAACCACCTCCATCATGCATGATGCAGAACTAAAGAAAAGAAAAGTCTACGCAGGCCAAAGACCGCGTGCATTAAGAGAAGGTCCTCTAACTGAAAAGCTAGAGGCCTCACCAGAAGGCCCTCTAAACCTACACTAGACACAGCTAGCCTGGGAGAGAGCCGGAAACAGAACTAATGGGGATCTGGAGGGTTGCTCGCCATGCTCCTGGACGCCCGGACTCTCCTTCTCCCGTCCTCCGCCACTGCGCGCCCAGCAAAACCCCTCCAGAAGCCCCCGCAAAAACGAAGAGCGTGTCTAATGTTGACAATAGTAGTTTGTCTTTGAATGGCATGGTCCCTAAGCTTGGATGCTAGTGATTTAGATTTTTGTTTGGTAAAGATCCCAGATCCATAAGGGGTGTGATTGTATACTCATTGTAAATGGTGCCAGCCACCCCAATTAAGATGATGTGAAAAGTCACTTTGTTATTCCTGTTTGGAATCCTTGAGCTGCGGGTTTTTAAGTCTAGTTATGGTGTGAGAATGTTGAGTTGCTGCACGTTCGAGATTGATGAAAGGGTTTGTGTCTGGGCAGAATTTCAGTTCAACAAGGTGGATGTCCCTGTCCTGAGGAGGGATCTTGGAGGGATCAAGGTGAGCTTGTCTGTCTAGAATAGGGCACACAAAGAGAGCATCAGGGCGGCTTTGATGGCGGGCAGGGGAGCCAGTACCATAAGGGAAAACCCAGTCTGGGATAGCTCTTGAGATGTTTTCAGGGACTTGTGTGCCCTGATCCAGGAGTCTCTGATTACTGCAGCCATCCATACCAATAAGGGATGAGCCAAACCGACCTTTACTGAGGGCTTTCACATAAAGGCTAAGGACTTCATGGTGTCTTTTGGTGTGCATCCCGCTCATTGTTGTGTTTGTATACCTGAGAAGTATGTGGTCAATGTGGTCCATATCATCGCAAAGAGGGCATCGTCCAGAACTGGAAGAAAAGTTAAAAGTGAAGGCATGTCACGGTCTCTGTGTGCACAGTGTATCTGTTCTGTACTTCATTATATTTGTTTGCTGTTTCAAAGTAAGGTTACAGCTTACAGGTTAAAGAAGGCCTCCAGTCAAAACGGTTGACTGATAGCCTGCTAAAAAAAAGCAAAAAATCATGTAGAAAAGGAAAAAGCTTGTTATTGTTTTGATTTAAGAAAGAAAAAACTATAATAAGACTGTTTCAGAGAAACCTTTGGATTTTGCCAGAAGGAGTTGCTGATCTCCTTGTTAGCAAGTCGAGAGATTGATTTGTGTGCTTCAGTGTTTACAGTGGTGGTGGGTGGTATGGTATCGTTAAGTTTCCGCCATCTCTGGTAGTGGTAGCCAGAGATGTCAGCAGAGCCAAGCTTGTGTTTTTTGTGCATATGTGCTTTAAGTTTGTCGTCCAGGTTGGTGAGGTGGTGGATTGAGAACGTGTGGGAGCGGTGCACACCATCATTCTGTGCGCGAGAGGTCTTCAAAGAGAGCCAATACAAATTGTGGAAGGGGTCCCTGGCATCTGGAAGTGCAATGCCTATGAAGCAGCCAAGAAGGCAGGCTTACACGCCACCATCCAGCCACCAGTCCAGGATTCTGCAACTAAAATCATGGGACTCCTCTCACGTCGAAAAGCCCAACAAAAAATACACATCTGCCAAAAGCAAAAAGGTTACAATTCTAACACGCTGATCACACCTCCCCACATTCGATCAGCCCTGCATAAATGGTGCATGGTCTCAACGGAGAGGTTTTCCAACTCTCTTGAATTTTACAGTACCTTCAACACTTGTTTCAGCACAAGCTGCCGGGACCAGATCTTTGGAGCACACACAGACGCCCTCTCTGTACGCTACAATGGCTTCTCCTTCTGCCATCCCCCACATAATGATGAAATAATGTTTAGGCTCCTGCGCCACGCAGTGCACTCTTCCCTCCAAACAACAGAACCAGTTGCTATCTTCATGCTCCTGCCCCACTGGAGAGGCTTCAGCTGTAACGCTTATATGTGCTGGCTTAATCATTACCCAGATCTTCAAAAGTGCTTGCCGAATTCCCTACCAAAAACTTCCAATTTCAGGCACCACAACACTGGTTTGATACCATATCCAACCCTACCCCAACTTCTTATCCTATGCAACTCATTGTCGTATGGAATCTTAATGCCAGAGTAATGCTAGATAGCGCAAACAAAGATTGGTTCCAACTCCTTAATCAAGATGTACCAGAAGGTCACTGGCTACCCCTGGATCGTCCTAATCCTGCCACGCCACTGCGTACCCACCAACACCTAGCATCAAACACCTGGAAAAAGAAATTCCAATCACTTCCCCCTGACACACATAGCTGTTCACACAAGTGCTCTCAGGCTAGGGCAGCTTTCATCCCTGCCAACTACAAAAAGATGTTCACACCTAAAAACAAGGACTGGAGAGAAATCACCTACACTGATGGCAGTGTAATTAAGCACAAAGATGATGACTCCCCACCACTTTCTGGTTCAGGTACTTACAAACTAAAAAGGGACACTAGTCCATCCTCCCAACACTTGCAACTGCAAATAAATCCCAATGGACATGGACCTACAAACACCATCAACAGAGCAGAACTCGCAGGCATTCTCGTAGCACTCCAACAAGGGCAAACTGACATTGCCTCTGATAGGGCATCCTGCCTCTCCCAAATTTCGAGAAAAAACCCTAAATCCGATGCGCATGAGGACCCACCTCCATGCAGAACTCATTCAGGAAATCTCAAATTTGCTAGAGCACTCTCCACACCCCGTTCACTTCTATGAAGTTAAAGCCCACTCTGGCATCATCGGTAATGAGGGGGCTGACGCCTGCGCACGCACTGCAGCACTCATGGGTACCACAGATATTGCACTTCCAGATGCCAGGGACCCATTCCACAATAACTACTGGCTCTCATTGAAGACCTCTCACGCACAAAATGGTGGCAGGCACCGCTCCCATGCCTCCCCAATCCGACACCTTACCAATCTAACCGACAAACTTAAATTACACATGCACAAGCAGCACAAACTTGGCTTTGCTGATACCACTGGCTACCATTACAATAGCTGGCAAATGCTCAGCTATGCCGTACGACCCAATGCCCCAATTACAACCGCGAACACAGAAGCTCACAATCCAAACTACCAACTTGCTAATAAAGAGGTCAGCAACTCCTTTTGGAAAAATCCAAAGATTACCCTCAGACAACAGATTAATGTCATTAAATACCGCACAGGGACAATCTACACACAAAAAGATGCCAACAGGTTGTGAGATCTATCCCAGGCAGACAAGCTCACCTTGACCCTTCTAAGATCCCTCCTCAAAACAGAGACATACACCTTGTTGAACTGAAACTTTGTCCAGATACCAACCCCTCCATCTCTTTAGAAACTGCAGCAACTCAACATGCTCACATTATAACCAGACTTAAAACCCGCAGCTCAAGGAATCCAAACAGGAACAACAAAGTGACTCTACACATCATCCTCATTGGTGTGGCTGGAACTATTTACAACGAGTACACGATCAAACCTCTTATTAATTTGGGCCTATCCAAACAAAAAGCAACATCCCTAGCTTTCAAGCTGAGCTGTCATGCCATGCAGAGATTAACCACTATCATTAACACCAGACATGCTCTTTGCTTACAAGGGGCTTCGGGGGGGGGGGGGGGGGGGTCGCGGGGCGCGCGGAGGTGGATACAAGGAGAAGGAGAGTCCAGGCGTCTTGGGGCATGGCCGACAACCCGCCCGATCCTCATTAGTTCAGTCTCTTTCCCTCTCCTAGGCTAGCTGTAGCTATTGTAGTTCTGAGAGACCTCTGGTGGGGCCCTTGCTAGCTTGCTAGTTAAGGGACCTTTCCTTAATGCACGCAGCCTGTGACCTGCGTAGACTATTATTTTTTTCTTTTCTTTTTTGCCAACAGGTTCAACAAATCTTCCACCTCTGAAAGGTGTCCGCTTTGTGACGACATGAATGGTATTGATCATATTGTCCTCAGATGTTCAAACACGACTATGAGTGGCATGCACACCAACAGACACCATGAGGGCCTTAGCCTCTGTATAAAAGCCCTAAGTAAAGGCAGGTTTGGCCCATCCCTTATTGGTATGGATGCCTGCCGTACTGAGAGACTCCTGGATCAGGGCATACAGGGCCCCTGAAAACATCTCACGAGCTATTCCAGACTGGGTTTTTCCCAATGGTACTGGCTCCCCTGCCCGGCACCAAAGCCGTCCTGATGCTCTCTTTGTACGCTCTATCCCAGGTCGACGAGCCCACCTTGATCCCTCCAAGATCCCTCCTTAAGACAGGGATATCCAACTTGTTGAGCTGAAATTCTGTTCAGACACCAACCCCTCCATTACTTTGGAAACTGCAACTGACCAGCATGCCCACGCACTAACCAGACTTAAAACCCGTTGCTCAAGAAATCCAAACAGGAATAATCAAGTGACTCTGCATATTATCCTGATTGGTGTGGCACTATTTACAATGAGTACACAATCAAACCTCTCGTCAATGTAGGCCTAACCAAACAAAACGCCGTCTTTAGTTCCCAAATTGAGCTGCCATGCCCCACAGAGATTAACCTTGCAGGTATTCTTGTGGCACTCCAACATGGGCAAAACGACATTGCCTCTGATAGTGCATCCTGCCTATTCCAGATTTCTAAACAAATCCTTAATCCAATGCGCATGAGAAACCACCTACATGCAGAGCTCATTCATGCTATTTCAGCCATGTTAGAACACTCCCCTCACCCTATCCATTTCTACAAAGTCAAAGCACACTCCGGCATAATAGGCAATGAGGGGGATGACGCCTGTGCTCGCACCGCAGCCTTCACAGACACAACAGACATTTCCCTACCAGATGCCAGGGATCCCTTTCACAACTCTTACTGGCTCTCATTGAAGACCTCTCACGCACAAAATGATGGCAGGCACCGCTCCCACGCTCTCCCAATCCACTACCTCACCAACCTGAACGACAAACTAAAATTACACATGCACAAACAGCATAAGCTTGGACTTGCTGATACCACTGGCTACCATTACAATAGCTGGCAAAGGCTCAACTATGCTATACAACCCAATCCCCCTGTCACCACCACCAACATTCAAGCTCACAACCCAAATTGTCAACTTGCTAACAAAGAGATCAGCAACTCTTTCTGGAAAAATCCAAAGGTTACCCTCAAACAACAGATAAATGTCATCAAATATTGCACGGGGACAATCTACACACAAAAGCATGCCAACAGATTTACCCAATCTTCCACCTCTGAAATGTGTCCGCTCTGTGACGACATGGATAGTATTAATCATATTGTCCTCAGATGCTCAAACACGACCATGAGTGGTATGCACGCCAACAGGCACCATGAGGCCCTGAGTCTCTGTGTAAAAGCCCTCAGTAAAGGCAGGTTTGGCTCATCCCTTATTGGTATGGATGCCTGCCGAAATGAGAGACTCCTAGAGCAGGGTATAGAAGTCCCTGAAAACATCTCCCGACTCGGGGCTCGGAGCTATCCCTGACTGGGTATTCCCTAATGGTATTGGGTCCTCTGCCCAACACCAAAGCCGCCCTGATGCTCTCTTTGTGCGCCCTATTCCAGGCCGACAAGCCCACCTTGATCCTTCCAAGATTCCTCCTAAAGACAGGGATATTCACCTCGTTGAGCTCAAATTCTGTCCAGATACCAACCCCTCCATCACTTTGGAGACTGCAACAGCTCAGCATGCTCATACTATAACCATACTAAAAACCCGCAGCTCAAGAAATCCAAACAGGAATAACAAAGTGACTCTTCACATCATCCTGATTGGTGTTGCCGGAACCATTTACAATGAGTATACAATCAAACCTCTTGTCAATCTGGGCCTAACCAAACAAAAAGCTAAATCACTAGCTTGCAAACTAAGCTGTCATGCCCTACAGAAATTAACCACTATCATTAACACCAGACATGCTCTTTGCCTACAGGGGACATCTGGGGGGGGGGGTCGCTGGGCGCGCGGAGGTGGCTACCAGAAGAAGGAGAGTCCGGGCGTCTCGGGGCACAGCTGACAACCCTCCAGATCCTCATTAGTTCTGTCTCTTTCCCTCTCCTAGGCTAGCTGTAGCTAGTGTAGTTTTGAGGGACCTTTGGTGATGCCCTTGCTAGCTTGCTAGTTAAGGGACCTTTCCTTAATGCACGCGGCCCCAGGCCTGCGTAGACTTTTCTTTTCTTTCTTAACCAGTATCATTAACACCAGACATGCTCTTTGCTTACAGGGGGCTTCGGGGGAGGGGGGGGGGGGGGCACTGGGCACGCGGAGTTGGATACCAGGAGAAGGAGAGTCCGGGCGTCTCGGGGCACTGCGGACAACCCGCCCGATCCTCATCAGTTTAGTCTCTTTCCCTCTCCCAGGCTAGCTGTAGCTAGTGTAGTTTTGAGGGATCTCTGGTGAGGCCCTTGCTAGCTTGCTAGTTAAGGGACCTTTCCTTAATGCACATGGCCTTTGGCCTGCGTAGTCTTTCCTTTTTTTCTTTTTCTTAAGTGCAATGTCTATGGTGTTTGAGAGGGCTGCGGTGTGTGCGCAGGCGTCAGCCCCCTCATTGCCAATGATGCCAGAGTGGGATTTGACTTTGTACTACAAAGCTTTTAGTAGAAATGAATAGGATAATAAGGATGCAGAACTCATCCAGGCCATCTCAAATGCGTTAGAGCACTCCCCGCACCCTGTACATTTCCGGTGCATTTCTATATACCCTGGTAATTAAAGCCCACTCTGGTGTTATTGGTAATGAGGGGGCTGACGCCTGCGCACGCTCTGCAGCACTCAAGGATACCGTGGGAATTGCACTTCCAGATGCCAGGGATCCCTTCCACGATGCCTACCGGCTTTTTTTAAGTCCTTACAAGGACGCAATGGTGAATTACACCGCCCCCACACTGCTCCAACTCACTACCTCACTAACCTGACAGACAAGCTAAAAACATACATGCACAATAGGCACAAGCTCCACTGATACCTCTGGCTCCAATTACAATAGCTGGCGGAGGCTAAACTACACCAAACGGCCCACTCCCCCAAACGCTACTGTCAGTTTGGAAGCTCATAACTCGCCCTCTCAAATTGCCAACAAAGAAAGTAGAAATTCCTTTGGAACAATCCAACCTCACCCTTAAACATGAGATTAACTCAAAAACATGCCATCAGTTTCAAGATGTCTTCCACCTCTGCACGCTGCCCATTATGCAGCGAAATGGACAGCACTAATCACATTGCCCTTAGATGTCTTCACCCAACAATGAATGGGATGCACAACAATAGGCACCATGTTGGCCTTAGCTCCTGTGCTAAAGCCCTCAGCAAAGGCAGATATGGCCCATCCCTTCAAGGATAATATAATATCCTTATAAGTTACTGGTATGGATACCTGCCAAAATGAGAGACTCCTCAAGCAGGGCATATAAGCCTGAAAACAAATGACGAGCTATCCCTCAGGAGAGGCTGACAGGCTTTTCCTAATGGTAATGGGTCCTCTGCCCGGCACCAAAGCCGCCTTGATGCTGTCTTTGTGCGCTCCATCCCCGGCTGACCCTCACACATTGATCCTACTAAGATCCTCCCTCAAGACAGGGACATTCATCTTGTTGGATTCAAATTCTGCCCTGATACTAACCCTTTTCTCACTCTAGAAGTGACAAGTGCCCAGCATGCCAACGCTAAAATCCAGACAAAACCCGCAGCCTGAAAACAAAAACAGGAACAACAGATGACCTTGCAAATCGTCTTAGGTGGTGTGAGATAGTATAGTGATCACACCATCAAACCAGGCAAAATGCTAAGTCATTAGCAAGTTACGTTGCCATCATGGCATGCTATCCAAAGATTGACAATTATTATCAACACAAGGCATGCTCTTAATACATTACAGGGGGCTTTGGGGGGGTGGACGTGCTGCGTTCGTGGTGGTGGAGAGCAGGATTCTCCGGTGAAGGAGAGTCCTGGAGTCCAGGATCATGGCCGACAACCCTCCAGACCCTCATTAGCTCTGTTCTGGCTTTCTCCTAGGCTAGCTGTGTCTAGCTTAGGGTTGAGGGCCCTTGGGAAGACCCTTGCTAGCGTGCCAGTTAGGGAACCTTTCCTTAATGCACGCGGCCTTTTGGCTGGTGTAGGCTTTTCCTTTTTCTTTATTTTGAAAGAACGAAACTTATACCACTAGCGACTATCATAGTATTTGTTCCAGGCATTCAACCAATGCAGATTTAGACAATTTTGCCGCTTAAAATTCATAGTGACAGAAGCAGTGCCTTGAATCAAAAATGGACATAATGTCAAGCGGTAGGAGAAAAGAATGAAAGAAAAATTACGCAAGCAGCAAACTTACTCCCCACATCAATTAAGGAAAAGAGAATCTGTAGCGCCGAGGAACCATGTATCCCTTTCACCAAGAGAAATAAGAGAAGGAAGTCATGGTGTCAGGCTGAGAAAACGACGCAGCCAGAACAGTGTCTTAACATCCCATGACTGGTAGGAGGCTATTAGCAGTTACCCTTGCCTGATCTCGTTGATGAGAGCTGGGAAAAAGTCTTATCAAGAGCGCGTCTGGTGCTAACAAGTTTATAAGCGTACTGAACAGAATGAGCATGAAGCTCAAGAGCAAGCTTGGTGGCTGTATGAGTGTCAAGACCAAGCTCTTTAAGGGGCTTCAAAGTGTAAGGGGTGTAGATGACCCTGCCAACACCTTACAGAAAGGTTTGAAGGGTAACCTAAGCCAAGTGCCTTAAGAGGTTGCGACAGATGACGCGGTGCTGCTGTTTGGAGGCCTCCAGCTGATTCTTGGGCCTGGTGTCTTCAAGTGAAGTTCACAGTATTTGACCTCTACAAGATGGATGTGCCTCTGTTCTGGAAGGAGCTGGCCAGGGCAACAGACCTTGGAAGCATGTGGAGTGGCCTCGGCTGGCACTGATATTTTCCTGTCCCCCCCACGCCCCTCTCTATTTCTCAACAGATACCGGGCATTGGTCCTTTGCACTTTTCTCATTGTAACAACTAATGTTACATCAGGGCAGCTAGGAGTGAGCCTTTGTTTGTCAGGAAAACCACAAGGGAAGATACATTTAGGGAGGATCTATGTGTTGAGTGTTCGGGGATCCGCAGGTTTTGTAAAGCAAGACAATACACGTTGTCAATGTCCATGGAGGCAAGATCTGCCCCAAGAGGCTTTCACTGACAAGATGAACTCTGTTTGCAACATTGTGGCACTCGGTTACCAAATTTGACATGATGGAATGCTGACACCCTGAAAAGAATGTGGAGGGCACTGTCTGGCTCCCCACAAGGGGACATTGTAGGCTAATGGATATTTTAAAGTGGGGAAAAAGTACACGACCCTAAAAGATGTCATTTTACGCAAAAAAAGCTCTACCATATCAGTACCCTCAAAATTGCAAGCTTTGTCATTACCAGCTTGTTCAGTAAGCACTTACTAACTGGTTTCTTCAGCAAAAGCCTGCACTTTACGCTGCCATGATCTTGCCTTGTGAAGCAGCCACTCCAGGTAGAGTTAGCAAACCAGACGATTATACCAGCTTGGTACGCGCTTCTCGTTCACAACCTTAAGCTGAGGCCCATCAACTGAAAGCATTGACAGCAAAAGAAAGTACTGACTCAATACTGGCTTGGAGCCAACCATTGATGAATTGTAGATGATAGTTACACTTTTCAATGCCGAGCATAGTAAGCATTCGCCAGCAGCATGCAAAAATGGACAAGTCAAAGCTTCTGCAGGACAATTTCAGGCAAAGATGGCCTCGAGTCATCAAGGGGCAGATCAAGTACTAAGTTTAAAACCAGATCAAACACAACCATGCCAAAGTATGAAAGCATTGTCCCCGTCCAAGTGTTTAACCACCACAAGCGCATGCAAGCAGTTCTCACACAAACCCAACTCTCGCACGTGTGTGAGAACGACCTTACCGCGTTCATGCGCTCCTGGAATGAACGAACAAGGTGCTGGATGCGCTCAAGCTCGCTGTCGATGGCAGCCTTCTCAGCTTCAGCGATGCCTTGGGTGGCATTCATATCTTGCAGCATCATGGAGATGTCCTGCGCGCACAGGCATGTGCCTGCTGATGACTGCAAGTATTTGACTCCGAGTTGGGAGAGCAGGAAGCAAGGACAGCAAGGAGTTTGATGCAGCTTCCTTCCAGAATTGTTTTCAAAGGAGGAAGGCCCCTCAAAATCACAATGAGGCTCTGAGCAAGAACAAGGGTATGGTGGTCTACAATGGATCTACTCACAAAGTACACTGAGCTCACCCCAGTTCTGGTAGAAATGAAAATGCTGCCCTCTATCTTATTGACATTGAAAGATTGCTTTCCATAAGCTGTGCTCTAGGGCGATTAAATTCCACATAAAGTACGGCTTCACCTCTCCAATCCAAAATTATTTATACATTGGCAAATGTGATGAGTAAAAAAACTCCAAACCTGTAGCCATGAGCAAGCCAGGACGTTAAAAGGCAGAACACAGCTCTTCCCCTGGTGAGTAGGACAATGCAGATGCCGGGCCTCTCCCTTTTCCAACCCTGATCAAAAGTTTGGGAATGTCCAACATGTCAGGCATCATTAGCTTGCAATTTGTCACATTTTTTGCACTTCCGTTGTATGCCCTCTAATGGTGCATTTCCAGCTTATAAGGTAATTACCTGCTGAATGCCCTCTGCTGCAGGGCAAAGCCCTGAGTGAAGCAGGTCTTGCACAGGGGCCTCTATCTGGCATTTGATGATGTTTACAAGGTGGGCACCCCCTTGCTCCTGCACACCGTCCTCATCTGTCGGGTCACCGCCATCATCGCCCAGTTGAACGATGTTGCCGCCAGGCTCGTGCTCGTGCTCATCATGCTCTCTTCCTGCCTGCATCTCCCATTCCCACTCCAAGATGCCTTTAGCACTCAGTCCTTCACAAATGAATGCTGGGGGAATTCAAATTGAGCCTGCAGCCTGCGACAGCTGATCCTCAATTGAAGCATTGTGCTATGGTTCGGTACCATCCTACACAGACGCCTTACATCAGGGAGTAACTCAATCGCAGGATCGCCACCAGATGCATCCATGGCCCTTTGCCTCGGTGACTCGAATCAAATGCGTGGAAGATCGAGACAGGTATGGAGGCCTAAATTTTATTATCTTGAAAAATTTATGATTAATTATACTGACGGCATTTTGCTGCAAAGAGCGAAAATCGGGGGCATGCCAAACAAACACGTGTTGCACGGCCGAAAGTGGCATAAAAAATAACAAAGTCCTAAGTGGGAGGCATACTGTTCCGTGGGAGCATCACGCCCGGCAGAGGAGGACCAGCCACGACCTGTCTACCAAAAAAGTGTGGAACAGTCCAAATCGGGATATGCTCAAGAGCTCTTTGGACCGTTCATTTACTCCCTAGAATGTCTGTTGGTCCACTCAGGCAGCGAGCATGGGTGCCAAATACTACAACCTGCCTCGTCAGGGTTGAGCCAAGCCAGAACGGATGTGAAGGCACAATTAATGTGACAAAAATGGAAGTCCAGATTAGTCAAGAGACAGAAACTTGAGTGCACAGGGGTGGTCGGATGGGCCCAGGAAAGAAAAGAAAAGAAAAACCTACGCCCGCCAAAAGGTAGCGTGCATTATAATGCCTTCCTTAATTAAGGTAGCGTGCATTATAATGCCTTCCTTATAATGCCCTTCCTTAATTAAGGAAAGGTTCCCTAACTAGCAAGCTAGCAAGGGCCTCACCAAAAGGGCTCAGGAGACAGGTTTGCACGTTACAAATTGGGGGTGGTGGTCAGGCTTAAATTAGGTCACACTGCCCTGCTTGAATCACAGCCAATGCGGGAAAAGAAAAGAAAAGAAAAGAAAAGAAAAACTACGTAGGTAGAGGAAACTTTCCCTACATCTATTAAGGAAAAAGGGACACGTTGGCGGGAAAAGGGAAAAGGGAGAACCCTTGTAGGAAGTGAGAAGACCCCCACATCAAGCAGGAGGAGAAAAATATGCATTGACTCGAAGCAGTGAGTCTGATCAGCAAAAAAAGAAGGAAAGGGAGTTGTGCATCCAGCCTAGCACGGCCATGCAGTCAGATAATTTTCTTGATGGCTTTGCTATGTAGGAACCCTCTAGCATTTGGTATGCCGCAGGTGTTGTCACCATGCCACATATTGGCATCGTCATCCAAATTCCCGTCCTCGAGCCTAGTGTAAGCCCATCAGTGTAAGCCCATGTCCTCCAGTCTGGGACTCTGAGCATGAGGGTAGGACTGGATTGGTTAGGTACAAAGAGTTCTTCATGATTACCTTTACTTTATTCAACACTTCAAGAGCCTCGATATTATCTCCACTCCCTCAATAACTTTTGCTAGTGGTACTACCACTAGTAGGTAAAAAGAAAAGAAAACTGCGTGCTACCTAGTAGGCAGTGAACGCACTCCGCACATCAATGAACGATGGCCACTATCATATGGCCATTATCATACGTTCTTCCTATAGGAAGAAAAGAATTACACAAGGGAAGAAATAGGATGGGGGAAATGATAGGAAGAAAAAAATTACATAAGGGGAGAAATAACGAGGAAAGAAAAAGAAACGATGGATTTGGAAAGAAAGGAGGGAAAGAAAGAAGTAAAAAAGAAAAGATTGCGCTAGCCAAAAGGCCGCATGCATCACGGAAAGGTTCCCTAACTAGCAAGCTAGCAAGTGTCTCAGAAAAGAAAAAAAGAAAAACTACGCAGGCAGTGAAACACTGCCTACATCAATTAAGGAAAGGGGGCCACATTGGTGCACAGATCGTATGACCCACCCACCACGAAGTTCAGACTGAGAGAAGCACGGCAGGCAGAGGAAGGAGACAGGTCCAGCAACGAGAAAGAAAGCAGGATGATAGCTGAAAGACTGGAGTTCCAGACCTTCGTTAGCAAGCAGAGTCAGCACTGTCAGCCTTCCAACCAAGGAAAGCCATGCCCAGCAGCTGCCTGCTGAGCACAACTAAAGTCTGCATTCTGGCAGACTAGCTTAATTAGCTGCTAGCAACTGCTGACCACGCAGAAGCCTGTAAAACAGCCCTTAGAATACTGGTGCTGACGCATGGACCTCACCAAAAGAAGGAAAGAAAAGTTCCATAGGCAGTAAAAACAATTTTCACACCATTAGTGGGAAAATGAACTATGTGGGCTAAGCTTGCTCGCAAGCTTCATGCCTATTCTGTTACTAACAGAAATTTCAGGGCTCGGCTGAAATGCGTCTGAAGCGGCTGAAGAGCGGCTGAAAAGATTTCAGCCGCTCTTCAACCGCACACGGCTGAATTCAGCCGTCGGCTGAAATCAGCCGCTTCAGCCGCATTTCAGCCGCACTTTTTTCAATTCAGGCCCAGGTCAGCTGTGGCATGTTCCTATGTGTCAGGAAAACAGTCTTTATATGGGCCTACCACTTCCAGTACATCTGCACCTATTATAAGTAACAAAGTTTCA
>OU611753.1:8708105-8845605 GCA_914767535.2 Dunaliella primolecta | reverse complement strand
ACCTCTCTACCTACGACAAGATATTCCTCATAAATTACTACCGTACGGTACGCAGTATTTCATGCTTACGCCTTTCCGGTCACAACCTTCGAGTGGAAACCCAACAGCCCAACAGAAACCCAACAGGTGCACATACACGAGCTTAGATTTGCAACAGATGGGATTGGCACACTGTACAAGACGAAGAGCATGTTATCCTGGATTGCCCATCTCAGGATTTAACAGGACTGCGCACTCAGTTCCAGCACCTTACTAAGGCTATTAGTAATAGCTCTGCACTCCCAAGCAGTGCATCACGCCTTAGAGACTTCATGAAACAGGCTGGCGTCCTAGAATTAGCCAAATTTGTGTCTCCATGCCTGAAATGCTGTGAGTGTGGAGAGGGGCCGATGTTTTTTGTCCTCGTGCAGTTAACAAGAAGGCAGTGACGTATCATAAGTGGTGTGGGAATTCTGAGAGTGGTCCCAGAGGTGCTCCTTTTTGTATCCCCTCGTATCTGTTCAAGGATTTGGACAAGCATGTTTTGAGAAACATTAGCAGATTTAGATTGCGTGCTCATCACTTGAGAGTGGAGTCTGGTAAATGGCTTGGGGGTTGAAGTATCTGTGATAAGTGTGAGTGTGGGGAAGTCCAGGATGAAAAACATGTGCTTTTCTTTTGCAAATGTACTGAGGTGCGTGAGCTACGCACGAGATACAAGGACCTTTTTGAGGAGATGTTTAAGACTTTGCGTGTGTTTGCTCCGCCTTCAAACGCTGACTTTATTCCATTCTTGGCTTGCCATCATACTATCACTGATTCTGAGATCAATGCTTTCCTAAATCAAGACTCATACAGACTTCTTAGATTTGTGTCAGATTTAGTCTCAATTTTTGATACTGGTTGAGCTTGTTTCACCAGCTGCCATCAGCCAGAGTCTCGGGCTGTAGGCCACCATTGTAAACCCCCTTGTAAACCCCCTTGTAAATGCTGTGACTGAGCTTCTAGCTAGTATTTTTTAGATTGGGCTGGTTTGGTTACAGGCACTGGAGGGAACTCACCGCTCTTCCAAGCCAAAGTGTCTCCTTTTCCTTAACTGATGTAGGGAGTGTTCGCACTGCCTACGTGTTTTTATCTTTTGGGAAAATTATCTCTGCCTACAAAGTTCTTCTCTTCTTTTCTAGTGGAAATGCTACCACCCTACACCACTATCTTGGTGTTGATATTTAGTACCCACTGAACTAAATTGGGTGCTTTTAGCTCAGCTAGGCTAGGACTCAGAGACATGCCATTCAAGGTAGAAGGATCTCTTACAAGCAAAGTCAACCGGGTGGAGCGAGCTATCCTCCAGATCCCAGTTTTGTTAACTAATGGATGGAAGGAATCCACTGCTCTCCAGGCCAAAACAAGTCCCCATGCACTTCATGCACTTAAACGCGATTTACTGCTCAATTGGATCGAACACAAACTCCACCTGCAAGGTTTTCCAGATGGAGCAGTCATTCCAAAAGCTCTGATGGGGGTCTTCATTACCACAACCGCATATTTTGCAAGAGCATTGACTCTTTGCAGTGCTTTAACTGGTCCTTTGTAGCAGAGTATTGCTGTTCTACTTGACAGCAATCACATCTGTGTTTCTGGGGATGAGGGACTTGTGATATACTTTTTTAAGCTCTGAACAAATTTTGGAAGAGAGTTGTCAGGGACTCTGTAAAGCTACAAGCCTCCAAACTGCCTAAATCTGATCTAATGAGGTTTTTGGTCTGATAAAGAATGCAATCATCCCATGGGCATGCAGAGGAAGCGGCTGCTCCCTTGCATTTGTGCCTTGCCCAGTTTGCAGAGTGCATTCACAAACACCTTTGACCGCTGCGTATCCAAACCCAGCCCTTCCAACTCTCCCATCGTCACTGCCCTTGGGTCATGGCCCTGCAATGGGGATATGGAACACAGCAGACTTACGATCAAGGCAAGGGAGGTGGGTTAAATAAGGAAAGGAGGCGGACTGAGAAGAAACGTAAGCCCGACAACAAGTCAAGGGAAGAATCCTGCGGCAGGAGCTGGCGAGGCGGTCGGGGCCCTCACCTGCTGCTTGAGCAAGGTTGTCACGCCCTGGATGGTGGCGTTCAGCAGGTCCAGAGGCAACTGAGAGCGGAGAAACATCGGCAGACTGGCATATGCCTCAGGAGAAACTACTGCAAGCATGGGCGCAGACATTGCTGCTCCGCCTTCCCTGTTGTCCCCCTCTGTGGCTAAACCCCCATTATTGCTGCAGATGGTGGAGCTCTGCACCAGGGAGGAGCTGCTGCTATGCAACAAGGAGGAGTTGCAGTCCAGCGGGTGAGATGTCAACTGACGCCTGCTCGCTGCTGTGCTGCTCGTGGTCCCGGATAGAGTGGCTGATCCTGTTGGCTGGGACGCGGGCAACTGCTGGGGTGGTTGTGATGGTGAGTGGGAAGAGGGCTCAGGGTAGCGCTGGGGGTGATGGGGAGCTGGAGGCTGTTGCAATTGGGGCTGCTGGGAGGGGAGGGGCTTGCTTCCTTGCCCAGCCCCACTGCTAGCTACTGAAGCAGGCCCTGATGCACCAATGCTGCTGCTCTTGCCACTTTGTGTATGTTGGCTGCCAAACACGCGATTGAGCAGCGACGAGGTGCCAGGGGAGAGGTTAGCGGTGCTCAAGGGGGTGGCGGATGCGTACTTGCTGAGCAGCGGGTGGTCCATGGCGGGCGTGATATGCGTGCTGTGTGCGCTGTGCTCACTGAGGATGGAGGAGGGCGCCACGTTGTGCCCTGGGTCACTGCCTGTGGCACCCTGCATATGGTGCACGCTTTCGCCCTCGGCGGCAGGGTTATTGGAGCTGCTTATCCTGGAACCAGGGTGCGGCGCAGGCCAGGCGGGAGTTGCATGTGAGGCGCCAGGCCTGCCTTGGCCTGCGTTAGCAGGTGCGATAGCAGTCTGCACAGGGGCAAATGCAAACTCGTTCCCGCTGGTTGGTCCTGCAGCTGCTGCTGGGCCGCTGGGGTTTGGGAGGAGCTTGCTGCTCTGGGGGCGTGTGCCGTGGTTCATGAGCGCGATGCTGCCTGTGCTGCTGCGCAAGTCGGCTTGGGCTGCGCACTTGTGTGATGCATTGCCGGTGGAGAAGTCTGCTGACATGCGCATGGCCATGGCCTGGGCTTCGCGGCTCACCTCTGGGGGTACAGCAGTGGGGCTGTCCTGGTCGCTGCCAAGCGCATGTGCCTTGGCCTGGGAAACAACATAACCAGCGGGTCGCCAAGGTCATCAGGCATCGAGATGGCGAGTTTGAGGTCGTCAAGATGGGGAGGTCATCTGACATCAAGATGGCATGCATGAGCTACCACGAAAGAGCCACGTCAGCTCGCCAGCCGGAGCAGCACAGAGCAGGCATACCTCGGCATCGATGCGTCCTAAGACACCTGCTGCTTGCAAGCACGAAGGGCTGTTTCCAGACTGCACTGGCCGCCATACAGGGTTTGATGTCTGATAATAGCCTAACTGTTGGCGATGAACAAGAGAGCATGCAGCATGCACGCACACAAGCCCCGCCCCCAAAATCCTAATAGAGGCACTCACCAGGGCTGCCTGGGCTCGCTTTGGCGTGGGGGAGCGCGCCGCTTGGCCAGACGACACCCACATGGTCTCCAAGCTGGCCAGTTTGGCGGCAAGTGGCTGGTTCTTGGCGGCCGCCATAGCCTCTGTAGCGCTGGGGCTGCGCAACAGAGGGGGAGGGGTTGTGCGTGACTGAGATGGTGCCCCCGCCTGTTGCTGCTGCTGCTGTTGCTGTTGCTGGAGCCCAGTGATGCTTCCTCCGTCCCCAGCTGCCCTGCTCCCGTGAGCTCGCCCTGCTCCTGCTCCTCCAGTGTTCGCTGCCACAGTTGCAGCTGCTGCCATGGCTGCCCGGTTGGTGCTATTGCCTGCGCCTGGGACGCTGCCTTTGTTGTTGCTGCTGCTGCTGCTGTTGGTGAGGGCGGCAGTGATGCTAGAGGGTACGTCCTTGCTGCGAATGAGCTGCTGGTACCTGCAGGCAAAAGTGCAGCATACAGGTATTGGCAATTATGAGCACCATTAAAGGCACAAAGTCAGCACTGAGTGAGGTCAGGCAGGTGCAGTATTCTGACACAGACAGGTTGAGCCAGGAGATCAGATGGAGGAAGCCGCAGGGCATCGAAGGCGCGTGAGCGCATTGCCAACATGCTAATTTTCTTGGAGAGGTCGGTTCCCCTGCAGGACAACCGACTGTGCTGTCACAGACAGGGGCGGAATGCGAAATGGGCTCATAGCTACATGCACCGCAGGCCTTGCATGCCAGGCAACAAGAATGATGCATTGGCTCTAACGTGAACCCACAGCCTGGCCTTACAGGCTGCACTTGCTATCCTCCACAGCATGAGTCCAGCATAAGCATTTTGTGCCTGGTCTGGTCTGGTCTTGCAGGCTGCACCTGTTCTCTGTGCCAAAGTGAGCCCAGCATAGTCATCACGAGCCCACAGCATAACCAACGAGCCCAGCATGGCCTAACAGGCTGCACCTGTTCTCTGTGCTAACATGATCCCAGCATGATCATCATGCGCCCAAAATACAACCAGCATGACTCCAGTATAGTCTTACAAGCTGCACGTGTCGTCTTCCATGACCGGAGGGGACAGGCCTGGCCGGTTGGCATGCCCTGGTGGATTGAGTTGTGGCTGCTCAGTCGCAGACGAGCACCCAGACCCGGGATTATATCGTTTCTGGTCAGGTTGGAAACCTGAGCACGTGTGGCGACAGAGAAGAGGCTGGCAACACACCAGCTGAGGACATGGCAAAGCCTGGTTGCTGTGCATCGATCCAACTGTCCCCTTCGCATTTGCAACAGCGAGCAAAATAATTCATTCTGTTGGTATCACAAAGGGCACACCATATGAGCCAGGAATGGGAGATGCACCGGCACAGTACATGGATCTCGGGCATGGAAGATGCATTGCTCAAAGCATGAAGATGACCGGTCAATTCACCTGAGGCCCGTGTCTTCTGACAAAGCCTCAGGCATGTGCTTTTTCCTTATGTTGCAAAAGCCTAGATAGCATGGCATGGGGCACGAGTGAGTTTGGGTGTTACAAGGCCTGCGGCTCACCTGGCATGGTAGATCTGTCGTAAGCAGCTTGCTCTGGGGCTGACAGACTCTTGCGGTTACTCTGCACTGCCTGCGCATCTGCTGCGTATTTTGCCTGCAGTACCGAGTTCAATTTTTTAGAGAAAAATTCAAATTTGCCTCGGGGGACTAACTATCAGCTGCTGAGGCAGATAGGTGCTAAACTGGTTACAGACTGACATATGCTTAGCAGTGGACTGAAAGGTGAAACAGGCATGCAAACTCCACTCCAACATGAGGACTTTGCTCCAGGAGCTTTCACTTCAACATGGCAAGCAGGCAAGGCACGAACCTGGAGAGCTGCAAGTGATGGTGACATGAAGGCTTCTGGGGTTGAAGAGTCGCTACTAGCAAGGGAGTGGCGATTGTGGGTGGCCTTGTGTGTCGTGGGGGGTCGGGCCACAGATTGCTTGCTCCCTTCCATTAAGATGTCACCTGCATACAGATGCGAGCATGGAAACTTGAAAGCACCAGATTGGAAGAGGTTCGGAAAAGAGCTGCCTGCCATAGGTTTACTCCCTTGCTTTCAGGTGTCACCTGGCAAACAGATGCAAGCTTACAAACTTGAAAGCACCAGATTGGAAGAGGCCCGAAAAAGAGCTGCCTGCCAGAGGTTCTTTATTCCCTTGCTTTGAAGTGTCGCCGGCCATAAGGGTGCAAGCATGGAAGCTTGGCAGCAACGCATTGGCAGAGGCCCGCAGAAGAGCTGTATGTCTGCACTGCAACAAGGAGGCTTCCAAATTCTGTCTAGATCACAGTGATGCACAAATGCATCCTAAGCATCATGAATCTCAGGTAACCAAAGCTCTCGGCATTGAGGAGATCCTGCACTTACGACCATGGACTCTGGGGATCTGACCTGCTTCAGCTGCACTCCCCTCTTTCCCTACTTGGACGTCTTGGCCTGGCAGCTGGTGCTTGAAGGTGAGCTCTGCTAATTCCATGTCCTCTTCCTCCTCGTCCTCAGAGGCTTGCAAATCCCTTGTCTGTGGTGCCAACAACAGACATGTGTGGTTGATGGCCTTTTTCCGGTGCACGCATAGCAAGCAGCTTACAAGGTCAGCCACATGCTGCAGCCATTCCTTGTAGGGTACGCATGTGCTAAAGAACAAAGCTGCCGTGCTAGAAAAGAAAAGAAAAGTCTACACCAGCCAAGAGGCCACGTGCATTAAGGAAAGGTTCCCTGACTAGCAAGATGCTCTCCATAAGGAACGCAATGTCATGTGTCTACAACCATGGTGCAGCTGGCCGGCAAGATGATAAGTCGCGCATGCAAAGTTGCAAGAGGTATTGTTTCCGTTAAAATGAGGAAAAACCGGATTCAAAAAGCTACAACGAAACGTGTGCTGCTGGTGAAGGCCAGTGGAAGACTCACCAGTATGCCAGGGGTTTGTTGGCGTGCATTGCGGCTGGTGGTACCAGCCCGCGTGGGCGGAGTGTGCTGCTGCCACAGGGCACAGCGAGCATAGGTTGATGGCATGATCTCCTCCTCGCTATTATGCGTATGGAGCCCAAGGGCTTGATCTAAACAGCGCAGGTCCAGTAAAGGGATGCGTGAGTTGAGTCAGCCGTAACTTTGCTCGTCATGAGAATGAGTGCGCAAGTTGTCTCCAGCACATACTCGGGGCGCCTTGCTGCATGATTATAGCGACCTCATAATAGGAAAATTGCCCATAAGATCTAGCCATCTAGAAGTAGCCATTCTGAACGTGGGATTTGCTGTAGGTGACAACTTAGGACTCTGTCAACAGGCAAGCGCATTCTGTCCCAGGCTGCTTGCAGGCTGACCCACCTGCGCACACAGATGCAGGGTGCACAAGGCTTAAGGGATTCTGTGGATGTTGTAAAGGCCCAGGGCTTTGGTATCCATATTGCGCCAGATGAGATTGGAGCTTCTGCATGCCCGCGCGATTGCTTTGGTACAGCTGGGAACAGTGTCCCAGCAGCTCCTGCACGAAGGAGAGAGACGAGTTTTATGAAATGTACGACTCACAATTTATATTTGAGAGTGCTTATCAAACGCAATGTAGGAAAGTTGCACTAGTCAGAGTCGCTCACAGGATGGCCTGCAGTGTGTGACCTCACCTCCATGCTTTGAGAATCCACAGTGAAGCGCTCCAGGTGCTGCGTCTGTTGGGCGAGCTCTGACACCTCCTCATCAAGGTCATTAAGGGCGTGCTTGAACTCCAGCGCTGGATGTGCACGCATGTTTGAAGGTCTCAGAAGTCTCAGAAGAAGAAGTGGTTACTGTTGACTGGGTGCTTGCGCTTGCATGAGCTTGAGCATGTCCTGAAGTGAACATACCTCCCACATTTGGCCCATAATCGTTCACCCTCTTCAGAGAGGCCACTCCCTGTTGCACATCCTCTGCCCAGGTTCCTATATGTTTCTGAAATGCAGCGACAGCTCTACCCAGCTTCCTATTCTTCCTCTCCATCATGTATTTATGATGATATAACGCATGTCAGATTTGGCATGGATCAACTGGAGAAAAAAGTCAACCCCCGCCCAACAAAAATCCAAGACAGGTGTTATTGCGGTATCTTATAACGTTAAAATTGTCTTGAATTTCTTTGGCTTCAGAGGGTGACAGAAGACGAGTAGCTTGGGGACAATTGGGGACTGGGAAAAACGCGTCCCAAGTGACAAGTGATCATGCCCACTGGTCAGGGATCAAGAGGAGCCTCAGGCAGGACTACCATGGCACGGCAGACTTCCAGCAGAAAGGAGGGGGAAGAGGTAGGTGGACCTCACACCAGATGGCCCACCATTGACCTGTCCTTCTAAATTCAGGAGTAAAGGCCACACCCATGAGTTGCACACCCATGCACGCATAATTTTTTTGTTTGAAGTGGAATTGGACTGTCTCTCCAGGGTTCACTTGTCTGAGCCTTAGAGCGTTGTCCTTGTCTTCCACCTGTTGCAGCTTGCAGCTGCTTCCGAGATAATGGAACTCAAGCTTGAGAAGTTCCGTTTCCTTAGGACACAATATGCTGCTATACTGATCTTGCAATTTTTACTCAAAGAAGCTGGGCATCCCTTTGGTTGTGCTAACGTGCTGCCTCTGTCGGCCGCTTTCCCTGTTGACATCTGCTTCCCCTGTTCACATCCAGAGCATTTACAACATCGGCGGGGTAACAGCTGGCTATCCTCCAGCAGCACCCAAGATTAAGACGTACAATATTGCTCCTCAGCCATCAGGATCGGCTGTGTCTCCCACTGGCAAGACACGCATGCATGCGGACAGCTCTCAGGTACAATCTTTAACTGATGTGGAGAAAGTTCCTCTTCCGCAGCAAGGTTTCCTTTTTGTGTGCGCGCAAGTAAATACTGTGCTCAAGCTTTTTTGTATGGACTCAGCCAGTGGCTGTGAGCATGTGCACCTTTCATAAACATATCTCCCAGGTCCATTTCCAGTAGCAACAACTCTTCTAATGGCACGCAGGGAAATAAGCAAAGCATGATACTTGTAGACTGCACAAGTTTACCCACCCTAGAACTCCCCGGTGTACTATGCATCCAGCAGCACACGCACATCTCATGGCATCCTCGCACAAAAACAACCAGGAAGCGAACCTGGTGCTTGTTTTTTCCACAGATCCAGCAGCTGCTAAACCCTGTGCAAGGCCCGAGGGATGCCCAGACACGGCAGGGTATAAAGCCCATGGACCATGCCCGCTCCAATGCACACGCTGTTAAAGAAGCCAGCCAATTGAATGCGCTGCGAAAGGCTGCTGCAGAGGCGGCCCAGCAGAATGCGCGCCCCCCAGGTACGCCGCTGTGCTGCAAGAGTGTACTGAGCTGTCTCTGTCCAGGACAAATGAGCTGCATTGTTGCCACTGCATAGAAGCATCAGATGCAAACATTGTTCTGCGGAAAAGTGTACAGCTGTGGCCTATAGTAAGCTGCTCTCATTGTGCAGTCACTGGCAAGCTTCAAGCCATAAAACATCAAGGTAGAGAGAGGGCCCATACAATGCTTCTTGTCACTAGCTGCCGGGAGTCTGCATACACGGCCTCCTTTGAATTCATATCCGGATGAGGTCCTTTGGCAGCCTATGTGGTCTTCCTTCATTTTGGGATGCTTAAATGGTCTTCTTGAGAACCCCCCCTCCAAACTTGGATTGTCACCTGCAGGCTACATCCCTGCATACAATCGAACTAGCTCTGCAGGCCCAAGCCGTCCACCTGCTCTTGGTGCCAAGCAGCCCAGTGCAAACAGCCGCAACTTCATGCAAGAAAATAAGCTGGGTGCTGCCGCCGCAATCAGGGCTGCCAAGCCCAAGGTATGAGGGAGCCTGAGGGAGAAATCTTCAATGCTGACGCCAAGCACAGGGGGTGCAAAGGGCTTGGACGTTAGGTAATCCAGACTGATGGATGCACTTCCTTTGGATCTGGTTCAACATGGGCATGCGTGAGCTGTTCTTTCCTTCTCAATTCTTATACCTAGAGTACTTTTTGCTGCATTGCGGACATCGTGCTGCCTACAGGAGGATGAAATGAAGTACCTCAAAAAGCAGGACTATGGTCGGGTCCCTTCTTATTTGCTGGAGCGCAAGATTGAGCTAGCGGCCCAGCAAGAAGCTGAGGAAAGGATGAAAGAGGCTGCCCTCATCCCGCCAGGTAAATTGGTGCATGCACACTCAAGTGTGATGCACATTTGTGTAAGTGCTCTCACCTGGATGTGCATGCTGAGTGCTTGACCTGCGCGAACATGCCCACCTATTCCAAACAGGACTGGCACGAAGATACATGCAAACTATCACTCTCCAGTTATCACTATGAACATGTTGGCAATGGAGGCAAAGTCTTGGCATCTGCCAAAAGTTTGTGCATCTGCTTGCAATCACAGCCCCCATCTTCATATGCTGCGCCGTGTGGGCACCGCAAAATGGAGAGCCTCACTTACATACATGCATACATACATACATACATACATACATACATACATACATACATACATACATACATACATACATACATACATACATACATACAATATACATTGATCCATTGTGGGAAGCTTAGGTTGAACGGATGTCCCCTGCCTGAGGAAAGGGCCACAAGCTGGAGGAAGGGATATGGTGGAAAAAGAAAAGGACAGAAAGGCTTCGCATGCCTGGTCCGGTTGCGTGCATTGTGGCAAGATTCCCAAACTAGCGAGCAAGCTAGGGCCTCACCGCCGAGGCTCAGGGGCCTAGCGTAAATTAAGCTATATGGTAAGAAATTATGCATTGAGCGGTACATCCTGATGCGTTGGTGCACAAGGCGTGAAACCTAGACACATGAGGATGAGGTCGGTGTTGTTTGAGGGTATTTTGCTAGAACTTCATGGTACACCAAGATGTGCGTTATTGAAATGGGCCAAGAGCTTTGCTGTTTGCATGCGTGGAATATGAGGCACTTGGACAAGCTGGCAGTCAATTCATTCTTCTGTGATACAGGAATGCGGCTGCTGCCGGATGAGGAACGGCTGGAGACATTGGCAATTCTGGCCAAGAACAAACAAGATGTGGAAAGAGCAATACAGGTCAGTTGCTTGTATCATCTTCATGTTGAGACACTCGGGATGGGTAGCTAGGCGGGTGGTTTTGTTGTGATACCGGGGGCGGGTAAGTATGGTTATTGCATACGAGTGGTGCACAGCACCTGAGAGCTTGCCTACACGTTCTCAACTTTTTGTACTGAGCATATACCCGTGCCATGATGTGAAACAGGCCTTGCCGCTGAGGATAGAGACACCCAGCGCCATCAGACGGAAAGAGGACTTGGAGCGCCGATTATCGGAAATTGAGGACGCAACAAAAATTTTCCAGCGGCCAAAGGTGTTGGTGCACTTATGATAAGAGCTGCCTGCTAAACTTGTACAATATCTGCTTTATTGTTATGTCGGCAACAAAAACTGGCTTGTGTCTCAGACGTCAAACTGCACCTTCTTGCATAATTGAGGCCCATGCAGTGCTACCTTGAATGGCTTTCACTGTGGTCCACTGCAAGACACACGCAAGGGACCTCATAGGAACAGAGGCTAGCATTCGGGTCGCTGCCAGGTCAGAAGTACTTCTATTGAGGCACTGCCTTGGCAAAAGTACAAGTAAAGGATTCCAGTGGGCTACAGCCAGCGTGCATGAAAAAGTCAGCGCTGGCACTAGCAGTCAGATCAAGGAAAGAAAATTATTGCATAGCCGTACCTGCCTACGAGGGCAGTATAGTCGAAGTAAGAAGGTGCCTGTGTAACCAAACCAAACCATTCTGAAATAGGCTTGTTAGCTGCAAAGGAAAGGCCTTGTGTCAAGTTATGTACCCACCATCCACATTAGCTTCCCTTCTGGCTCCTGGTGAGGGACACTCATGGCTCTTTTAGCAAATGTGTCCCCTTTTTCTTTGTTAATGTAGGGAGTGTTCTCACTGCCTACAAGATTAGTTTCTTTCTTTTTTTCTTTCTAGAGTGTTGGATTGCTGCAAAAGAGGCTCACGTACGTCCTGTCATCGAGGCTTCAATTATGAAACTGGCATAGAGAGTGTGCATACAAGGGTTCAGGATTACAAGGGGGTTGGCCTTCAGCCCGAGACTCTGGCTGATCAGCTGCTGGTTTAACATTCTCATCCAGCATCAAAAATTGAAACCAACTCTGACAATTTTTTTGGAAATCTGTACGAGTCTTAATCTAGAAAAGCATTGATCTCAAGATCAGTCAGAACGCGGAAGCTTGCCTAGGAAGGAATTAAGTCAGCGTCTGGAAGCTGGGCAAAAGTATGTAATGGTTTAAAGAGATCAATGGACAGGTCCTTGTATTTTTTGCACAGCTCTCACACCTCAAAGCATATTCAAGCAAAGAAGGACTGCAAAGGGTGGTAGGCAACACCAATGAAATGAGAATGTGGCACATTGAAGAACTGAAGATGTTGGCTCGACGATGGATTAAAGCCACACACACAGTAAAATGCAATGAGAAAGATGTTTAATCCCAATAATTTTATGTCCAAGACCGCCTTGGCGCTGTCAAAGCACATTCGTGGATACTTTCTTCTTTCAATCAGCGTTCAATACTGTAATTAAATAGGGTGGCGTTGAAATTTTTTCTCTGGGATGGAACCCAATGCGCCAGAGCAGCAGCCAGCTCACAGTGAAGAGGTTGCCGCATCTGTGCAGCCCCCTGTCAGGGTCTACGCGGATGGCATCTTCGACGTGTTTCACTGTGGGTATTTGTGAATTGAGCCCTTCTTCTTTCTTCTGCTCTCCCGTTCCATGAAACGTCATGGACAGGTGTCTGGGAAAGCTACCGAAGTTGCTTTTCAGGAGGTCGCATTCGCCCTTTCTTGTTTCTAACACAGGGAAGAGCAATAACGTGTGCTATCCTAACAGTTGAGTTGATGGACCCTTAAGAAACCTAATCCTTTGTGCAAAGCAACAGGCTCTGCCACAACAAGTCAATACAATGCAACTATGAGCATGACAAGCTTCTCTGACCCACTGCTCAACAAAGCTCATAACATTGGTACCCTAAGCTGGCTTCAGTGTCACCAGCTGGCCTCTCTCTTTTCCAGTGGAACCTAAACTAGGGCAGGAAATCCGGACGAGTCTGGCTATTTAGATTGTGTGAGGCTGTCAACCATTCCATGAAAGAAAAAGACAGATTTCTTCCTTTGCAAAGGAGGCAATCGTAAGTGCTAAAAAGTGGAAGTGCAATGGATGCACAACAGACAAGCCCTGCTTGAACTCTTTCTTGTTCCTTGTGCATCTTCTGTTTTTTTTCTTGCAGTTGGACATGCACGGGCCTTGGAACAAGCAAAGAAAAGGTGTGCCACACTGCTCACGTTCTGTAAGAAATTCCCTGCAACCTAGCAGTGTTTGCTTCTGGTGGAGGAGACTCCCAGCTCTTTGAGCCAATATGCCTCCTGTTCCTTTATTGTTGCTGCTTGGGACTGCCTACCTGTTCATACTTTCATTTACAGAGTTGCGAAGGACGCAATAGTAGTGGCCTTAGTCAACTGTTTCTTAACCCAACCTTCATTTCGTACTGCTTCCTTTATGCTGCATCCTCCTGCTGGCTGCCTCGTGACGTCTGTCCTCGCCTTCCAGGTTCCCAAACACAGTACTTGTTGTGGGTGTCTGCTCTGATGCGGATACCCACAAGTACAAGGGTCTCACTGTGATGGATGAAAAGGAAAGGGCGGAGAGTGTGCGGCACTGCAAGTACGTCTGGTCAAAATGTCGCATCCGTCATTCTTGGGAGGCTGCTTGTTGCATTCATACATTGCATATGATCAATAAGGCTTGCAATATATGTGCAAAACACAGAGGCAATGGGAAACCCACCATGGCCAACAGATGCATATCAATGCAACGTGGATTATTTGTGGACTCTGTGCTCAGCATGCACTTGTGCACTTTGTGCAAAAAATTTGCAAGCAATGTAAAGGTGCATCATGTATCCATGCCGGCCAGAGGAACTCCTTCCCTGCCTGCATTGTTGTTTGTCAATGAAGGTCGTGCATGCCTTCAACAGATGCATACCTGTTTTGTATGCCATGCGTTGTGTGCATGCTCATTTCACATGGACTGTGTATAGAGACTCGCCCTTTCACGTGCCAGCAACTGCCATGCTGCAGGTGGGTGGATGAAGTTGTGGAGCAAGCACCATGGGTGATCAACCTAGAGTTCCTGGACAAGCACAAGATTGACTATGGTGGGGTTTCAGAGCTAGCACATTGTAGAGGACGACGTTGCAGTCCTCCTTGTAGATGCCCAAAAGCTGGCATGCAATACGCAACGCGTACAGCACAAAGTCTGTGCCACAAACCAAGGGCATCTTTTAAATTACATTACATATGGTTGCATGTTGCCTGAGCCCTTGAGTATCAACAGAGGAGAGTAAGTCGGCAAAAAGATATGTTCCTGGGGATTTATTGGCTTGTTGTGGCAAAAGCACTCTGAGCACAATGCTCTCCAACAGAGGGGGGGATCACTCAAGCATTTTTTCTCCTTTTGTGAGCATTTGTAGGTGGGAATTGAAGACCGCACAATTTGTCATACCCCTCTTCAGCATTAGAATCTAGTGTTCGGTCCCAGCGCTGCAGCTGCTGCTCCTGCTGTTGCTTCTAGCTGCCCCACTTGCTTTTCCGTCACCATTCAGCGCATCCATTTCCAGAGCCTCCGTGTTTTACAGCAGGGGAGCATCAATCCCTCTCTTACGGGCTGTCCACGACATCAAATTCAAGAGCTTCATCAGCTGTTGGGGTTGAATTTCTAATCAAAAGCACCACATCCAGCAAGCCAAAAGGCACCCTCAGAAGCTTCCAACTGTTATGCACAGCAATGATAAATAGTGGCAGGAGCCTTTTGACCCAATGGCTGGCCTCAGGACATACAGCAGGGCATGCTGTGAGGGTCCTGATTGCTCTCATTGCTTTGCACTTGAAGGAGGGCTTTCATATTGGTCCTCATCCAATTGCCCCTTAATTGCCCAAGGTGCCTGTTTCCTTGAACTTTTATCTTGGTACTCAGTCACCATAATTGCGTGCCTGACACCCCTTGCATGTTTGGATATGTGGGCTCGTGTGTGTGTGTGTGTGTGCGTGCGTGCGTGCGTGCGTGCGTGTGTGTGTCTGTGCGCTCAGAGACAATGGCAACAGCAAACGTTGTCTAGACTGCCTTGCCTGTGTGCCCTTTCAGGTGGCTTACAGCCTCCTGGGAGGTGCATTTGCTCCCACGGCAGGGATGCCAACCTTACTTTCTTATTCACACTGAACACTGTACTGGATTTCAATTGCTGTGATCCGTGTCATTGTCTCAATCACATCCAGGCTTGCCATCTAGCTTGTCAAGATGAGCTCGATTGAAATGTACCGTACTGACATTATATCACGCCGCAAAGATGATGTTTTTGACCGGTGCAGATAAGTTTTGCACCTCAAAAATAGTCTTTGGAAGTGCGGATTTTTCAGATGCATTGACAACGTATGAGTTTTTAATCGTTTGGGAGTGAATGATAAGGATTCTTCTGGTCCAGAGGATGGACAATTGGTATTCATGACTTCCTTGGTTACAGCAGGCTTGCTGCTGTCGAGGAGTTGACTTAAGTGCATACTTAAGTGCATACGCATGGAACTGCATACTTAAGTGCTTACGCATGGAACTGCACAGCAAGCACCATTGATCTCTCAAAAGTCGAAGTATGAGGGCAGAGTAGGAGCTGTTTGCCCGTGGAGCTGTGTAAATTGCACATTGCTATTTACTGAGGGGGGTGCAGATTTACTGCGGAATTACTGACCTAAATGTTTTTTGAATAGGCGCAGAATGAGAACGTGTCAGTACGGTAGGTAGATTATTATACAATCACAGGCAATTCCTTTGCGTTGTAATATATGGGCATGGTGAGGTCCATAGTAGGTGGGAAACAAAAAACATTTTGGTGAGACTCTTGCTTGCTGGTAAGGAGACGTTCCTGCACCCAATTGCAATCTGCGCAGTTGATCTTTGTCTTCTCATACATTTTGTTGGCACCTTTCTTAAGACAGGTGCGGCTGCAGCAAACAACCCTCCTAACAAAGGATAATAAGTGCTCCTACTCACTGCCCCTGCTTTTAGTCAGCATTGACTCAATTTGTTTTCTTTGTTTGCTCGTTTAAACTGCAGTGGCTCATGATGACCTGCCATATGCGGATGCCTCAGGACAGGTGGATGACGTTTATGGCCCTGTGAAGCGCGCCGGCAAGTTCGTGGCCACAAACCGCACAGAGGGCATTAGCACAAGGTGATTGCATCATTGGCCATGCATGGGCATTGATGTGGCATTGATGTTGGAAGAGGTGGCGTGTGCTGTTTCCTGCACATCCTTTTCTTGCTGACTAGTAGAGGGATTGCATTGGCTGGGAGGAGCGTGCATGTACCCTTTATCATGTTTATACAACATTTAGTTTTACTTTGCACTCCTGAGGCTTTGTCAGCTGTTCTTCTTTCTTCAGTTTGGCTTGACAGCTACTATACTTAAGTCAGCAAGCGAGCCTGTATCGCACCACATCTGGTACACATTATATGGGTAGGGATTGACATATAGCGCTATACGTCACATTTTCCAGCGCTATATAGCGTTATTTAGCCATATATGACATGATTGCTATTTACCAACGCCGCTCCCTATAGGTCAGCATTTAGCGTCATATGAGGGTCTTCTATAGCGCCATAGGCCAACGCCGGTTCCTATATATGCGCTCCTGGTTTAACAATATAAGTGTTTAACAATATAAAGCCCTGCTGGTCCGGGCACCCTGTTCCCACTCTCTTTTTCATATGTATGTCTTGCAGTGACATCGTACTTCGCATTCTCCGCAATTACAACAACTACATACTGCGAAATCTGCAACGAGGGTACACGCGCAAGCAGTTGGGAATCAACTTGTTTAAGGTGAGCAGGTCCAATAAGCTGCCCATGCATACATTTTGCAATGGAGCTTGGCCAGAACCATGGCAAGGTGCATGTCTGCAAAAGAGCTGCAGAGGGAGTGGCCTTCAATTTGTGTAGCTCAAAAACCGCCAGAGGGCTCGAGAATTCGGTTCGAGGTGGACGTGTTCACTTCTAATTCAGGATTTTGAATGGACAAATTGGATAATGCATTGTCATAGGCCTTCACCTCATGATGCAGTCCTGAAACATAACTTTCCCTCTCCTGCTGGAACAACTTTAACCCCTCCAGAGTCCCTCCTTCTCCGTGCTTAGTGCACACCAGCATACGCTTTGCCGAAGCATGTCCTCTTTGTGTGCAGCAGCTGTTCATGAGTCACTACTCTACCTCTTCCCTGTACCTCCAGCTGCCATGCACACTCCTTTCCTGCTGATTGTCGGTATGGCAGCACTCATGCACGCATTGCTGGCAGGCAGCGTCTAACCTTTGCTCTTGATTGTGGCTTGATTCTGTATGGTATGACTCCAGGAGCAGCGCATACGTGCCAGCGACAACATCAGGCGGCTGCGAGAGACCTGCGCAGGACACATCTCTAAGCACATCAAACGAAGCAAACGGCAAGTTGCCTGTTTGGTGTGTGTTGCTGCTATCATGGTCCTTCAGCTGGGGTTGTGCTCTGGTGTCTGCTACTTTTTGGCAAAGCCCCAGTCATGGGGCGTGAGCCCCTAGGTTTGCCTATTTCCCAATAATTTTCACACCTGCTGCCCACTTAGCGCACCCCTCGCCCTGAATCTCAGCATGCAGGCCAGGCAAACTTCGCCAGGCAGCTTGCAGTGTCAGGGGGAGGGGGGACGGCCATGGGCAAAGTGATCTGGAACTTCCTCATCTGGCAGCTAAGCAGAAATGGTCAGCATGGCCTGCCCAGGGCAGCCCCAACAAAAAGTCGTGTAGGGGAATTCAAGTATGGGCGGAGTGCGGTGCAATGGGCGAAGTTATTGGGGGCTTGAATGTTAAGAGCCAAGGAGAAGCTGGCGTGCCTGGGAAGCCAGCCTGGCCGTCCCCCCCTTGGAACAGCACCTGATGGCAAGGCTCACTCTGCATACTTCTGCCGGTGACATTGCTGAGCCCAGGGCTTGGGGTAGCTCAGTGAACAAATCCAATATACCCATGTGGATGATTCCAGCCCGATGATGGTTCAACGGATCTCACTCGTTTTAATTGCATTAGGTTTTACAATTTATGCGTGAATGATGGTACGAGTAGAGCGGAAACGCCTGGCATTTTTCTTATACAATGAAGAGCAGGTTCTCTACTTCATACCCCTGTGCATGGACTGCGGGGTTCAAGCCCAGGAGAACGGGTAGGCCATGTTTGACAGGTTGCGTGTGTTGACAGGTTGCATAGGCTCGCCCTCAGCCAATGTCACGCAAAATGCATGCAATGCAGCAACTGCTATGCAGGATGATGCATTCACGCGTGGATGTGCACTGCGAAATGTTCTGGTGTTTTTCTGGGCTTTGTGCCTCTTGAGACTTGACTGAGGGCTTCAGTAAAGGGCTGGCTTTGCAAAATTTTCAGCGTCGATTGCGACGCTTACCCCACTTGCCTTATATTGTTTGTGCCAATTATCCGCAGTACTGTTCTCCTAATATCAGACATGCGAGTCATGACCCAATGAAGTTGTCAATCAAGCACTGCATAAAACTTGCCTGTCCACTTGCACGCCCATGCTGTAGGCACAGCAACAAACCTGCCACGTCCCAAAGACGGAGGAATGTAAATTTGGCAGATGCGCTGGAGCTTAAGGTGAGCAGGGCCCCTGAGCAGAACTTGGCTCGTTTTCAAGTTGAAAAGACATGCACCGTAACTCAGGCTTGAGTCCTGCTGGAATGGATGCATTGGGAACTTTAAAAAAACTAGAATTGAAATGGTTGCAAGGTTGGAAGGACTGTGGTCCTTCAGACTCGGACATCATTTCTGGGATTGTGATTCTGTTGCACATTTGACCTCTTGCTCTGCTTGCAGTGCATCATGTTCAGCATGGTTTCTGCATCTCATGCCCTCAGTCATTGTTGAGTTGCTGTTTTTTAAATCATGAGTTGCCTAAGATAATTTCAGTAATACTTGTAGGCAAACCCGGGACCAAGTCATGCCTGTGGGCATCAAATTCATGCTGGGATATCTGTACCACAATGCAGGGCCGAGAGCTAGCTGATGCCATCCGACACAATGCAGAGGAGCTGGCTGTGAATGGCAGGCTTGTGGTTGAACAGGTGCGTCCACCAACCAGTGTTCAAGGACTGTGAATTGTCTCCTCAATCAGCACTCCGTGCACTCATGGCAGCAGAACACCTCATGCGCCGCCTCTTTTAACCAGAAGGTACAGACTGGGGTTTTCTGCAATCTCTGATGGGCTGCAGAAGCTTGCAAGCAAATCCCCCTGGCTTCAGGGGCATGCACTCTGCAGTTAATATGCAGGTGGAAGGACTGCTTCTGAGTTGGTCATAGAAAAAAACAGCGCAAACAGTTTCACCAAAGCATCTCTGCATTCACCTTGATTTGGCAGGTCAGCAAGTGTGAACCTCAAGGCATGTCTAAAGATGCACTGCGTACAACAAAGCCCTTTTCTCACTGGTCCGTACGCTACCTTGACGGGTGATGCGTAGTCACAACCTTCACAGGCGATGCAACAAAAGCGCTTAATTTCTCACTGGTCTGCATGCAACCTTGACAGATGATGCGTGGCCACAATCTGAGTGCCATGGACCTGCAAGCCATGAGTGGCCACGTGGACTCCTTCTGCACGAGCTGGATCAGGCATTTGGAGCAAGTGAGTTATAGTGCAAGCTGTTTATGTGTGTAGTATGCATTCATGAATGTCAGTTCTGGCGTGATCAAGCTGAATGATGACAGCCAGGACTACTTGAACGGGTGCATGGTGCGTGCTTCCTAGGGCAAGGGATGTTTGTCAAAAGCTTTGAACCGCACGACTTACCCATCCTTGCACCACCTCAGGGCTTGAAAAGTGCGTTGGATTGCCCCCCCCCCCCACCCCCCTCCCCGCCTTCGGGGGTAATGGATGTGCATAAGTTGATCACGATCCTCCTGAAAGGGTCCAAGCAAGTTCTCAGTCTCTGCAGGATGTATTTAAGGTGGGATACAGATTGGGATAGGTAGCCAGCTCGCAAAGCCGCAACAAGGCCAAGGCTGGGCAAGTCTGCTCAAGGACTTTTGGCAACATGGGCTCGTTTGGCGAAGAGGCAAAAATACTACTGCAATTTAGCGAGCATCTGTGGCTGTTGCTGCCTTTGCCTCTTCCATGGCCTTCCTTTACCCCTCCCTCAGTCTCCTCTCTCTCTTTGCTCTGCTTTTTAAAGCAAAACTTGCTTTGCTGAGGTGGAAGCACTTTGGGAAAACCCCTTGACGGTGCAGATTTTTGAATTAATGAATTGCGTGTGATTATCCAACTGGAATCATGCAAGAAGCCCTTGCTGAATGAGATCAAAGACATTTCACACCTCTCATCCACTCCAGCCCACTGGCTCAGGAGCAAGACACTGAGAATTATCAACAGATGTCCTTGTTCAACATTTCCCCTTCAGCTTCAGGCTGGTCTTTGCTCCATGGCAGAGCCTATCAAACATTGTGAAGCCAACAGCTGCTGTCAGAACACCTTGTGTTGCGCAGCTAAATGCAGCAAATGAAGCATGCCACTTCTAGAACAGCTTTTTCACAGATCTTTGTAGACACAACCAAGGTTAAGAGGTGCCCAGCAAGTTTGCAACTTTTAGGGCAGCTTGTATACAGCTTTTAAACCTCCTTCAACCAAAGTTTCGAGGTGAATTTTTGGTGCTGAAGATGGACAGTAGGTTGACGCACCCCTTACTGGATGTTGTCGTACCTACCTATGCACTCATGACGTGTCAGAAGTAAATGCCTGTTACATTTTTCAAGAGGGTGTTACCCAAGCAATTCTTTTGAGGTGCCTTTTTTGCTTTCTGTGACATCATGACTTATTTTACAAAAAATTGGGTCTGTAGGGGAAAAAAACTTTCTCAGTGTGGCCCTGGGCATACTTACATTCAGGTCAGCCAAGTAGGTTTGAGTTAATGCCCCACTGCAACCAGATGATTCTGAGTATGCAGGACCTTTGTCTAGACCTATTTTAGCAGCTCTGCATACTCAGTTTGTGCCGGGGGGTGCCCAGGGTGTGGGGCCAGAAATCAAGCAAAATCCCTGCCAGAATGGGGTCTCCCGGAAGCTCCCCCCCGGCTTACCTGACCAGCAGCGATGGCTGGGCACTTTATCAGGAGCACATCCTGGGGGGTCCGGGGTGCTGAGGCAGGTGTCCAGAAAATCGCCCCCCGGACCTTGATTTTGGCAGGGAAAATGGCGAGTAAAAACAGCAGACAAACCACTGCACCAATTGGGGTTGGGACACTTTTGCCGGACTAAATAAAATACAAGATAAAAATTGGCCCACTTGAAATGCGCACGGAGCTTCAAATTTTGAAAGAACCAGGCCAGCTGTCCCACGGACGGAGCTCTGAAAGCCCTCATAAGTAAGTACCACCAGCCCAGATTTATCTTAAGTGCAAAAACATGCGTCTATCAAGTGAGCACACGCTCAGGCAGGCTGACCAGAGCGGTATAATCTGGTCAAACGCCCAGCTGTCACTGCTTGCCAGGAGCCACTCCCTGCACACTTGGGCCCCCAAACTCGGCAGGCATACCTAGAAAGCATGCTAAACAAGTCCTCATACTCAGGTTGTGGCCAAACACAGTGCTTGCCTGGTTTCCCTGTTCACACCACTTTTGCCTAGCAGGTGCGCACAGGTGACCATGCTTTAAGTGCTCCGGACCAAAATTTACCCCCCCTTTTTTTTCACTCCGAAGGATCAGGCTCGACCTAAAACCTTCCTGAGAGCCAAAATATGGGCAGAAATTGGGCCAGAGCAGGTGTTTGGGCACCCATTTTCCTGGAAATGGTCAAAAATGTCCTAAAATGCCATGGCTCAATCCTAGAGCCCCACCCTCACTTTTTTGATGCAGAAGCACTAGTTTAGGCACCCTCAACCACTCAGCATACTCAGTTTGCAGCGGGGCATTAACTCCTCATTTTCACACATAGCTTGGCTGAGCTGACTTACAGCCCCAGCTTTTTTTTATTGATCACACACTTTTTGACTCTTTGATCACAGCCATGCCTTGGGTTGTTTTTGGCACAAAACACCGCATGTGTGCTTCTCTGCGATCTAGAATGATCCTAGATGCTTTGATAGGGCCACTTTTTTGGCCATTCTGTGTGAGCCTCCTGCCTGGATGCATGTTTCTAATGAAAAGTGGCTCAAATTGCATTTATCACCAACCATTGGCCGTTTCCTCGCAAGAATAATTTTGGGAAAGGAACCCAAATCACCCAAACCATCGAAGTCGATGCAAAAGGTAAGGAGATTCAGTTGTTGATAGTAGGTCCACGCCGAGGCTGATTAAGCATGACCGTAACGAGCGACCTTAAAAGCCCTCATGCTCCAAAGCTTAGATCTTGCCCATTGCATGCACCCTATAGGCTGTAACATATGAAAAAACATTCGTTTCGGGACTCAGATAAACCCCTGTAATATTTTGCACTAAGATTGGAAATTGCACGGGGCAGTGAGTCACACTGCTTAGGTACCTTGCATACCTAATGGTAAAATACTTGATCCTAAGAGGTGGATCCAGGTCTGCAACATAAGTACATGTCACAATTATATACAAACACGTCACCATGTAACACATGGTAGTGACCTGCTCTTTTTCAGGCCATGCTAAATGTGTTATGCAAGCCCTGTTCTGCTTACACAAACATTCTGCCGGACTGCTGTACACAGTCTTACTTGCGCCTGGAGGATCTCGCTAGCGCGCCCCTGCGCTTTTGGGGCCACCGCAACCGCAGGTAGTGCATGCTGAGTGAAAATCAGCTTGTAACAGAGCTGCAGTGGTGGGCTGCACATGCTTCAATTGCAGCTGCTCATGTAAGTCTGTAACACTCCTAGAAAAGAAGGGAGACCATTAGATATGAGTGTTTGTCTAGCCCCGCAATCTCCCACCTAGACTTTTCTTTCTTTTTTTGTCTCCCACCTAGACTTTTTTGTTTAGGGTTTTAAGATGATTGACTGTCCAAAGGTACGGAGGGCGGTTGTTTTCGTTGCTGTTGCTGTAGGATTGCTGTGTGGAGGATGCAAGACTCATGGTCTCACCAGGCAAGTTTGTTTCATACTCTCCCATGCCTCACATTTGCTTTAATATTTTCAAGCAAGCCCTTGTACAGTAAAAGCTGGATACTACTCATCCTTTATTGTAAGCTTGTGCCTGTTCTTTGCTTGTTTCCTTTCAGTTGGACTTTTCTATGTTCACTGCCTTTTGCCAGTGCCTCGTCTTCTTTCTAAATGGGAACAAAACAATTGGCATAGGTGTGTGTGTGTGTATGTTTTTTTTTTTGCGCAAAACGTAGCTTTCTTACTTACAAATAACAGCATCGATTGGCCGCAAGTAACTCGCTTTGATAGCTTAACTTGTTTATAGAAAAAAGTGGTTTATGAATGTGCTTTTTCTTAGATTTTGCCCGCTGTGGTGTTGCACTCTTAAGTGTAAATGACATCATGTAGTTGAAGCTGAAAAAGGTTGACAAGGCTAGTACTGCTTTTCGGGCACTTGTATTGCCAAAGAGAGTTAGGTAACACAGCCAATTGCAATGTTGAAGAGTTGAGCCTTTTCCTGATTTACAGATTTAAAGGAGAGACCTTCAGCCAGACTGTTCGGCTGATCGGCCTGTGACTGGTCCTCGCCAGCCAACATAATATCCATGTGAAAAAGCTTGGTCCTTTTCCTGAAGTATTATGAATAGCAGTAAATGTAAGTTTCTGCGCAGCTTAAGCTTGCTCAGCTTCATTGCTGCCTTGTAAAAGGCGAGAGTTGTGAAGATTTACAGAGTTAATGAAAGGACCGGCAGCCGCAAAGATGGGCTGATAGGCCTGGTGCTGGCACATTCAAGCACACGGAGACAGAAACTGTAAGCAGTAAACTGAACAACAAGGGGTAAAGGAGGGGATGACTTAAAAAGGAGAACCTTTCAGTGTTGAAGGTCAGAGGGGAACATGCACCGCCCTGGCTAATGCTTTGAACAATTCAGGAAACTAGGAATGGACTCACAGAGATCTGAGACTCTGGGAAAGAAACTCCATGCCCATTCTATCCAATATGCGTACAAGCTTACCTCTACTAGGCATGCCATTAAAAACAAGCAAGCCCATCACAACACTGGTACCTTGGTTCCGCGCGCTTCCAGAAACCCACCTGATCCACACTAAATTCCTTTTAAAACTCCGGTGAGGGAAGCTCACGGCTCTTCAGAGCCAATGTGTCGCCCTTTCCTTAACTGATGTAGGGAGAGTTTTCTCTGCCTACGTAGATTTTTCTTTTTTTCTTTTTTTCTTTTTCCTTTTTTTCTCTGAAAGGTCTGAGAAATCACCTAACATCAGAACTCCTTGAACAAAGAACGTTGAACAAAGAAAAAAACACTGGGGGGAAACAGCCATGTGCACGGGCAAGTGAGCCTAGGGGCCAAGTTTAGAGATACAACATATACTCTCAAGGCTTTCGGTTGATGTGTACACAAGTATGGCTTGATTTGTTTACAGGCACTGCCCATTTGCTTCAGCTAAGCTGCCCTTGTACTTCTAAGAGGAAGTCACGGATATGCACTATGATATTCTATCCACACATCCCCAGTAATTCGAAAAAAGGCGCTCTTGCTGCCCACATATAAATAGGGCTGGAACACGCCTGATTGATTTAGCATCCAACAACAAGCTGATTATTACCACAGGACACATCGAAGGTGACTATGGTCAGCCCACTTTTACTGGTTATGGTAGAAACCATTTTTAGCAGGCCAGACCACTTTCTTATGAGCAGTGAGCTCTTTTCCTTTTCACGCCATGCAGATATCGCTACTGCTGCTGGTACAGACCATGCTGCACTGGCAGTGTTTCTTGGTGTTTATAACAAGTCTACTTCACACATTGACACACGCATGGTCCCTGGTTCACCTGCCAATTTTCTTTTCCCTGGTCAGCCAGATGGATATTTTTTTACGTTCGCACCCTGACAGAGCTGACATTTTTGCAGAAGTTTTTGAAAACAATCAAGAGATGCATCATAATTCCTGTCAACAACTTCACGCTCATGACTGTGATCAGCCATACACCACCCTTAAATCTTGGATCATGCGGACAGCATGTCACCCAAATGTTGGCATGACTAGAACTCTGAACTACTCTGTGCCATCTGGGCATCATTCTCCAACCAGAAAACCCTTATGGTTTGATACTGAGTGCTCCCAGGAAAAACGAGCTTTTATCACTGCTGCCAAAACAGGGGTGGCATGGAAAGCTTGTCAACAACTTCAACAACAGTACAAAGCATGTGCCCAGCGGGCCAAGCGCAGATACACACAGGCACGTACAGCTATTTTCTTGGACAAGCTATATAAGAAAAATCCCTCTGTCCATAATCTGATTTAAAAATCCGCGGTCAAACACGTTACTCCTATTTCTGCTGCTGCTCGGCAAGACCACCTAAATGTTGCTTTTAGGCAGCGTGCGGACAGACCCGCCATGAGGTGGTCAGGAACTTCATCTGGGAAGTTTTTTCCTATTGGCCGCAACCACACACAGTCTGCTTCCCCTCATTTTCAGCCTTTCCATCTTCCAGACGGGTGTCAGCTGGCTGAAATTGTGGCCAAACACATTTCTTGTGTCGATTCCACCTCTTCCCCTGGATTTGATACCGTTCTTCCATCTTTTCTGAAGTATGCATGGAAACTGGTGCAAAGAGAGGATGGCAGGGGTTTCCATTCTATCAATGTGCTGGCGCCATGTGTTTCCCAACTCTTTTCTTCTTTCTCCCAACACTCAAAAGCATGCCATCAGATTCAAGGTGTCCAACACCTCTGCACGCTGTCCATTATGCAGCGATATGGACAGCATCAATCACATTGCCCTTAGATGTCCTAACTCAACTATGAATGGAATGCACACCAATAGGCATCATGTTGGCCATTGCTTCTGTGTCAAAGCCCTAAGTAAAGGCAGATTTGGCTCGTCCCTTATTGTTATGGATGCCTGCCGAAATGAGGGACTCCTGGAGCAGGGAATAGATGTTCCTGAAAATATCTCCCGAACAATTTCGGACTGGGTTTTCCCTAATAATACTGGCTCCTCTGCCCGACACCAAAATCGCCCGATCTCACCACCTTGATCCTACCAAAATCCCTCCTCAAGATAGGGACATTCATCTTGTTGAATTTAAATTCTGCCCTGATACCAACCCTTTATCCACTCTGGAAGCTGCAACTACCCAGCATGCCAATACTTAAAGAATAAGGCTCAAAACCCGCAGCTCAAGAAACCCTAACAGGAACAACAAAGTGACCTTGCACATCATCTTAGTCGGTGTGGCAGGCACTATTTATAACGACTACACCATTCAACCTCATATCGACTTGGGTTTAACCAGGCAGAAGGCTAAATCATTAACATCCAAGCTGAGTTGCCATGCTATCCAAAGATTAACAACTATTATTAACACCAGACATGCACTTCATTTCCAGGGGACTTCTGGGGGGGGTTACTGGTCGCCCGGCAGAGGAGAGCAGGAGAAGAAGAGTCCGGGCGTCCATGAGCATGGCAGCCAACCCTCCAGATCCTCATTAGCTCTTCTTTTTGGCTTTCTCCTAGGCTAGCTTAGTCTAGTTTAGGCTTGAGGGCCCTTTGGTGAGACCCTTTCTAGCTTGCTAGTCAGGGAATTTTTCCTTCATGCACGCGGCCTCTTGTAAGTAATTTAGCATTTTACTTTCCTTTGTATTCCATTTTCGTATGTAATTTAGCCTTTTCCCTTTCTTCATACTCCACTTTCGTGGGGCCTGCTGTTAAAATTAGGAAACCTCCAGCCTTTGATCAGAAAGTGAGGCTTTGCTTCCTGCAAAGATTCTCTGTTTCAAGCGTCTATGGAAGCCAAAACATGGGAATTCACAGTTTAAACACATAATGCTATCCTACAATAGGGAAACTTGAATGCAAGACAGAATCCCAAAAGCAATAGATTGTCGTAGGAACAGAAAGCATGGCCTGGGTCGGCCAAAAAACTAGAGAGCCCAAAATACTCCTTTTATTGCATCCTGCATCTTTATTCATACAAGCGATGAAGAGCCATGGTGGCCATGAGCATGCAGTACTTCCTTTAGTGGCATGATGCAAGAGCTGCACAGGTTAGACATTCCAGACCTACACGCAAACATCACAATCAAGCCAGGTTTTTGCGACTGTCAAGCCCAGTTTTTACATAATGTACAAGTCAAGCACATACTGTGATAGCTGATGCAGGACATTGAATGAAAACGCAAGCGACATTTGTCAGCTGGTGCAAGCACGAGCGTGTTCGGAGGCTCACATTCTGTGGCTCTGTACTTTGATCAAACACTACACTGGAACACAGGCTGAAGTTCACCCCAATGCTTGCGCAAGAAAGCGCTTGTGATAATCACTGCCTCGTGCCACCACCCACAGCAAAGGAGCCCCTGGCACTATATAATCTGGCTTCGATAGCAATTCTTTCAACGTCCAGTGCTCCTTGACCTCCACCCACTGCGGAGCTCCAGGCCCGTACCTGAACCAGCATATACAGCAAGCATCCTATCTTCAAGACAAACTTATTTCAGATGTGAACAATTCACTGTGTGTGTATGTGTGCGTGTACGCGGGGTGGAGTGGGGGAGTGGGGTTTGAAGTGTGGCTGTGCGTGCAACTGAACAGAGGCAATTGAAAGTGCACAAGATTATGTGACAGTCAATCGCAACACGCAGCGCAGACAATCTGTGTTCATATCCAGGCCTTTGGCAAGCGAGTGTTAGAAATATGCAGATACAAACATGCACAAACCTTCCTGAAACAAAGGTAGCATCTGGTTTGCAATGCACCTCCAACCACTATTTCCTCTGCTGCGGTTAGATCCTGTACTGCACAAGCACAAAAATCCCAAAGCATGTCCACCTTTTGGGTTCCGCATCGTCAAAGTCCGATGGCCACGTCCCATGTTGCAGCGCCTCAATGAGCTGACCTTGGCTCAGGGGCTTGCCGGTGTTGCTCAAGTACAACAGGACCACACGGTCTGCAAGGCAAGGAAAGGTGAAGGGAGTCAGAGAGTAGGCAAACGACAACCAACTCCGACTTCCTGCTAGATTGCTTTTACACCGACATCTCTGATGCTGACACACCTCATCACGCAATCTTGCAACTCATGTCACACCAGGAGATCCAAGACCAGACTGAACACCAGCAGCCTTACTTGCTTCAATTGAAAGTGCTTCAATCAATAGCACACTCAGGACACACTTGCAGTTGTTGTCCCAAGCATGCAGCGCTGCCTCAGATTGCAGTGCTTGCAAGATGCCCCCACATGTGCACAAGCATGAATTACTTGCCTTCAAGGCCTAAGCCTAAAGCATGATTACTGACCAAGCCATGAACCACTGCATCTGATTGACACCCCCCCCCCCCCCCCCCTCTCTCTCTCTCTCTCTCTCTCTCTCTCTCTCTCTCTCTCTCTCTCATATCATTTAATTGACTATATCTGCCACTCTCAATACTTAGCACTACCCATTCAGGGCATCCCTAAAAAAACCTTCCGATGGATTTTTACTCTGATTAAAGAACAATAGTGAAATCAATTGCCTCTCTCATCCTCCCTCCGGAGGTTAAAACAGCTCAGAGCTCTGGGTTACTGAACTTACTTCTGTTATAGGCACGTTCAGTGTCCCACTCTAAGGGGGGAGCATCTTCGCCAAACATCTGCAAGGCCACCCACAGTATCAGCAACATGCAAGCTGAGCATTTGACAATGATGATGATCAAAACAAGTCAGCTGTGAAGCACCCAACCACACATTTTGTGTGGCTTTGAATTTGAGCAATGCTGGTGAGTCATGGGCAATAGTGCAAACGTCAAGAAAGACCTTGTTAGGTCAAATCTGTCCTCAAATTCCTTTGCAGAAGCTGGAGGTCCGTCCTTCTTTGTCTCTAGCAAGTAGCAGTCAAAGCGCACAAGCAAGCATTGCAGCTACAAAGCGGGCAGTAACATGACCACCATGGACAAGTGCAGCAGGCACAGCGGCATGGAACTCCATGCAGCTCCCACGCACGCACCACATCCAAATGCTGCCCAAATGTCGCGCTTTCGTGGAACTCTTCAATCGTGTCCTGTGCCATACCAGCCTCTGGGTACGCCAGTACAACTGGCCAGCACATGCTGCCATCATCCTCCAAGCTGGGCCGCCACTGGTCTCCCTTTGTGCGCACCTGTGTGTGTGTATGTGTGTGTATATGTGTGTGTGTGTGTGCACGCGCGCCTGGGTGTCTGAGCACGCCACAGGCGCTGGCAAGGGCTGCTGAATGTGGCAAAAAATGAGTTCCCTTTTAGATGGGCACCCTCTTCATTTTGTCTAGCACATCATGGGCACAGACACAGAGCAGGTGTCAAAGCGCCAAAACGAATTAAAACCCATTAAGTTTATTGCAGTGTTTGCTGTAGGTATATTAAAGGAACTCGAGAAAAGGTGAGACCAACCATACAAAGGTAGGACACCAGGTCAGCAGTTCTTTGGTATATGGTGCAGTAAGCTTCAGGATTTTACGCAAGAAAAAAGAGGAAGCAGGAAAGGAGAAAAAACACAACATTGAACTAGGGGTCGAGAGAGTTTCCCCCCTCAATGAATGCAAGACAAGCCTCAGAATTGTGGAAGCATTCACCACCCCTCACCATAGCACAATCAGCGCAGCAGAGACACGCAACGCTCCGAGGGCTAAAATCACACACACCTGTGGAGCTGTGAGCTTGATGCCTCGCGATGTGATGGCATGCGCGAGCGTTTTGACTGGTAACAAGGCCGCAGCCTCTGCAGCAGCAGCCTTCTCCTTGGCGCTGGCGATCTCAGCAACCTTTTGGGCAGCCTCCTATCAGGGCACACAGGTGCGGGGGACAGTGGTGCATATGTGTGCAAGGGTCCGGGGAGGCGTTTAGGGAGGTCTCTCTATGCAAACGTATCGACACTTGTTTGCACTGAGGCATATACATCCACTGGGACAATTGAGACGCACGGAGGGCTTAAAACACTGGCCACAGCATTGCCACGGTACAAGAGGTTGCTACACTTGAAGTTCACGCAGAGTAGGCAACTGTTATATCAGGACTCCAGTGACACAGATTGCGGCAGGAATGTCCACTGCATGCAGCGCGTGACCTCCCAACACCTTCAATTTCAAGCAAGTGCTGGATGGTGCCATTGACCACGTCACCCATGTATCCTCCTGCAAGCATGCGTCCTGAATTACAAAGCCAGAATTTAGGAGGCCAACACTAATGATTACAAGTCAGACAGGCCAATCTGCACTTGGCTACTGCGCAAGAAATAGCACCCCAGCCCATTCAAACCTTCTCCAAGGCATCAAATTCGTGTGTGGGCGGCTCCGCATGCTTCCGACCTGCCACACACAGCTCCTGGCAAAGCATGAACTCCCCGAGCTTCAAGGCTGCACGAGCAGCGCGGAAATAGGCCTGCGCACGAGAGTTAGGTGCGCACGTGGAGGCCTGCTGCCAAAACCAAGCGCAGTTCATGGAGCTGCTGGGAGGCTGATGTAACAGGAGCTGACTTGCACGTAAATCAGAAAGACAGAGGAGAACATTAGCAGAACCTCCCACCGGCTAAAGGGCATTCTGCAGCGCTGAATGGATGACTGCTGGATTGTGAGTCACACAATATAATTAACGCATCAGGTATCACAGACTGACAGAGGCATTTAATGCATCAACAGTGAATCTGATCCCAAAATCACACCAGGGCCCGTGCACCAGGTGCCCTGGTTACCAGGCCAAACTTGCCTTCACAGGAATGTGCTTTTTGCATCCAGAAACAAAGATGCAAAGGAAGCAGACACCTGCACCTACCTTGGTGTTCGTTGCATCCAGCTTGGTCGCATCTATGCCATCTTGCAATGTTTTCCTCCAGTTCCCTACATGCAGAGTAAGCAAGCGCATGGCAGGCCAGGGCCCAGTTCCAGACTGTGAGGCGCTGTGTTGAAGCACACTTAAATCTGAGATGGAAACAAGTGCAGGCTGCGCTTGAATTTTTGTCCCCTCCTGCTTATTGCCATGCACTCATACCTGCTTGAGGTTCTTTCACATTGGCAAGACATGATGGCAAGAAACGTGTGCTTGTGCCAAGGCCAAACACGCTTCTTGGCAAGGAGCAACCTAACCACACACAATTGCAATGACAACCCACATGCACAACATTGTCTTTGCACATACCTAACAAAGACTCAGCATGCGCCCGATTGGAGAGGAGAATGGAATTCAGAGCAGCATCACTTCCTTTCTCTGCCAATCCCTGGGCAGCAACAAAGTTGCATCCAACAAAGCAAGTGGTGCAACGAGGAGCTGAGGAGGAAAGTGGCTGCTGTGCTCATACAACATGCTCGGCCCGACCATACCAAAAAAAACATTTTGGTGGCAAACAAGTATCACTGCTGCAGCAAACTGGTGCAGAAGGGACTCGCACTATCAAAGTTGACATGAGGGCAAAATAGCAGGCCTGCAGATGCTATATGTGGAGTGGATATGACGTGAGCTGGAGCAATGGGTTTTGCTGCTACTGGCACTTGGACTTATTGATATCCAGGGACCCAATTGCACCTACCTTGGTATAACAGTCCACTGCTTCTCGTAACAGAATTTTATTCTTGACTTTCAAACCCATTTGCAGCTTCTTGTTTCCATTAACCTGTGGGGTTGAAAAGTATGTGTTTGGCATGCGCATAAACAATGGCAAAGGTGTGGGCTGCAACATCTGTGGCAAAAGCAGGCAATGCAAGCGAACGGAAACAGTATAGACCCAACCAGCATAGCCCCAACAGGTTGGAACTTTCAACTGTGAACCCAATGAACCCAGTCAATTTTGAAGCGCCTCTTGCGCACAAAAGCACGACTGGAAGCACTGCACTTGTGCATACATTATGCATTTGTGTCGGCCAGTGCAAGATGTTTTTTACTTCCATTGCTCCTCTACATCCGAGTAATGAGCCGCCCTACACATTTCTCTGAGCATGAGCTGCATGCACAAATGTGACTATGCATGTGGCCACGCATGTACAGGTATGCATGGGCTACAAAACACACTCAGCAGCCACCTTAGCGGTATTGGCGAGCTCCTCAGGAGTGCACTCATCTCGCAGAGCCTGCATGGCCATGTAATCTGGGTGGGACTCTGCATTCTCCGGCATCTCGTCCCAGAACATGGCTGGCAGCTCCATGTTGTCCAAAACTGGTCCTTTATTTGGGGACTTGTTGCACTGAATCTCCTCGACCTCCTCACTGTCACTGCCACCACCTGCTTCTTTTGCAGTGGCATCCATCTTTTCCCTCTGCTCAGGTGTAGCTGAATGCCATTCCCAACCCCTCGGGTCACATTTCATACTGTGCAATGCAATGCCCGGGGGCGAATAATCAATCAATACGATTAAGAAAAAATAACACGATTAAAAATGAGTCTTGTCTCACCTTTGATGGAATTGGAAACTGGGAGAGCTTGTTTCAATCTGACATCTTTTTCGTAATTCGTGGGAACCCGGCGACAAGAACCAAATTCAAATTTGTCAGTAAAGAATGATCTTTGAAGCATTACTCATCATGTGTGCCTGCAAGACCTAGATCTCCGGGATCCAGGTGGGTCAGGTGAGGTTACGCACACACACACGCGCATGCATACACAACCCCACACGCACACCCAACCCCTAACACACACACTTGTGCGCGCACACAGGCAAACACACAACACACAAACACACACACACACACACACACACACACACACACACACACACACACACACACACACACACACACACACACACGCACACACACACACACACACACACACACACACACACGCACGCACACACACACACGCACGGGAACACATACACATACACACACGGGAACACATGCACGCACACACGCACACACATGCATGCACACTGGTCTATGTACATGTCGGTCAATGAGCAGGGAGGGATGACAAGTAAGAACGTGGACGCTGCGCTTTGGGCGGCCATGACATCTGCTGCTGCCCGCGCCAAGCATGAGGGCATGCCGGAAGAAGTTCAAGGCCGTCTCAAGGAAATGGTGCAGCAGCACCCAGATGCTGTGCGCAAACAAGTGCTGGAGGGGACTGGCATTGATTTGGCAAAATATGGCCAGCAGCGATCAAAGGAGGAGCTGCTCTCGAGCCACAACAACGCTCTTCATCGCCTCAAATCGTGAGTGCTTGTTTTGGGTGGGGCATGTGACACAAAGCCTTGAGTCTGCTGCATGATCATGGCGTAAGGGCAGGGCATAACTATGGACATAGAAGGACTCTTGAGGATTGTTTAAAGAAAGTGGCATCCCTGATCCTAGTTGCACAGGGCTACAGAAGCAAAAGGCCTCCAGTCAAAGCGTCTGACTGCCAGCCTCTTCAAAAGGATGCAGAGACAGTCAAGGCGAATACGAGACATGGCACTGATCCTGGTCAGATGGCTCCCAAACAATAAATCTCCCCTCTCACTCAGCAGCTGTTTCACGGCTGGTTGGACTTGCGCAGGGAGATACTGCGCAAATGCTACCAGCTCAACGTATCCTGCGCACGTGACGTGAAGTCTGCAGCTGACTTCCCCGCTCCGCCCCCACTGAGTGAATGCACGCCCATCCACATATGCTCCCTTCAACTGGGGGTAACTCATAAGGTAGGCCTCAGCTGGGAGAAGGCACACTGTGCAGTCGATGTGCACCTCCTCTTCAAGCTGATGAAGCCATGGACTGTATTCTCCTACTATGTTGTTCTCGACGCTGTGAGCCCTCTCAAACCCTGTCTGTCTTCTACTTTATAATTAAAAGGGTAGGAGGCCTAAGAGGTGCATGCCTGGCAGAGGAAAGGCAACAGTCCTCATGCAATGCGTATCATGCTAGAGCATGCAGCGCCTGGGTAATGTCAAAGGGTTGTACGCACGTGTCCTTTCCAATTTTTTTTGGGACCAAGCAGACAAAGGGGGATCATCGCTGTTTCCAGTGCATCGCACAGGTGCAGCAGAGCCTAGTCTCATGCCATTGGTGCAAGTGTTTTTTGAATGTTCACAAAATCCAGGGTTCAATGCCTGAACAGGCTTGAAATCCACAAGCTGTGAATCTGAGCAGCCCTCAACCCCAAATCCTGAACGGCAGATATGTCACTCTACTTGGGAACCTGTTGCCATTTTTTTACTCAATTCCCATGATCCAGGACCACCTGCCTCTGAGCAACAGAATTGCATTGACTGGGTGGATGGGACTACGTAAGCCCTCGAATCAAGATTTGCGTACTATTTGAAAACTATGGCCCAGGTCAAACTGTCAATTCCTGCCCCGGTCATTCAGCAAGCAAAGCTGCTCAGTAGACTTTGGCGTCATCCCCTCAGGGCCTGGTGAAGGTTCAATGGATTCTCAAGAATTTTGCTCGGTGCATCCTTGCTGAAACGGAGACAGCTCAAATTTGTTGATTGTATTCACAGTGGTTCAACTAATGCATGTGTATACACTCATACGTCCAAACCAGTGGGTACATAAATGATAGGTATCATTCTCCAGGACTTGAGTCCTGCAACAATCACTTGCATAGATGCACCGTACGCCTGCAGGTTTTAGCACGGCCAAGCCCTGTATGTTCGAGCACAGCCACCAAGAAAGCATTGATACTCTGCCTTCTTTCCCTCAGGGCCGCGTACTGCGCGGAACACTGCTTCCTGAGAAGCCTGTTGTGTACACTGCTGCCCAAGAGCTGCTGGAAGATGAGAACGGGGACGCTGTGAGGGTAAGAGCACTGAGTTGTGAGCATGTGTGATAGAGGAATTTTGGTCCAGATGAGATCCTGGAGGCTGAGGTGCCTTCACAAGGGAGGGTGGGCTGGGAAGTAAATGGATGATGGTGAGGGGCAGCTATTGGGCTTGGCAAGATCGCCTGATAAATTGTGTGTGTATGCATATGCAAATGTGCATCCTGCGCCAGATGTTCTTACGCACTTCGACATGCACTTCATTTACTTGTGCGCATCAGATACCTCAGTGCAGTGCTAGACCGTTTGGAATGCCTAGTGTTATAGGCACTATTACCGCTGCAGTGAAGAACACAGAATTTTAAGGAGAAGAGTGTGCTACTGGATGAGTGCCTTGAAGTGGATGTTGACTTCCTGCTGACAAAATACAAAGCCAAGCCTATAGGACTGTATATTCGTTTCCTTTCCTGCCCGACGTCAAATTATTGAAGAAACAAAATACAAGATGCTTGATTGGTAGGGCATGCTTGCAGACTCTTTATGCCTCTTATCCATTTGTACTACTTTCGTCTGCAGGTATCTTTGTACAACTTTATCCCTGAATTTGAGACTGGGATGGAGAAGCAGCTGTATGCAGAAAAGGTTAGAACCCTTGGAATTGAATTTTTTAAGTTGGTGTGTGCACACCATAATGTAACTGCATTAAAAACACGTAAGCAAGTTTATATAGTGCAATATCTGTATTACAATGTCACAAATTGGTTTGCTTTTATTTTGAACTTTCAAAAGCAGCAATTTTAGTCAGGTGCAGGGTCAGATGGCCTGCGATGAGTGTAGCTAGATCGCATTTCATGGTAAGCATGGTAAGCATGGCTATCCCATCCTGAGATGCTTTAAAGTGTGCTACAAAATTGGGTGTGGAAAAAGTATGTAGCTACCTGTTTATACTTGTATGTGCCTGCATTTGAGAGGACATTGAGGCGCACTATTTGTATAAGCACCCTCTGGCTTGCAATTTCTGCAGGATTGCATCACGCATGCTACATGGTTGCTACGCAGATTCTGCGGCGGGGTTTGCCGATTGCTATCATTGAACCTTACTACAAAGTTTTTGCTGATGGGTCCCAGGGCGTGCGCGTGGACAATCCTGCAGAGGTAAGAAACACCTGCAAAGGACAAGCAAGAAAGGATCAGAGAGTGTACCCAAAGGCCTCAGAGTAGGGAACGTTTCCTCGGCTTGCTTTCCCATAACCAGTAAATGCTGCTGCTCTGCATGCCAGAAGTGAGGCTTGTACTGGCATGTCCTTAAGCTTGCACAAGTAACTAAATGTATTGCTGGGCATCAATGCCAGCTCTGATGCCTCCTGCTTCCCCAAAAAACAGGTAAGCTTCCTTCAGTCTGCAGCTCTATGCCTCGTTTGTTTCTCAGAAAACTAAGCTGAGCATGGCAGCTGTACGGATTCTTCAGATCAGGTAAACTGAAGTCAATCTGTGTCAACCTCACTCAAAGCATGACGGCTGTGTGGACTCTTAGCATCAATGGACGCTGTAGCCTGCCCACAAGGTAGAGGCACTGGGATCCAAATGCAAGAAGTTGCATCCTCTAATGTTTCCATTTGTGCAGCAGTTCTTGCCTACATCCCAGCCTGCAAACAAGCGCACTTGCATAAAATTCACTACCGCGTGCTTACTTCTTGACTTGCAGGTGGTGTTCCTGGATTCAATCTCGCCCACCTCAGCCAAGGAATGGCAGGCAGAGGCCAAGAAGCACTTTGTGGGAAACCAGTATGAGGAGGCGCTGCGGTGCTATGCAGAGGCGAGTGGCATATGGTCAGGGTAGGCCAGGCTATATGCACATTCACGCCGTGCTTGTTATATTGTTCACGCCCCGAACAGTCAGGAAACGGCTTGACACCCACAGTGGGCCAACCCACGTCATTGGTGTGCATAGGGTGTGGTTCAGGCAAGGGGTGCTGCTTCCACTGACATGTGTCATGGCTGTGCCATTCTGCTGCTTCCACTGATATATGTCATGGCTGTGCTATTCTGCTGCTTTCACTGACATAGGTCATGGCTGTGCCATTCTGCTGCTTCCACTGACATATGTCATGGCTGTGCTATTCTGCTGCTTCCGCTGACATAGGTCATGGCTTTGCCATTTTGTGCACTTGTATGCTGCTTGATGAGGGAGTCTTGCGTTCTTCACAGGGTCTTGCAGTGATGTGCTTGCTGCAACTCGGGCACTGACATCGCCCAAAAGTACCAGCAGACGGCACGCTCCGTTCAAAATGATGGAGGCTTCTGTAAGATGCCTTTGCAACGTACACTTTTTTAGCACGCTGTGCCACATGGACATTCAAAGGGCCTGTTTGTTCCAGTCACAACTTTATCTTCCGCTGTAGATGTCGCCAGTGTGGTGCAGATCTGGCAGTCATGGAAGTCCAGTCTCACAGCCTAAGCAGACACCTGCCATTGACGCGAAAGCCAGGTTTCTTTCACCTTGATGACACAGGCTCTCTGCATTGTCTACCTCATAACATTGGTGCCACAGGCTCTTGTTGTTTAACCTTAGTGCCACAGGCTTTTTTTGTTTTACATTGCTACCACAGGCTCTCTTTGTTTTAACTTGGTGCTACAGGCTCTCCGCATTGTTCGTGGAGGAAGCAACAGCAGCAGTAGCAGCAGCAGCAGTGAAGGCAAGCCAAACGCGGGTGCAACAGGTGGAGGTGCCAAAGGTGGCAACGAGCCTGGCCTGCTTGTCAGCCTGCTCCTCAACATCTCTGCCTGCACTGTTCAGCTGGGCAACCCTGCAGCCGCCCTGCAGTACGCCGCAGCTGCGTCAGCCATTGACCCCAATGCACCCAAGCCCTACTACCGGGCCGCCCTGGCACTTGATGCTGTGGGGGGGCACGCAGGAGCTGCAGAGGTGTGTGTGTGTGTGCGTGCGTGTTGTGTGCTTGTGTGTTGAGTGTGTGTGTGTATGTGTGTGTGAGTGTGTAAGCGCGCGCGTGCGTGTGTGTATGTGCGTGTTTGGTGCAAATGTGTTTGTATGTTGTTGTATGTGTGTGTGCATGCGTGTGTGCGTGTGCGCGCGTGTGTGGGTGTATTTGTGTGTGTCTGTTGAATGTTTGCATGTGTGTGCTGTGTGTGCACACGATCACGTTGCCCAATTTTGGGCAGTTGGGTGAGGTCATCTTTCTGGAAGGGCCTTGTTGCAGACGTACAGCCTCCTTAACGGAAAGTTGCTGATCCTTGACGCAGTTATAGCATTTGAAAGTTGAAACTCAGTACTTGGGCTTGGACAAATAAAAGACGCTGCAGCAATCTATATAGGCTTCTGCTTGCTGCCCTTTGCAGATTTCTCACCTTGGTTGCAAACCCTTGCTAATTTGAACGCCTGCCTGCAGTGGTTCATGCTGGAGTCTGCGCGTTTGTCGGCAGGAGCTTTGCTCGGCTGCAAGAAGCAGAATGCTGCCACAGATGCTGCAAGCAAAGTTGCAGCTCAGCTGCTGCCTCAGCTCAATCACCACAAAGCACAGGCAAGCAGCGGTAGCATGACTCAGCCACAAGCCGCAGCGCTCATGCAACAGCACCTGTCCCGCACACCAGCAGCCGGGAGCAAATTTCAAATACAGGCTCTGAGGGTGATTGCATCCGCGCAGGGTGAGCCTCACCCAAGCCTGGCCTGGGGGAAGGACACTTCTGCTGGATCTGCCAGCAATAGAGCAGATGTAGCAGGTCAGGGCAGGGACAGCAGCCAGGACGGAACCAGCGGGGGCAAGGCAGGTGGGATGTCCGTCCAAGATGGAGGAGCAGCCAGTGCAGGGGCAACACAGCATGCCCAATCAGCTGAAGCGGCTGCACAAAAGAAGAAGGAGGAAGGCAACCAGCTGTACCGCACAAAGGAATGGCGGCGAGCAGCGCTCCTGTATGACCAAGCTCTTGCTAAGCTGGCCGTCTACCCTGCCCTGCTGCTCTCCAACAGTGCTGCCTGCCTCCTGAACCTGAGCAACAACCAGCAGGCAGCGCAGGCAGCGGCGGCCGCGACCCTGCTGGATCCAATGAACATGAAGGCTGCGTACCGCTGCATCAGCGCGCTGCTAGGCTTGGAGTGGCTTAATGAAGCTGGTGTGTATAAAAAGGACCTGTGCTGGTGTACATTTCTTAAGCCGCAAAGACTGTCCGTTGCTGTGGCTGTCATTCACATGCAGGCCACGCGACAAAAGTAAGTGACGGTAAATTTACTTGAGATTGTTTATGTGCAGGATTATGTGACAATTGCCTAATTGCCTGTGAAACACGATCATGCAGCAACAAGTGATTTCTTTTGACTTCTGCCACACACTGTGTGACACTGTGTGTGACAGAGTGTTTGAGTCAGCAGAGTAAATTGCTGCACTGATCCAGACGGTGATGCCATCCAAGGCCTGGCTGCTCGTCATCTATGCGTCTGCTGACTTGAATCAGATGCACAAGTTTGTACTGCTGCACACCTGCTCATGATATCTTGCAAAGCCCACAAGGTGAGAGACTGAGTGGCCGCAGGGAGGAACCTTGGCGGCCAATTCTTTCTGGCTGACTTGCTCCAACAAGGCCCCTTCTTCCCTGGCATGTTCGCTAGAGTCCTCCACCTCGTGTCCTACTGGGTCCTGCTTGCTCAGGTAGTGCGTGCACTCAGGCACTGCGCATGCACCCTGAAGATGCCTCGCTGCAAGGGCTGCAGCAGCGGGTCTCATCTGCAGCAGCAGCAACCAAGGCCACATCTGCAGCCAAGGCCACACCCACAGCAGCACAGGGCAAGCAGCAAGCCCAGCCAAGCAGAGGCGGAGAGGAGATCTCTGAGCGGGAAATGCACAAGCGCAAGCAAAAGAATGTGGCCAGCGCGCAGAGCATGGCTGTCATGAATGACATGATGATGATGATGCCAGCCGCACTGCAGGCAAGGAAGAGCAAGCAAATGGGGATGGATGTCGGCGTGGACACGCGCATCCCGCCTTTCCACCAGGAATTTATGAAGTCTGGAGCGTAAGTGTCAGGCACAGGAAGCAGTGGAAGTGCTGGGTGCCTCTTTGGTCTGTGGTCTTTTCAAGGGCCTCTGTTTGCTGCTCTGAGGTTGCTGGCTTTCCATGGCCTGAGTTACTCCCGAGGACCATTGTGGCCTTGAATTACAAGTCGTCTCAGGCTCTGCATTGCTGCCAAGAAGCTGTGGCACCCTTGCAGGTGTGCACAAAGAGCTGAACAAGCTGTGTGCTCTTCATCAAACTACCATGAACCGTGGACTGGACCAGCACCTTTATTGGGGTGCTGGGTGGAGACCATTTGGCTGCCAAGCATTGCCTTGCACGCAAGCTCTACGCCTCTGGATCCTTTCATTTCCGGCTTCCCTCACTTACAGGCGGCCATCCATTCCATCCATTTCTGGCTTCCCTCACTTACAGGCTGCCTGCCCTATGTGACAAGGATGCCTGCTTTGACCATATCTGGTATGCCTACGAGTGTGCACGGGGCATGTTTACGCACCAGGTGTGTGCTCCACCACCTCTGTTGCCGCAGGAGATGATTCTACACATCTGCCTTTGAGCTGCGGTTGAGATGGGCCTATCTTGCGTTGAGAAGCTTTGAAGATTTCCCAACCTTCATGTGTTGCATTGACACAGCGATCGCAAGCAAGACAGAGGGAAAACATTGAGGCAGAGAGACCACCTGGCTGCTAAAAATTAAGAGGAGAGTTGATTGCCTGAGAGCAGCGTTGGTGCAACATTTGTGCAGCTCCTGCTAGGAAGCGCACGTGCCCATCCTTCATGTTACAGTTGGTGCAATGATGGTTGCAGCTACAATCCGTGCCAATTTCTGCAGCCCCTGACCCCCTTCCTGCTTGCTTGTTTGCACTTGCCCCAGGTTACGATGTTCAGCCCAAAGATTTCAATGGATCTGATCATGTCCCCAGAGAACATGATGCAGAGGCTGCAGGTCCTGAGTGAGGACAGGATCAAGTGGCTTATGGATGCTCCCATGGTGAGGATGAATTGAGGATGGATCTACAAAGTGCACACATTGAGTTGCTCAAAGTGAGTTGGGTACAATTAAATCCTGAGAGGGGACAGGATCAAGTGGCTTATGAATGCACCCATGTGGAGATGGATTGTACAGTGTGCACACATCAAGGTGCTTACGAATGCGCCCATGGTGAGATGGGTTGTACAGAGGTCCTGAGTGAGGATAGGATGGAGTGGTTCGTGAACACCCCCAAGGTGAAAATGGGTTGTGCAGTGTGCACACATCAAGGTGCTTACGAATGCGCCTATGGGGAGATAGGTTGTACAGAGGTCCTGAATGAGGATAGGATGGAGTGGCCCATGAATGCCCTTCAGGTGAAAGTGGGTTGTGCAGTGTGCACACATCAAGGTGCTTAAGAATGCGCCCATAGTAAGATGGGTTGTACAGAGGTCCTGAGTGAGGATAGGATGGAGTGGCTCATGAATGCCCTTCAGGTGAAAGTGGGTTGTGCAGTGTGCACACATCAAGGTGCATGGATGCGCCCATAGTAAGATGGGTTGTACAGAGGTCCTGAGTGAGGATAGGATGGAGTGGCCCGTGAACACCCCCAAGGTGAAAATGGGTTGTGCAGTATGCACACATCAAGGTGCTCAGAAATGCAGCCATGGTGAGATGGGTTGTACAGAGGTCTTGAGTGAGGACAGGGTCAGGAGGCTTTGTAATTTGCCCATGATGAGGCTGGATTGTACGGGCAAGCTTCTTCACCTAGCCATCATGTCTACATACATGTTCAGGGGGCCATTTCCATCAGTTGTGTGAGGTGGCAGACAGACACAATGTTAACCAAAACAGAGGAGGGTCACACATTATTGGTACCCCGTCTACCACCTTTGGTCCCTGGCTTTGAACTTCCGAGTCCTGGTACAATGTGCAAGTACTCATTCAAGATCGATCATAAGATGTTTTCCAGATGGGTCCTCTTCAACTCCATGACCTGTGCATCCGCTCGTGTCCTTGGCCCCAAACCCTATGCCCCCCTTCGATCCTCTGCCAAGGATCCTGATCTGGCCCACCATAAGAACGTGTGCCCCTTTAGTGTCTCTGTGCATCCTATTTCCTGCATCCCTCACACGCGCCATCCCTCACACGCGCCTTAGCTCACTCTTGCCATGCCTTTATGTGGGAAATGGGGAGAATGCACGCAGGGACATAAGGGCAAGCATGCATCCAGCAGCTGCAACTGTCGCCATAGATGGAGCAGCTATGTCCTGAACCTTCAGGAAGAACGTTCCCAGGTTCAATTGAAAAAATCCTTGGTAGCTGCCCATGTTTGAATGTAGGGATGCTAGCACCCTTCAACTATGAATTGCACAGCTGCTGGCCTGGCTGCGTTCACTGTCAACCCCTGTGTCTTGAGCGTAATCATGTTGCCTATCCAGCATTCACTGCAAGTGATCAGTGCAGGAGCTCAGCTCACTCCTCCGAGGGTACAATGCTCCCTTTCTCCCCAGAAGACTAGAGCAAACATCTTTGTTCAGAAGTGTCATGTGTTGTCGACATTCTCATGCAATTAAGACCCATTGTTGATTGCCACACCTCACAATGTTGCAGGGCAATGTATCCTTCTTTCTCCGCCCTCCGTACACGCCCAAGAAGGTGCACAGCTTTGGCAATGTACCTGCCAAAATGGGCCGGCCCTGCTTGCAGCCTGGCACCACGCATGTGGCTGTGGGCTTCCTTGACCTGGGTACCCTGTGTGCAGCCTGCTCTGCATGGAACATCCCTGAGCAGCAGGAAAAGCAGCATTGCCAGCCACCCGTGCTGCGCTGGGTGGGCTTTGACAGCTCGGCCGGGTGCGTGGCGCAGAGCTTGGTGGTGGCGCAGATGCTGAAGATGGGGGCCCAGATCGACCACATCCTGCAGGTGTGCAGGTGCTTTTGCATTCCAGAATATGATCCCAGGATTCCACACCCCTGAGCCCAAATTCTGTTAATCAAACCACTCCGAGCCCAGTTTTAAAATAAAAGAGATGAGTACCACCCCTTCTTGCTTGAGTGCTTCAATTTACAACACACTTAGGACTCGCTTGCAGCCGTTGCGCCAAGTTTGAACACTGCCTCAGATTGCAATGCTTCCCAGTTGCCTTCACATGCACCCAAAGCATGATCGACCCATGCACAAACCACTGCCTCAGGTGGATCCTCTCTCTCTCTTTTTCCATCTCTCTCTCTCTCTCTCTCTCTCTCTCTCTCTCTCTCTCTCTCTCTCTCTCTCTCTCTCTCTCTCTCTCTCTCTCTCTCTCTACTTGCTGCTTGCTGCTTGCTGCTTGCTGCTTGCTCCAGTCCTCATGCCCTGACTGGAAGTTCGTCACATGAGATGTGCATCATTGCTGTCAATAGCTCTTGCAAGCCACAGTGGGTTTCAACCCACCAAACTTTTCCATGAGAGCTTTTCCTTGAGAGCATGTGGGGCTCGCTTTCATTCCTTTGAGAAAAGGAAAAGAAAGAAAAGAAGAACGCATAGGTGGAGGAAACTTTTTCTGCATCAATCAAGTAAAAGGATACGCATCGGCTGAAGAGAGTCAAAAGTCCCCTCCACCACCACTCCTCCAACCCCGTTGCCCGTTCCTTCCCTCTCGCTCTTGCAACCTTCTTGCCTGCTTGCAACCTACTTGCAATCTGCTACAAACCCCGGCCTGATTACCTGCTTGCAATCTACTTGCAACCTGCTTGCAGCCTTCTTGCGACCAACCCGCAGGTGTGGATCTCTGCCGCCTGGTCCCGGGCCACGCTGGCCGCCTTCCGTGCAGCCCTCACTGCCCTGCTCACCACCACTGAGACGGCAAGCAGGTCACCCTCGAAGCACACATGGGAACAGGCGCTACCGCTGCCGGTGCAGCAAGTGCTGAGGCACTGGCAGCTGCACGATGTATCCTTGCAGGAGTCCCGCAAGTCGTGGTTAGACAACTCAGACATGACTGACACTTATGTGGCAAACTTTGTGCGCAAGGTGGGCTTTGGGTGCATTTCTAGTGCACTGTTGAAAGGCTGCACAGGAATTGAGCTACACAGTTGAGAGCCTGTAACTGGACTGTGCCCCATGAGCATCCACTTCCTGGGTGCACATCCCTCACTGCTCCCCCTTGTTAGTCAATGCACACTTGTTTGAGTTTCTCCTAGCGTGGCTTGATGCTTACAACCACTGGTTGTGCCTTTTCCTGGGGGCGGTCAGGTTGTTCTTCACTTGGCACTGCTCTCATTTCTGCACTTTTTTTACTTCCACAGGAGCATCGTACAGCGATGTGGGTATACTTGCTCTCTGGCCAAGTGCTGCATGCAGACGTTGGCTCAGTAACAATGTTTGCGGATCCAGGTCAGTCATCATATGTTTCCTGGTCAGTCCTGGTCCTCATGTTTCCTCATGTTTTCTCATGTTTCCTAGCCACCCATCCAGATCTAGCCAGTAACAATGTTTGCAGATCCTGGTCAGTCATCATATGTTTCCTAGCCACCAATCCAGCTCTAGCTGGAATTCAAAGTCAGTTGTGTAGCTTGTCACCTACTGATGTACAAAAAGAGCACTGCTACACTGCTATGGCTTAGCAGGGTGTGAATCATGATGCCCATGATGCCTGCATGCTTTGAGTTGTTGTGTGAAGCTGCCATTGGTAAAAAGAAGGAAGGGAAAAAAGGAGGGAAAGAAGAAGAGGAAGAAGAAAGGAGTGCCTTTGGCTTTTGCTGAATGCCTTTTGCGGTTTGTGGGCAATTCTATGTTTTGTCCTGGAGTTTTTTTTGCCGAGAGGGTTTGAAATAAGGTGTATGCATGCAAACATATGAAGGTTTTGATGTATACATTTACTTCTGTCTCCACATCATGCTGACAGCTGGTTTGAGGCCGTCAATATCTCACGTCGTAGGACCACTTGTCATGGTAACAGCACACAATACAGACACATACAACAGAGACATTGACTATGCGCGGACTAGACTTTTGTGTGCACACATATGCATGCATTCTACACACTTGGCGTGTACGCCCGCAAAACATCATTCCCGCACTTGTGTGCATGTGTTAGCTAAAATTTTAAGACTTCCTGATATTAAAAAGCCTGCGCATGCACTTCCTTGCCCACGATCCAGACCCTGAGGTTGACCGAAGTATGAGCGAGAGCTTCTTGCAAACCCTCCCGTTTGAGGAGCTGCACCACTGCATGGAAGAGCGCGGGCTGGACCCTGTGCAGGCTGGTGTAGAGATACTGCGGGCACGGCTGGCGCAGCTGGCACAAGCAGTCCGATTGGGCCAAGTGGACATACAGGTGATCTTGTGTGTAAGTGTGTGTGAGTGTGTGTTTACGCATGCAAAAGGTGTTCTTTTGGGGGGGTAATGCATGCCTTGATGCAGGTTGCCCGGAACAATTAGAAGGCTTGAAAGCATGGACATCTTGCAGGCATTGGGTGAGCTGCTTTTGAGGCGATTCCAATGCGCGCTTATTTAGTTGTCCAGATACCTGCACGTGGCACGTGCTGGTGTGTTGAGCGCATAACGGGGTCCAGTTATTGACGGCCTTGAGAGACCAAGGAGCCAAGCCTTCAAAAGCCTTCAAAGCAATAAAAGGAGCTCAATACACACATGCATACACCCTCCCCCCTTCCCCTTCCACTTACAGTTGTAATCTTCCACACCACCTGCTGACAGCTTGGTATAGCCGTCCAATCAAGTCCTGCACATCAAAATCGTATGATCGCTGTGCTTAGGACCCCTGTTTACTTACAAGCTCCGCCCTCTCCTTCTTTTGCAGGTGCGCCTTGGTGCAGTTGTCGCTGAGGACAAGCCCCTCCTGAAGCACATTGCCGCCCTCCGCCCAGACACCATGTCTTGGAGGTAGGAGGCAGAAGCTAGCCTTGACAGTCAGATACACCATAAGTTGATCAGTGGAGATCATGCGTGCAGGTTGAAAGTCGCTCCTGCTCTCTTCCTCATGTGCCATGCTGTGCTGTGCTGTGCTGTGCTGCGGCCTCAGGCAAGCATCAACAGCAGGCTCCTTCCACAGCTGCAGCCGCCACCCATGAAGCCTTTTGCACAATTGTTTTGTTTGCGATTCAGCTCAAAAGGTTGGACTCAACTCTTTCACCCTGCAGCAGACAATACATTATACGTCATGCAGTGCATCACATACATCGCCATGTTCTGCAGCAATGTCCCGGATTACATCACGCCACCCTCGCGCTTCCATACCCTGGCCGCTGCCTGCTCTTCTCCCTCTACCATCCACTACATGCACAGCATGAACTGGCCTGGCAGCGTAAAAGGGGCATGCCACATGGACTTCCAGGTTGAAGACCTTCAAGGGGCACCAGAGGTGCGCACCATCTGCAAAATCATGCATGATTGAACAAGTTGCAAAGCATCTTCCATACACTGGGTGCAGCTAGCTGGAGAGCCTTCCTGCTCAACTGGCCTTGCGTGAGCAGGGAACGGCGTGTCATGTAGTGGCTTTGACCCACTGAACGTATGCTGATTCTGGGGTGCAAGTGTTGTGTGCAGACATCCTCCTACCCCTTTTCACCTGTGACGAAACGTCTTTACCAACAGAGTGTGGGTGCTTCAGGCTGCCTGCCAGCTTATGCTGGACAGTATCCAGTGTGCATTCCCAACGGTCACAACAGTCAGTCAACAACAGTCAGGCACTGAAAATGGGTCCCATAACATGGTACAGGTCCTGAAGCGCCTGCTGGCCATCAGCAAAAAGGATATTCAGCGCAAGTATAAGGAACTGGGCATCAAGTATCTCCTGTGCCCGCCAGTAGACAATCCCAGGAACACCGTTGACTTCCAGCTCTTCCTGCGCCATTACAAGGTAAGCAAGGTTTCCTTTCTGCATGTCCGTAACGTTTTCTGTCAAAAGTCTCCTATACTTTATGTAAATACCATGTCCTATTGGTCAAATCAAATGTGCCTTGCACGCCTCTAGAGGTGTGAGCCTCTGCTCTCAGTTGCAGTTGTGCTGCAGTTAAGAAAAGAAAGCAACTTAGCATTGGAACACTCCCCACATCAATTAGGCAGGATCTTTGTGCACCACATTCAATAGAGAAGGAATGTCCATTTCATGCAAGTACGATAACATTGGCATGTTATATTGACATGGCACTTACCACGAGGGTCATATCTAGTGTCCTGAGCTGTTGTTTTCTTTGCCTGGGTATTGATTGCTAATGTTGTGGCTGCCACACTCTTATGTTGCTCTCTTTCCGCAGACAATCTGTGTTGGTGCATGCCTTCCTCAAAGGACTGGCATGGAGATGAAATTTCGAAATGCGCACATCTTCAAGAGTGTCAGTCGCCTATCACTCATTTCCACATTTTTAAGACGTGTGTGTGCATCATCAAGAGGACCTTTCAAACCTGCTGAGGCCAGTGGAACAGACTACATGTCGTCCGGCCAGTGGAACAGACTACATGCCATGCAAGTTTAGGGCATGAATGAATGCAACAGATAGTCACGGGGCCTACGCTCCACAATGTCTCCCTTCCATACAATTTGTCATACCAACATTTGATTTATAATATAAATCTTGCAGGACTGGGTTCGTGCCTTCTTCTCTGAGGGGCGGCAGCAGGGCCTGCGAGATGTTGAGAAGCAGGTTAGCGTCGACCCCCCTGAGTATAACATCCTCAGCCGCTCAAACTCCACCATAGGCATCACCTTCACGTACAGCAGGGATGAAGCAGTGCTCATGAAGCTTGCGAAGCTGAGTTGAAGAAAAGAAGGTCTTCAGCTGTAGTGTTTTATAAGCAACTACTACCTAGAAGATCTTAGGAGACAATTCAGGGCGCAAAGGCAGATGCACACTGGACAAAGAATGCATGTCCCTAGAGCTTAGTTGGGAGTTTTGTAGGTAGGTGAGAGCCTGGCTAGCTTGCTGATAAGGGAACCTTTCCTAAATACATATGGCCTTTTGTTACAAGTATGGTCTTCATTTTTTCTTCTCTGTCATGTCAGAGCATTTGGATTTATCTTTCTTTTCTTTTCTTTTCTTTTTCCCCCAAAAAATATTTTGAGCCATTGTTGGGGACCTTTCCCTTAATTGATGCAGGAATATGTTCCTCTGCCTATGTAGCGTTAGTTTTTCTTCAGTTTTTCTCTCTTTCTCAAAAAAGACTGATGGCATGGATGCTGCGATTTGCTCTGGTACGTCAGGCAAATGTCATTGAGGAATTTCCTTTTAAAGTTATGTTCGTCAAATCAACTTATTACATTGACTTTTGGTGTTCTTTGGCAGCAAGCTGAGCAGCAACCAGTTAAGGGAACAGTATGACTGCTGCCTAACTACCATCATCATTGAATCATCCTCTTGAAGCTCAGTGCCAATCACATTGTGTGAGGTGCACTGGTTATAATCGTTACAATGGGACTTGATCTTCAGCCAGGTAGTTTGGCTGCTCGTCCTGCTCAACTGTTCCAACCACACACAAAATATCCATGAGTGAAAAACACGATAAGTACCAATAGTTTGCTTCTGCAAGAAATGAAATGCATCCTCAGAATTCGCTTGAGCATAAAAGCCTCTGAGCATATTTGCGTCTGAGCTTATGGGCCTTCTCACGCTTTATCATGAACAACAGTAAATACCAAAGTGAAAAAAATAAGAGACTTCCACTTGTGCATCCTACCTGATCATATCCACCCAGCTTTCACAATGGTTACAATGGGGGGTGACCTTCAGCCAGGTCGTTTAGCTGATCGGCTTGTGGCTGGTCTTTCCCAGCCAAAAATAAATCCATAAGCTCAGACATAAAAAAGAAAAGATTTGCATTTCGCTGATGAAGGAACTGATGAACAAATTGAGAGCTCACTTGATGCAGTAAAAAAGGTTGCATCTCAACAATATCCTGGAAGTAAGGTTCAAAAAGCACTTGATACTTGCGGCGCAGAGAACAAACGTGTTCATCAGTACAGTTAAAAAGGACATGTGCTTCATCTTGAGTTTGGTTGCAAGGACACCTGTCACACACAGAGGTACCATCATCCTGCCAAACAGCCGATTCAACTTTCAAAGTATGAGCACGAAGCCGGAACCTGCTCACATTACGCATAACTTGCTTAGGCGAATCCAAAAAAAGATACCAAGGCAGGGGTGCATAGGTTTGGCGAGCGTTGCAAGCAAAAGGAGTAGCAAACCAAGCTTGGTAAGTAGCTAGTTTGTTGTTTTCCCTTGGATCCACTGACTCGGCTTCTCTCCAAACTCCTTGTAATCTGTACCTCAAGTCTGCACTAAAATCATTCATGGAAATGGCACCTCCTGACCTCACAGCCTGCTCAAAAATTTCAGAACCACGCAAACCTTGGAAGGCTTGAATTAGCTGCGTTGTCCAGCACTTGTCATCCTTAGTTGTAACTTCAAATCGGCTTGCATAACACGCTATTTGTACCAAGCATGCTGTTGTACAGCTTGACTGCAGCTCTAAAACAATAGCACTGCAGTGGTTGATGCCCACATTCTCTCAAAACAGCCCAGTTAGTGGTAGTTCGCTTCACACCCAAGGTACCTTTCGAAAAATTCAGATGCAAAGTTTGCAGAGCACTAGAGAACTCTTTGCCTGCCTGCATGAAACCTGTACCCCACACCTGACTCGCGTACATACCAGCTGGAATAACATACGTCTTTGCAAGCCACAAGGAAGCATGCGGCCTATCTGCAAGTGTGTGCTCACGTACAAAACGACGAATCCTATAAGCAGATGTAAGCATAGCACGAGCTGCATTTTCTGCCAATTTAGCCATGTTCAAGGTCCTGTAAAACATCATGCCAAGATATTTAAACGAGTCCTTATGAGCAAGAGTGTCACTGCCAATCGTAAAAACAGGGAGATTGTTTCCTTTTGAGTTGAAGTGCACAACCTCTGACTTTAAGGTGTTGATAACGAGATGCTTCTTCCATTCAGCCTGCTTAACATGGTTAGAAGAGCACCTGGCTCATTGGAAAGCAATGTGAGATCATCAGCATACAACATGTGGGTCACGCAAACATTCTCTGTGCCAGTTACTGCCCCTCTCACATCCTCAGCAATCAAGTCAACATCATTGATGTAAAGTGAGAAAAGGAGAGGAGAAAGAGGACACCCTTGCTTAACACCTCGCATAGGATGCACACGTGCAGTCTTTGCACCATCCTTCAAAACATACTCATCAGCAGCATACATGTCTTGGATAATTGACAGCAAAGAAGTGGGCATGTTGATGCGGTGGAGGTGTTGCCAGAGAGCCTCCCTAGGAATGGTGTCGTAGGCTTGTTTGAAATCTATGAATGCCGCATGCAATCTACTCGAGTTGTTTGGTCGCAAAGTGCGTGCAGCATGCTGCAGATGGCGAAGAATATACAAAGGCTGAAGTGTATTACGGCCAGGATAGAAGCCAAACTGAGTATCTGGTGTTTTGTTAGCCTCCTGGCACCAGTCAGTTAGTAAAGCACGTACAACATTGGCATACATCCTATATATAGTGCCACTGACTGCCAACATGCGATAGCTGTCCGGGTTAAGCAGGGGCCCTTTTTTATACAGTGGGCTTAATTTTGCATACTTCCAACAAGCAGGGATGCGTGCCTTGTCATGGAGCAACTTGAAAAGCTTAGCCACGAAGGGCTCCAAAACATTGACACTCTCTGTACCTCGCCCATTGAGTTTGGGCCGCAAGACAACAGCGCCTTTAATAAAAGGTGCAGCAATGACATCAAAACCAGAAGATGCACTCCCATTGATTTTCTTAATTTGGTCCGCAACCAGACTCCGCATAGTATCCAAGCTCGGTGTAGATACAGAATCAGGCTCAGGGATCCAATCAGCACGGGCACCTTGCCGCAACAAAACTTCAGGAGGAGGGTGATTACGTCCTAATGGCACTGCAATTTCCCTAGCTGAAAGACCTTGGCGCCCATGAAGGGGACGCTGTGGTTGATGATGTGTAGCAGGACGAAAATGCTCATTCAAATATACAACCCAGGCTGGTTCAGCCAAGGGTGTTGTTTGCGCCCGCTTGGGTTGCCTCAGCATGGCATGCAACTCAGGGTTTTTACTGTAAAGCCTACCCAGGAATTCAGCCTTCTGATGTTTAGTGTAAGCACGTTTTGCTCGCCTAGCAGTAGCACGGAATTGTTTGTGAGCAAACTTGCAAGCATGCTCAGCCTGGCCGCTTTGCACAGCCTCCCTAAAAACCTTCCTTTTCTGTTTACACACAGCATCAAACCAAGGAGGGTAGCGAGAACCAATACGACTGGCACGTAGAGGTGCACAGACACTGATGTTCTTAGACATGCCAACTCTATAATCTGTCGCAGCATGCACAATCATAGAGCGCAGGAAAAAGCAAGCCTTCTCATGATCACCTTCATCAACTGCCTGTTCAAATTGCTCCTGGATTTATTTGTTGTTGGCAAGGACTTCAGCAAATTCTTTAGCACGCTCAGGGTTCCATTTCAGAACCATTTTACTCCCGCATCCTCCTCTACATACATGAGGAGGTTGCAAGTTCCAGTCAGTGCCTTCACTTCCAGCATCATTTACTCGAAAATCCATACTCAGGACACAGTGATCACTCATGTGCTTGACAGGAAGAATGTGAACACTCTCAGCAGCCTGATAAACTCTGCCGGACATCAGCACATGATCGGGCCTACTTGCAACTTTCTGGCCAATGGATCCAACAAAAGTAGGCTGACCATCATCTCCTTGTACCCTGCCCGTGCCTATTATACATTCAACAGCGCTGGCAAAATCTATAAGCAGCCTGCCAGCAGTGTTGATACTGGCACACTTACATCGACGGGCATTTAGAAGGGCAGGGTACTCAGTGAGGAGTCCACCATGAGCATCAGAGACTTCACTCAATCCACCAATTTTCGCGTTGAAGTCCCCGCACAATAGGAAATGCGGGGCTACCTGGGCAGCACACGAAAACTCATCAAACAAGGTAGAGAAAGAGTTGGCAACATCATCACGCAAAAATTGTGCACTTTGCGGGTTCACATAAGCTGCACAAAGTATGACATCATCCTCAAACCCAAACAAGGCTTTGTTGCACCGAATCCAAATGCACTGTAAATGTTCTGAGTCCTCATACAAGCTCATGTAGTCAAAGCAAGAGTTGGCAGCTATCACAGCTACCCCAAAACCACGCTTTCCCACACAAGCCTCAGGTATGCGGGTGGCATGCACAAGTCTATGCGAGTCCTGAATGCCAGAAGTGATCCGCTCAATACTGTTTGTGCGAGTCTCGGTCAGCACAACCACATGGTGCTCCCTAATAAGATCACAAAGAGCAGCCGTCTTATTGACGGCTTCTTCTGGAGCCCTTTCAGGATCCGGTACACCATTTATATTCAGCACGAGTAGCTTCAGATCGTGCGAACCTGGCCGGTCCCCTCCCTATTTGGTACTAGATGAGTCTTTCTTTCCGCCACCCATACCGCCAGCTCCTCGGCGTACATTGTTAATGTTGTCGTTACGTCCACGGCCACGGCCAAGACTGCCGCCTGCACTGCCAGAGTTGGCGTGCCGCGGGGAAGTAGGTCCACTGCCGCCAGTGGCAGCTCCCAAGCTGCCGCTTGCACTGCCAGGTTTGGCGTGCCGCGGGGAGGAGGCTCCACTCCCACCAGAGGGGGGGGGCGGGGGAGCAGCATGAGGGGGGGGAGGGGCAGCAGGAGGGGAGGGTGTCCACCCAGCCATCCAGAAGTGGGCACTCGTGACACAGGAAAAAATGGCCTTGCCCCTGGAACGCAACCCCAATTACCTCCCCAGTTACCTCCACTACTGGAGCAAATACACTCAAGACAAGATTTTTGGAGCTATTCACAATGCTTTATCATCCAAATTTTTAGGCTTTTTGACAACTTGAAGCCATCCTATCCATGACGACCATGTGATGCACCTCACCCTAGAGCATGCCATTTACTCTGCGATACAATAAACTGATGTAACAGCAACTTTTATGTTCCTACCAAGCTGGGGAGGTTCGATGAGCATCGATCCGTACTCTAACCTCCTTATTACCTACCCTCACCTCTGTTGCATGTTTTCAACCATACCCTCAACAGCTCTCAAGTGTGCTACTCCCTCCCCTCTGGGTCAGCAAGGAATTCTCTGCATCGTTCCAATTTCCAGCAAGGAATTCACGCTTTCCTACCACTCCTGGAGCCTACAAACTGTTGCTGCCTGGATGCAGTTGCAATGACCATAATTGATTTGTCAACCAGCGCTTTGTTTGCATAGAACTCGTCTGACTAGGCTTGCGCATGCATCTAACCTGATACTTTGACTACTGCAGAGGCTGAAAGCCACCACACACTTCAAGTCAAGTTGACTGTCACAGTCAACACGGTGTTTGATATTGTGCACGGGCACAAGGTCTCCACTGATTGTTGAATGGGCTTGATACACTTTGCTTCTGAGACTGAATTAGTTTGCTTGAAATATTGTATTACCCTGGGCTGCTGAAGCAGCTAAATCTAGTTTTGTCACCCTGTTTGCAGCATGTTGACTTTGCAGATATGAAACTTGACTAAGCTGGGTTGGAGTTAATAAACAGACTCAAGGCAACCTACCAGCCTGTTCTATTTGGCTTATCAGCTTTTGACTGAGCTCTGGAGACTATGGTTGGAGGCTCCTGCTGCTGACGCTGCATGCCAAGTTGGCCAAGTTGAGCCATCTTTTGGACAAACATGCATGCGGATTCTAAATAATATTTTGCTAGTTGTTGCTTTGCTAAGGGGTACACCTAACCTTGCTGTTTGTGTGCCAGGTTGTCATTAAACCCCTATTTTGAACCACATGTGAAGATTTGCTTTTAAGCGTCGACAAAACTTGAGGAGACCCAAGTGTCTGGTTGAGAATGAAGATTTTGTAGTATAAAATGCACTATAGTCTGATTCGTAGTATGTGCTTATGTGTGTTTTTGGCCAATTGCTGTCTGTTTGAAGTCTGCAAGGATTAATGCCGCCATTTCTGCTGCCCCAGCTCTGTGTATATAAAGGCAAGGAGTTCAGCTATCCAAAGTGCTAAATCCCAAACCTAAGTTGCACGCATGTGCTGTGTCCAGCAGCACCCGTGCTCGAACCACTGGCACTTACCATGTTGCCAGCTTGCACCACATTACAGCAGCTGGTACCACACAAAACTGTTACATATGCCAGCAATTTTATCAGGCTCAAAACCCGTAGCTCAAGAAAATCACACAGGAACAACAAGGTGACATTGTGCATGATCTTAGTTGGTGTGGCAGGCACTGTCTTAAATGACTGCAGCATCAAACCTCTTACCAACTTGGGTTTAACCAGGCAAAAGGCTAAGTAATTAGCATCCAAATTAAGTTGTATCCAAAGATTAATCAGTCTTATTAACTTAAGGCATACTCTTCATTTTCAGGGGACTTTTGAAGGTGGGGTTGCTGGGCGCGTGGTGTAAGAGAGCAGGAGAAGGAGAGTCCGGGGGTCCAGGAGCGTGGTGGACAACCCTCCAAATCCCCATTAGCTCTGTTTCTGGCTTTCTCCTAGGCTTGCTGTGTCCAGTTCAGGTTTGAGAGCCCTTCGTTGAGACCCTTCCTAGCTTGCTAGGTGAGGAACCTTTCCTGGATGGACGCGGCCTTATGACCAGCGTAGGCTTTTCTTTTGTTTTGTTTTGTTTTCTTTTTCATTCGCAATATCATCCTCAATGGGAGGCTGCTGGGATGCTTCAGATGCACCCAGATCTAAGAGCCCATGTTTAAGCCTATGAACGAGAAAGGCCGCCCCCCCTGCCAATGAAACTGACCTTGACAACCTCCAAGTTGTAAAGCAAGGCTTTGAAGGCAATCCCCAAAACCTCTCCAAATCTTTGTGGCTCTCAAAGAGAAAAGAAAAGAAAAACTACTTAGGCAGAGAAAACTCTCCCTACATCAGGAAAAGGAAAAGGAAAAACATTGGCTCAGAAGAGCCGTGAATCCCCTCCACCACAAAGCTAGGAAAAGAAAATCTAATGGCTCTCAACTACTGGAAGCTCCATCCGCAAGAAATTTTTGACCTTTAACCCCAAATTATATCTCATGTCAACTCGGAAATGTGAGACAACCATTAGAACCGTTGACCTCATGAACGAAACCCAACAACGGGACCCATCTGATAAGGCTATAGTACAAATGTCCTGTACAAATGCCCGAAGTGTTCACCTGTGGATCTGCCTGTACCTATAACACAAATGGCAAATGCGTTGGCATGCTCAATATAGGAAGGCTCCAAACCTTTCTTGAGGCATACAAAGCAGCCAAGAAGGCAGGCAAGCACGCCACCATCCAACCACCTGTTCAGGATACAGCAACGGAGATTATGGGCCTACTATCATGCCAGAAGGCCCAACAAGAGCAACTTTCTGCTCAAGACAAAAAGGCCCACAACTCCAACGCACTGATCACACCTCCCCACATCCGATCAACCCTGCATAAATGGTGCTTGGTCTCCACGGAAAGGCTCCCCAACCCTCTTGAATTTGACTGTGCCTACAACACTTAATTTAGCACAAGTCACTGTGGCGAAACCTTTGGGGCATGCACTGATGCCCTCTCTGTGCGCTACGGCAGCTACTCCTTTTGCCACCCTCCTCACGATGATAAATTTATGTTCCAACTCCGAGCAGTGCACTCCTCCCTCCAAACCACCAAACCAGTTGCCACCTTCATGCTCTTGCCTTACTGGAGAGGCTTCAGCTGTAGCGCCTGCATAAGTTGGCTGAATCACTACCCAGGTCTTGTGTCATTGCTGGCCAAATTCCCCGCTGTAACCATCCAATTCCAGACACCTCAATACTGGCTTAATTCATACCTAACCCTGCCCAACCTTCTTACCCCATGCAACTCATTGCCGTTTGGAACCTTCATGTCAGAGAGGCACTAGGTAATGCCAATAAAGATTGGCTTCAACTTCTCAAGTGAGACGCACCAGATGCTCACTGGCTACCCCTGCAACCTCCAAATTCTGCCATACCACTGCATGATCATCACCATCTGACATCAAACAATTGGAGGAAGGAACTTCAATCCCTTCCCCATGACACCCATGCCTGCTCACACAGGTGCCCCCAAGCAAGGGCGGCCTTCCATCCTGCCATTTACAAAAAGACGTTCACATCCAAAACCTAGAACTGGAGGGAAGCTACCTACACGTGTGGCAGTGTCATTCAACACAAAGATGACTCTCCACCACTTGTTGGCTCAGCTGTTAACAAGCCGGGCAGAGACACTACTAAACCCTCTCACCAGCTCCGACTGCACATAAAACCCATAAAACATGGACCTATAGACACTAATAACAGAGCAGAACCAGCAGGCATCCTTGTAGCACTCCAACAAGGGCACACTGATATAGCCTCTGACAGTGCATGCTGCCTTTCTCAGATATCTAAACAGTCCCTTAATCTAATGTACAGGAGGACCCACTTTCATGCAGAACTCATCCAGGCCATCTCAGATGTGTTAAAGCACTCCCCGCACCCTGTCAATTTATACAGTTTCTCACGGACGTAACGGTGACCCAAATCACTCTCACACTGCTCAATTTAATTACCTCACCAACCTGACAGATGAGCTTAAGCACACATGCACAAGTTGAAAAGACACAAGCTAAGCTCTGCTGATACCTCGGGCTACTATTGCAATAGCTGGCAGCGGCTAAACTACACCATACGGCCCACTCCCCCAAACACCACTGTCAGTTTGGAAGCCCATAACACACCCTCTCAACTCGCCAACAAAGAAATCAGCACTTTCTTTTTTAAAAATCACCCTTAAACATCAGAATAATGTACTAACATATCGGACGGGAACAGTTTTCACTCAAAAATATGCCTTCAGATTCAAGATGACTTCCACCTCTGCACGCTGCCCATGATGCGGCGAGATGGACAGCATTTATCAAATTGCGCTTAGATGTCTCAACCCAACAATGAATGGGATGCACACCAATAGGCACCATGTTGGCCTTAGCTTCTGTGTTAAAGCCCTCAACAAAGGCTGGTATGGCTCATCCCTTATTGGTATGAATGCCTGCCAAGAGAAACTCCTGGAACTGGGCATTGAATCCCCTGAAAGCATCTCCCGAGCTTTCCCTGTCTGGGTTTTCCCTACTGGTACTAGCTCTTCTGCTCGGAACCAAAGCCGCCCTGACGCTGTCTTTGCACGCTCGATCCGAGGACGATCTGCCCACCTTGATCCTACTGAGATCCCTCCTCGAGACAGGGACCGTGTGACGTTCATCTTGTTGACTTTAAAATATGCCATAATACCAACCCCTTCCTCGTTGTGGGAGCTGTAACTGTCCAGCATGCCAGCAATTTGATCAGGCTCAAAACCCGTAGCCTTAGAAACCCAAACAGGCACGACAGGGTGGCCTTGCACATCATCTTAATCGGTGTGGTAGGCATGGTCTAAAATGATGACACCATCAAACCACTTAACAACTTGGCTTTAAACAGGCAAAAGGCTAAATCACTAGCATCCAAATCAGTTGCCATGCTATCCAAAATGAACGACTAATATCAAAACCAGGCGTAGTTTTCATTTTCAGGGGGCTTATAGGGGGGGCACAGCTGGGGCGTGGTGGTGGAGGACGTGAGAACGAGAGTCCAGGCAGGAGCATGGCAGACGACCCTCCAGGCCCTCATTAGCTTAGCTCCTAGGCTAGCCGTATCTAGTTTAGACTCTAAGGCCCTTTGGTGATACCCTTGCTAGCTTGCAATAAGTTCAAAAAATGTAAGTTGTGATTTCCTTATTTTCAATCAATTCCACCAGCTGGATGCGGCAAAAGTACGGTTGAGGGATGTCCAGCCACTTTTTGGCCAAGCCAGAAAACTTGTTTGGACTCAAGCAGCTTTTGACACATCAAAAAAAGAGGGGGGCGCTGGCCCAAGAAGGAGACACTCAAAGCATCAAAGAAACAAAATGACAAAGTGGCCAGAGCATTTTTCAACCAGTGTTTAAACGGGGAAGCTAGCGGAGGTCTACAAAGTGGCAAACGGCACCAGGCTCTTAAGTGCCGCTTGCAGTGCTTGAATTAAGTTAGTAATAAGATTGTCCTTTCTCAACTCTCAAGAACCCTTATAGCTCTGTTTCTGGCCATCTCCTAGGCCGTGTCTAATTCAGATTTGAGGGCCCTGGTGATTCCCTTTCCTTAATGCACGTGGCCTATTTGGCTGGCATACACTATTTTTTTCATTTTCCTGGTGGTGGAGGGGATTCATGGCTCTTCTGCGCCAATGTTTATCCTTTTACTGAATTGATGTAGGGCGAGTCTTCTCTGCCTACGTACTACTGTTTCCATTACCAAGAAAGTGGATGGGAACTTCCATTGAATACCCTGGTAACGAAAAACATCCCGACATACTAAAAACTAGTAGTTATTTTCTTTTCCTTTCTCATAAGCGCGTTTGATGCTTGCCAGTTCATAACCTTCTGAATCACACGTGTATGAAACTATATAACAAGCTTATTCCCAAGTCCAAGCTTCGTGAGTTTAGCACTTTTTGACCAGATCTGGTTACAGGCCTCAGTGTTTCCGCTCAGCTGCCCTTGTAGGCAGATAGAGCAACGTTGCCTTACCTTACCTAACAAGCTTCAAGTTGGTCGCATGGAGCGTCAAGGCCACGCTTCTTGATTGGCTCCAAAGTGAGAGGTGCGCGATGGTGCCTTTCACACGTAGGAGAAAAAAATGGAAGTGGCAGACATCACTTCCTGCTTGCACCTGATGCCTTCCACACCAGCGTGCTTATCCATAATCTGAATTGGACTGGTTTGGTTACGCCATTTTTGCTTCAGTTAAGCTGCCCGCGTAGGCAGGTACAGCTGTATAACCCTTTCCTTTCCTTATCCAGAATCAACACAAAAGTTTGCCATTTCGTCAACAACTTGTTTTGAAGATGCAACTCTTCCTCCTAAATGGTGAAGAGGTGCTTAAAAACTGTATTTAAAACTGTGCACAATACCTCACTAATCTTTCAGGGAAATTCCATGCCTGACTCATTGAATTGCGTGTGAAAGGGTGTGTGTGTGCTTCCCCAAGCACCAACCGAGGCATGCTGAAAGCACAACACGCTCGTACCTCTGTTTGGGGAAATCGTCCTCGGTATGAACAGCTGCATAGCCAAAGGATGCACCCATTCATGCTCAATCCAAACACAACTGAGCAGCATCAAAGGTCAACAAGTCGCTCTTTCCACCACATGTTTTGCACAGAACCACTAAGTTGTTCTCATCACTGCAGCCTTGCCGCATGCGGACATATAACTTCTTCCTTGTCCCACTCGAAATGCATACGCGCTCCCAGTGTGGGCAAACCCTGCACAGCATGGCGAAGTCTTGTGCAAGCAGGCCTTTTTTCCATCGGAGCCTGAGCTCTCGGACATTTGGTAGCTGCAGTCAAGGGGAGTGGGAAAGAGAGGTCATGATATGGACGCAGCCGGAACAGGTTCTGCTAGAGGGCACACACTTAACAACAACAAATCATGTTTCTTCAGCGACCAATGAGATGAGGGTGGCAAGCAAGCACAAATCAGAGTGCCAAGCACTCGTGTGGGTTGCAAGCAAGCACTCCTCAGAGAGCCATCAGCATATTTGTGGCAAGCATTCATGTGGGTGGCAAGCAAGCACTCCTCAGAGAACCATCAGCACAGCGTGGCAAGCAAGCATTCCAGTGGGTGGCAAGGAAGGACTCCTGGGGATCATCAGCTAGCAAGAGGAGGCCGTGTGGGCTGCCAAAACATGTTACAAAATTGCTTGTCATTTTTCCCTTCAAGGCAACTTTGCACTCCAAATTGTGCTAAGTGGTGTGCCAGCCTGCACTCTCATATCCGTGCTCAACTTGTTGCCGATGTAGCAGGCACAAATTGTTCCCACCTTGTAGTTTGAGCCCAAAGCATCAGACATGTTGCAAAAGATGGCTGTTAAGTCCCACATGACCTTCACAGACTCCAGGGCAGGGAGCTTGCTCAATAGGCCACAAAGCAAAAGCTCTGCCTTGCGTTCCAGTGGCCGCAGCCTGAAAGAAAGAACAGAAAGGAAAAGAGGTGGAAAGAAAAGAAAGGAGCAGATGCAGTCTGCAGGCAGCAGTGAGCGTTCACCATGTTTGTGTGTAACACACATTTTCACCGCAAGGGCTAAATACAGAGCAGCCTTTACCCGAAGCTAAATGATCTCATATACACACTGCTTACTAGGACTGTCCTAAGCTTGCTTTGCGTGAGTACAACGGTTCACACGCCTGCAGGTGGTAAGGACTGATGCATGCAAGGATTAATGCGAGAAAAGCGAGCAGGGACAGGTGCAGGCTCCTTGGAACCTATAGAATTTGTGCACAGCTCTACACAATCGTCTGTACCACAGGAGGTACACACTTTTATACTGCACCATTCTGATCTTATTTTTGCGGCACATGGCCCAGCAGGACATTGTGCTCAGCCTTGGAGACGTCTTTACAGCCAAGATTCAAGTCACCACCATCCAAATCACCATCAAACTACCATTCTCAGATTATTATCATCACCATCATCAGGGCAATGGTCACCTTTGAGGCAAGTTGTCCAACGGGACATTGTGCTCACCCTCCTGCAATTCAAACAGCTCTGGCAGCCCATACCTGCAGGTTCCAGCAAGACAAACGTTTCCACGGCTAATCAGATAGAGGGTAGCATCAAAGCCACACCCCTCGGGGCCCAAGATGCTGTGGGGAATGAGGCATGAATCTCCATGCAGCAGGGAGCAAAGCATGTATGATGCATGTATGATGCATGTGCGATGCAGTGGGAGATGCGGTATGTTTTCTTTTTGCTTTGCATTGCAAACTTGCAGCCTCAGCCCTAACGCCAAACACCTCTCCTACAGAATCTTGAGAGCTCAGACGACTCGCGAATGTGCCTGCTGCAAAACTCATCACTGGCAGAGGACAAATTGATAAGACCATATTCCTGCACACAAAACAAGAAAGCACTTGCCCTCAAGATTGACGCAGCCCTTGACAGAAAGCTGAGGCAGTCACAACCAGGAAACCCAACTGTTGGATGTTCCAAGCAATGTGAAATGATTGCACAGCTTGCCCCTGATAAGACAGAAATAAGCCCTACTCAAGCTCTCCTTAACAGCAATGATGTTAAAGAAAGCATCAAAAGAAGCAGGTAACATTGATGCCGAGGTTGCTCAGGTCCTTCAGACAGCAGGTCTTGCACTTAAGCAACGCACATTACAGGCAGAAGATTGATAAGGCAGGTGAGAAAGAGCTCCATGCAACAAACGGCATTCGACACGCATCTTGGGAGAAAGGTGAATGAGGCAGGTGAGGGAGCGTGCTCCATGCAAAATACGCAACGCACACACCATGGGTAGAAGGTGAGTGAGACAAGTGAGGGAGGGAGCCTCGTCTTTGTCAGGTCGACAAACTCAATGTTATCTACCACAAGGCTTGTCAGCCTAGTTAGGTGGTATAAGTCCTGCAAAGATCACAGCAGAGCAAAAGGCTTGTCAGGACAGTGAGGCCTGCGGCGCGTGGAGGTGGCGCGAGTCTTGCAAAGATTACAGCAAAGCAGAACGATGTGCCTAGTGGAGATGGCTCAGCCCTGGGCCACAACACGAGCACCAAGATGGCCCTCAGCACGGGTGTGTGCTACCCTTGGTCTATCAAGCCGATCAGCCAGGTTCTCGGGCTGAAGGCCAACCCCTTGTAACCCTTGTAACCCTTGGTCTATCAACAACATGTGCTGCGTGAGCCTGATTGCAATCCGCACCCACTATCACATTGCTTCCACAGGCATTCGCGCAACAAGTGACCAGGACAGCATCTCACCAGTTCTACCACACCCATGCATCCCACATCCAGCACGAGCTCCTGCAAAGAGGGCAAGCTGCCGCGCTGAGGAGCAAAGGAGACCAGGTCCTCAGCTAATATGCTGCTTCCGGCTTCTGTTTCTAGGCCTGACTCCTTGTCCAGGCCCTCCTCCACTTCCCCTGCTCAGCATCAGCCAGCACGGAGCAGTTGCTGTATGTGGTTCTGAGGGAAGTAGCGCCGCCACAGGAGAAGGTGGCGTTATCACTTCAGTACCTTGCAGGGAGGTACAACCTTATTTTCTTCCAAGCATGAGCACAACACAACACAACAATACAAGCACAACACAACAACATGAGCACAACACAACAATACGAGCACAACACAACAACATGAGCGCAACACAACAATAGGAGCACAACACAACAACATGAGCACAACACAACAATACGAGCACAGCACAACAACATGAGCACAACACAACAACACGAGCACAATACAACACAACATAAATCCCCACCACAAGCCTCCACCCCAAGCCCCCTCCACCTTTTTCCGCTCACACTCACCCCACCCCCTGCAACTCAAAACATGCGTCTTGTGAGGCATGCAGGGCCACTCAATCATCACGCACACACAACACGCACGCACCACAACCTAACACCTCAAGACACGAGTATATGAGACACGGCAGGGCCACTCAGACATCACTCGTACACTTAAATATCCCATCCCCCCCCCCCCCACACCTCCAAACATGAGTCTTGTACGAAACGTGAGCCTTGTGAGACATTGCAGGGCGTGCAGCTCGTGCTGCTGCAGGTGCTGCGGCATCACGCCCGCCAGATCCAGCCGCTGCAGCACAGCGCACCCCCTGAACAGCCCAAAGCTGCCCATCTGCCGCAGCCCTGGGGCATTTGTACTGAGGTGCTCCAAGGAGTCAATGGTATGGGGGAGCCCTCCGTCAGTGCCAGTGCTATTGATGTCTCCAGCCCCAGGAATGGCTGTCAGTTGCCCCATGCCTTGGCCAGGTGCAAAGCTGAGAGAGGACAGGGGGAGGGAACAGGGGTGAAGATGTGGGTAGGGGCCATCAAAGTCTGCAAAGTGTGAGGGGCAGGGACATCAAGTGTGCATGGTGTGTGGGGAAGGGTCCTTGAGGTCTGCCAGGTGTGGGGGGCAGGACATCAAAGTCTGCGTGGTGTGTGGGGACGGGTCATCAAGGCCTGCAAAGTGTGAGGGCTCATCAAAGCCTGCAATGCGTTTGAGGAAGGGCCGTTGAAGTCTGCAAGGCATGTGGTAAAAAATGCGGGTAACGGCCATTATGGTCTGGAAGGCAAGGTGGCAAGGTGTGTGGAGAAGGGCCACCACAAGCCAGCAAGTGTGTGGGGAAAGGCCGTTAAGGCCTGCATGGTGGAAGGCATGGCGTGAGGCAACAGAGTGCATGGCGCGAGGCAAAAGAGTGGCCACAACAAGTGCAGATCTGGGTGTCACGTCGCCCAACGCATGACCGAATGACTGCCGCAATGCCTGGCGCATGAGAAGGGTTTGGTTTGGGGAGCCCACTTGCGCTCCATTAATAAAGAAGCAGATAGAGGCCTAAACTTGATTTTCATAGCCCTCAACTTGGTCATTCCAATCAAGAAGGAGCTGTGGGAGGGTCATACGCTGGCCGTCAATGTGGGAGAGGTGCCCTCCCAGAGTAGGACATCTTTGCAGGTGCTCTACCCGCCCCCAAGCCCCCTGTTTTCTCACACCAGGCACAAGTTTTTGCGGCTTATCCGTGGGCTCCAACACTCACCCACCACACACAAATTGTCACAACAGCATTGATCATTATGACGCCGTGGGCTCCGACACTCACAAACTTTCACAATAACATGGATTGTTACTGCGCCGTGGGCTCCAACTCTCACATACTGTTACAACATGAATTGTTCCTGCGCCATGGGCTCCAACACCCACAAACTGTCACAACGACACAAATCATTTTAACAACTGGGCTCCAGCACTCACCCACAACATTCAAGACAGCCAGGCTTGCAGGGAGGGGCAGAAGTGTGTGCGCCGTGGGCAAGGATCTAGGAAGGGCAGTGGCCAAGGATCCTAGGTCAAAGGGCTGCTGCTGTTGCTGCTGAGGAGCGTCGTCAGCATTGTTGCTGTCTTCGTCATGTTCCTCATCCTCATGGCCCCACACCTCTCCCTCAGGAGTGAGCCACTCAGCATGGTCCAGTAGCAGCTGCATGGACCAGACATGGTGCACATGGGGCGGGAAGACCCACATGATGCGTGTATCGTTGAGCCTTTGCATTACACACATTTCACACACCGATGGTGTTTTGGAAGTTGATGGCAACATTGATGATGCAAGTGAGGAGATACGGATGGAAGGGATGACCTGCAAAAGGTAGTAGGTGCGAGAGTGCGCTAGGCCCTAAGATACTGCACCACAATTCTCAGCTCACTTTTTTTAAAAGGAAGGGGTAACATAGCTGTACCTGCCTACAAGGGCAGCTTAACTGAATCCTCACCTCAGTTACGTGCAACAGTCCAGAAAGTTGTGGGGGGTGGTCTGCAAAAATGATTGACGTGCTTGATAAGTGCAGCTCCTGAAAGAGAACGTAAAAAGCATGTCAGTGACAGGCAATTGAGAAGCAATTGAGAAGCGTTGTGGGAGCAGAAACAGCTGGACTCTGCTGCTTTTTATGCAATACAAAAAGGGCACCGTGCACTAGAAGAGCCTCGGCCTGCAAAGGGAAGTACCGTCAGTAAGCCCACCTGGATGCAAACGACGCTCAATGATCTGCAGCCTTACACAGTGCAAGAAACCATTCAACCACCTTTGTGCAAAAAATGGATATTGCAGAGGTGCTTACCCTGGCACGCTTTACCAACCTGAAGCTTTACAAGGGACTCGATGGCCACAGCGGGTGTAGGTGCCACCCCGCAAGCAGAGAGCCTCAGCGAAGTCAGTGACAGCAGCTGTCCACGTGCACAGCAGAAAGGCAAAGGTGGCGGGGTATTGGAAGCGGGCCCTTCCATGGAGCTCACGGGAAACACGAGGGAACTAGGGTAAACTAGGGAAAAGAGGGTGCATGCTAACAAGGGAAGCAAAGGGTGCTTGGGCATTGGAGGTTTCGAAGCAAACTTTGGAGTCACAGCAACAAGCGCCACGGCATCATGCTTGAACCTCAGAAACATTGGTTTCAGGAGGACCTGAAATTCATGAAGTACTGCTTCACTGTTGTACGCAAACAAAATGGCATAAGCCTTACCTGAGAGACTGGGGACAGGTCTAGACCAATGGTGTCCTCACCAAAGTCAGCATTAGAGGATGCTTTGCCGCCAAAACCAACCTACAAGCAGGCAGAGGATCATACCATTGCAGGTACGTTCATCTTGTGCCAGAAACCTCTTGCTTGCTCACATGTAACAGAGATCTTCCTGCAGCATTTTCCTTTTCCTCACCAAAAAAAGCGTATTGGCAATGCAGTTGATCGACAGTGGGCCTGGTGTGGGAAATAATGTGGTAAGGCGTCTTGTAGCACCTAAAAGCCTTTTTGATCTCATGTTTGAAATGTGTTGAGAAGAGCCACTCACAAGGTGCAAGGATCGCAGCGCAGTGTTGTCTGAAGCCGTCAACCTGGGAGCACAAGCACACAGACACCGCAAGGTTGGTGGCAGGCAGCATCACTTCCTGCCTCTGGGCCTCCTTTGCCCCCCTGCTAACAAACGCTCGAAGGACAAAGTGCACTAGGGCTAAGTCCACCCAAGGGTCACATTTCCCAAGGACAGGTGCCCCATACCCGCGGATAATGCCTGGGCACAAGCTTCGGGCAGGCGTCTCTAATGCCAGGTACTCCAAATGAGGCATCATCCACAGGCATGTAGCGACGCCTTGCTCAAACTGGAGCCATGCCTGCGGGAGGGTCTTGGCGCTTTGTTATTTGGTGCATGCTGGTCTGTGCAGGGCGCAGGGAGGTGTGCTCTACTAGAGTGTGCTGCTCTGGAGAATGTGAGTGTACGCCATGAGGCCTCAGATCAGCCAATGAGCACCTGACCTCTTTGAAACGCTTCCACACGGCCGGTCCATACATAGCTCGATTCAGGTCTGGCCCACCTGCAAGAAATTGCAAATGGTAACCTTTGAACGGCACTGTCGGGCACCGTGGAGGAATTATCCTCGCTTTCCACTAGCAGGTCAGATGCAGGTAAGTCAGGTGCAGGTGAGTCAGATGAGCCAGATGCAGGTAAATCAGGTGCAGGCAAGTCAGGTGCAGGTAAGTTAGGCAAGTCAGGTGCAGGTAAGTTAGGCAAGTCAGATGCAGGTAAGTAAGGTGCAGGTAAGTTGGATAAGTCAGATGCAGGAAAGTCAGGTGCAACAGCCGGATGGGGAATGGTCAGCACCTCGGTGCAGTGCCTCTGCAGCTGGAGCATGTGTTTGCTCCAGCTGCAAATGGAGATCTATAAACTAAACCTTTGACTGGAGATAGGGTAAGGGGGGCCCTGTGCAGGCCCTGCATCCTGCCACGTCAATGTTTTAAAAAATCCCCTTTGACTTGCACCTGCTGCATTGCAACACAAAGGAAGGAATGCTGTTGCAACCTGCACGGCCAATTTAAGTTGCAATGCTCTCAGATTTCACAACCGGCCCCAAAGCTGCACAGACCTGTCATCAAGTGCTAAATCGCACACCTTGCAATCCTGGAAGCCCGCCCCATCGTAACATGCCCACAACGTCATGAAGGCTTGCGAAGTCATTGGACCTGCTGACTCCTGAGTGCTTCTTGCTGACAATCTCTTCAACGAGTGCCGTATCCCACGGAAACTGCACAACAAAACAAGAGGCGGAGCCTCAGACCCTGAACAGTCAGAAAGGCTGAAGTCACGCCACCTGGTGATTCGTATGGGTGATGCATGGCGGCTCAGAAGTGTTTGTTGCTCAGGTGAGCGACAGTGTGTGCTTCAAAGGCTTATCAAGGAACGCACCATTCCTGGAACAAAGCTCCATTTATCCGGGGGCTGCTGGAGAGAAAGGTGGGTGAGCCGTGTTGGCAGCTTCAGCGCACACGCTACAAAAGACAGAGGCACGGCAAGAGCGCCCTCCAAGGCCAATGATGTCAGGCTGGAAAAAAGAGGAAGGGTCCGAATGGCTTTGCAGAGCAACCACGTTGGGAAGCTGGCTTTGCAGGCCCCAAGCCATCATTCGCTGATCATGGACCAAAGCATTCTCAAAAAGTTTAAGAGCAGGTCCAAGGCTCTTCATGGTCAACTAACCTGGGGGGCAGGGAGAGCAACAGGTCCTGAAGCACATGGATGCTTTTACTGTGTGCTAGAATGGTGCTCACATCAGGATCGGAACTAAGCTCCAGTGCTTGGATCCTGGTGTGGCAGCGTAGGAAGGCTGCCAGGGATGCCTGATCCCCCGTCCCCCAGAGCTTTGCCTGTTTCAACACGGTTTGAAGTGGCTGCTCAAATCCAGGTGGTTGGACAGAAGATGGAAAGAAAAAGAAAATCTAGGTAGGCTAAAACACTCTCAACGTCAATTAAGGGAAAGGAAACATTGGCTCCAAGAACCGTGAGTCTTCTCCAATGAAAGGAAGACTAGTGAGGGTCAGGAGGGTTGCTGGTAACGAGTTGTGGATGCATGTCTGCTGTTGCTTTCTATGGCACGTCTAGTGGCAACAAAGTTTGTGGGCATTATGAACGGAATGGGCCACCTCCTTCAACATCCCTAATACCTTAATTTTTGCGTATGGAGCAGCGTCGCAGGCTGCCTTCCAGCTCTTACAGACGGTGCGCAGGGTCGCTATAGTTACATTTCCTTGCTGTTGGAGGGCTAGAGGCATGCTGAATGCCTGCAGCACGTTGATGATGACGCCATCATGGCCCCAATCGCGAGGATTGGCTTCCTCACTTGCCATGCTGTGCATACCGCTGCTCCTGTGCATGTAGATATGCATGTGCAGGGGGACAAGGCTTTTAGATGTAAGTTTCAATGAGTAAGATGCAAATGTGATGCAATCTCATGTGACATAGAAGATGCAATTTAATGCACTCTTTGTACAATGAACTTCTTGATCGAAAGAGAAGTTGTTGACCCATGAGAAATGGTCATTTAATCTAAGGCTTTCTCCTATCAGCTTTCATCACAATTACACAGTTTCAAGTAGGGATGTATTTGTGCAGTACTTCTCATGTATGCAGGTGCGTTGTGCGCGCGCGCGCGTGTGTGTGTGTGTGTGTGTGTGTGTGTGTGTGTGTGTGTGTGTGTGTGTGTGTGTGTGTGTGTGTGTGTGTGTGTGTGTGTGTGTGTGTGTGTGTGTGTGTGCGCGTGTGCGTGTGCGTGTGCGTGTGCGTGTGCGCGTGCGCGTGCGCGTGCGCGTGCGCGTGCGTGTGCGTGTGCGTGTGCGTGTGCGTGTGCGCGTGCGCGTGCGTGTGTGTGTGTGTGTGTGTGTGTGTGTGTGTATGTGTGTGTGTATGTGCACTCTTCACTCACTGTGTCCTCAGATCTTGTGCCTTTGACCTCACATTACTTCTGTTGATTAAGTATCTTGAACCTGCCCAAACAATTGGCTCGATCACTGTAGGCCATTTTTCTTCTGATGAAATAGTCTCTCTTCGTACTATCGCAAGAAAATATACATGTAAGTAAAATTGCCTTCACGGAACTACAACTTAATAACCCGCATGTCCAAACTTGAAAAGGAAAGGGGAAGAAAAGGCATTCCTGGCCGCTCTCGGAGCCCCTAGCTATCAATCTCTATTTTATTCACCTCAGTTACTCTCTATTCGACTCATTTGTCTATGATCTTGTTGCAACAAAAGAAAAGACTGCATGCCATGTCCGGCTGCGTGCATTAAGGAAAGGTCCCCTAACTGGCATGCTAGCTTGGGCCTCACCAGGAAAGCAACAAAAAGGAGTTGGGCATTTGGGCATGGAATTAGGGTGGTTTTTCAAGCCGCAGCTTGCCTTAAATTTAAGCAGAGCTTTAAAGCTCTGCTTCCGTTGGCTTACCCTTCCTTGGGGGGTACCTTCCCTGTCTCCTTCTTCAACCTAATTTTTGAAGCATTACAGAAGAGGTGTTTTTTAAAGGGAACCACGACTGAGGCAAGTCAGCAATGAGGGAGAGAGGGCTATTTCCTGGCCCAACGTGCACGTGCGCGAGTGGCTATTTGAGTCAATGTCTTTGAAGACCGCTCTTTTTGGCCTTGCTGATTCTTAAATGCTCCCTTTGCATTCAGACCCAGGCTGCACTTGAGTTTTTTTGAGTGCTATAAAAAAGTTGTCAGTTGATTTCCTACTAGATTACAGTAACACGAGGTGCGGTCCATGTGGTCGCGACTTAAGTTTAAGCTTAAAGGGGGGCCCCTGTCCTGAGATGCTTGTGAGGATTCAGAGGCATACGACTATAGAAACTGCAGCTTGTGGTAGCTCTTGGCCAGCTGTGCAAGCTCAGCAAGCCTGGCAAATATGCAAGTCAAACCAGCCTCAATCTCTCTGGCCAGATCAGAAGCACTCTTACTGACAGCCAGAAACCGCTTCCTTCTTGTTTTGTCTTCTTGACGCATGCCTCTTGGGCCAAATACTGGAGTCACAGAGGGCTTGTGTAGAAACTAAAACATGCAGATAAGTAAACAGGTTTCCATCTGCACGGCCCGCAGAATACCAGAGGGGGTCAACTGCTGGCCTATATTGCCGGAAAAGAACAGGAAAACAATGTAGGCAGTGAAAGTCTCCCCATATCAATTAAGGATATGGAGCCACCTTGGTTTGAAACTGTATGATCCCACCCTAATTGCCGGACATGCTCTTTGCCGTGTTTCTTTCTCAAATTTAATTATGCCAACCATTATTTCTTATGAATACATCACATCAGAGGGTCCAAATTCATTTGTGCAACTTTGAAATGCTACAACTTGCGCCGGTCATGTGTGTGCCAGGATGACAAGTAGTATGTTGGTTTGAACAGCACTAATTTTCCACCTGGCAAGAGTAACCGGTGCCAATCTACGCCTGGTCAAAATTTGGCTGAAAATCCGGGTAAATCAGCCAGTTCTCTGCGTAGCAGTAGAATTGAGGTTCTTGGAGGCGAGTGCGATGTGTGATCTGTCCTCATTGCTGCTCATGAAATAAGGGACACCATCTTTTCCTCTCTCGGGGTATTTGCAGACCTGTTAGGCTTAGTTTTGCTCTCGCCCCTGGCAGCTCTCAGACTTGTTGTGTGTCAGTCAGTTCAGCCATGCTTTTCCCAGTGGGGCCCAGTGTCGTTAGGTGAGCTGGTCCCTTCTCTGTTAGCTGACATCCGTGGTGGAGTGTTACACCTGGGGATGTAGCTGGGTAAAGACATGTCCTCAGTTTCGATGTGTTAGTCAATTTGTCTCAGTCTTTGTGTCTTGCTCTGAAGCAGTCCAGCTTCAACTTGGCTAGGCACCTAGCGTGTTCCTCCTGCCTGCCTGCCTTACATGTTTTCAGCTGTGTCCCCTCAGCGTGTGTCTTTTGCTCCCTCTCCTTGGAGCCGTGTTCTGAAGGCCATGCAGGCCAGGTTTTGTTCATGTGATCAGTTGGTCTGCCCCCCCTTGTAACTGGAAATCGCCTATCGAACGAGCCGGAAGAAAACCTCAGAGTTTTGACCCCGAATTTTGAATCAGGCCTAATTTTGATAGAAAAGATGTCAGGTGTAAAGATTAAACAGGCTCCCGGGAAGTGCTCCCTGAGTGAAAACAGAGATGAGGGCTTAGGATTACAAGGGTGCGAGGGAAAAGGGCCTCAGTCCAGACGTTTGACTGCTAGCCTGTTCATAAATGCACATTAGATCATGAAGGAAAAAAGGGAAGTTTTTTTTTTCCTGGTTTAGAAAAACATTCAAGTCCCTACCGTAGTGAACAAGAAGTGTTAATGGGGGTCTAAAGGGTTTCTGGAAGCACACGGCTCCAGAACATGGCTGTGAGAAGTTTTGTTCTCAGTAGCACGCCTAGTGGTAACAAGTTTATGAGCATACTTAACAGAATGGGCATGCAGATTGCGAGCAAGTTTCAAGGCACGCTGTTTATCAAGTCCCAGTTGTTTTAACTGGTTTAGGGTATGCTCTCTATAGCAGGTCCCACCAACACCCAGAAGGATGGTGTGAAGAGTCACTACTTTAGCATCAATAAGTTTGCAGAGGTCTGCGTGTTGCCGCTGTGCCGCCTCCAACTGTTGTCCAGGCCCCGTGTCTTCGCAGTACTTGATCTCAATCAAGTGCACGTGCCGCTGGTTTGCATATAGTTGGTGAGGCTATCTCACACGGTTAATAACGCTGGTTCTCTGTGTGGGGCTGTTTCTGCTGCGTAACGCATAGCGTGAAGAGGAGGGAAAAGGACAGGAAGATGTGAGTAATCAGTATAGCATCTGGACGGAACACCTGCAGCCTCAAGTTCAAAACCTCAAGTTCACAGAGATGAGGACTTTGAGGTCCACCTTTACCCCCCAGACAAGCTCGCCCACCCTGACCCAGCCAGACCACCAACCGAACCCATTTCTTTTGCAATGTTTTTTACTATATCACTGCTACACACCCAAGGGTTAATCGGACAAAATGGGGCAGGCTGGAAATTTCCAAAGGTGGACAACTCCTCTATATCGCTGGATATGCTCTTTCACGGTTTCTTTTTCAAACCCCAACCACGCAAGCCATTATAAATAATATATGTATTACTTCCACCAAGAAATGATGAAAATCAGAGCATTTCAGATCACTCTCCTGGCCTCAGATCACCCCCAAACGGCCCACAGCTCCATCCTGGGACCAAACTTTGCTTCTAAAATAAATGTATTTATAATCTCCATACACTATGCTAGCCTTTCCTTAATGCACGCGGCCTCTTGGCTGGCGTAGGCTTTTCTTTTCTTTTCTTTTCTAGCATCCTGCATATTTAAGAAAAGGAAAGAACGAGGTCAAATGTTTACCTTCTTGGCACCTCTTGAGCTTGATGTTCTCTACAACCCGCCTGATCCTCTTTAGTTCCGTCTCTTTCCCTCGCCTAGGCTAGTTTTGGCTGGTATAGTTTTGAGGGACTTTTGGTGAGGCCCTTGCTAACTTGCTAGTGAAGGGACCTTTCCTTAATGCATGCAGACTTTGGCTTGCATAGACTTTTCTTTGGATTTTCTCTTAGGTAAATGGCTAAAATTCTGTATCTCACCAACCACTTGGTCTATTCACTCCATTGCTTTTGCAGTGATATTCTTCTGGTACAAGGACTCCAAGCCGCCAAATAACACCTAGTTCGGTGCAGTAAGTGGTCAGGAATATTCTGACATTAATGGAGAGATTAGGTGGTCAAAAAGTAGGGTTCAAGCCACGGCTTATTAAGAGCATGCGCCCCAGTCTTGACCGGTAAAGCTCTAGTCCTACAGGAAGTCCTACATTTCCCCACCCAAGCTTGACCGGCCAAGGTTGGGGCGCACCTATGCGAGGAGCATCTTAAAATGCCTGTTCTTTGGGGGGGAGTTGTCCGGCTCTGGGAGATTTCCCATTTCAAAGTTTTCACCATTATGGTTAACAGATGGTTTAGCCGAAAATTGATCTTTTTGGCACCCCTTTTGCTGGATTTTCTCCAAGAAGAATGGCTGTATCTCACCCATCACTGGGTCTTTTCACTCAACTCCCTTCCTTTTCACTCAATTCCTTTTGTAATGGCCTTTTTTAATTACACGTCTTGAAGGACTCGTGGTGGGGAGGCCATACGGTCTGTGCACCAATGTGGCCCCCTTTCCTTAATTGATGTGGGGAGTGTTTCACTGCCTGCGTAGTTTTTGTTTCCTTTGAAGAACTCCAAATCACTTAAAATTACCCAATTTGGTGCAGTGGGTGGCCGGATATTGAAATTGTGTGGTGAAAAGCAGGGTTCATGCAGACCTCTGCAAACTCATTAATGCAAAAGTTGTGACTCTCCACACCATCCTTTCAGGTGTTGGTGGGACTTGCTACACTGGGCACACCCTTAACCAGTTTAACCAATTCGAACTTGACCACCAACGCGCCAATAAACTTGCTTGCAAACTTCATGCCCATGCTGTTATGTATGCCAACAAGCTTGTTACCACTAGTCTGAGGCCTATTGAAAACAGGATACTTCTCGCAGCCAGGTTATGGAGCCGGGTGCTTCCAATAACCCTCCAGATCCCCATTAGAATCTTCCTTTTGTAGCTTCGTGGTGGCAGCCATCATTTGGGGTCAAACAAGGGCCCCTACCGGGTCAAACAAGGGCCCCCACCGGGTGCCCTCTCTCCCCCCCTGCTGTTTTCAATTTACTTGAACGGCGTTGACTGCCTGGCTGAAAGGGTGCAGGGTGCGCTCACCGGTATTCCCAATTTCATGGTGACTCACTGTTCGCTGATGACCTCTCTCCCATGTCCAATGACCATACCAAGGTGCAGACCATGCTAAACAAATTGAGAGCTTACGCTGAAAGGAAGTCGCTGACTGTCAACACACTGAAATCTGAGGTGATGCTTCAATTCCAGGCCTGACAATCTGCCCCCACTTTACTTTGATGGTACGCAGCTCCCCTACACAGATACTTTCAAATATTTCGGCATGGTGTGTGAAAAAACAATCAATCTGCCAGTGGATGTTGCGGCTGATGCAGCGTTGCGACCATTCACAGCTGGTACTTTCCAAGTTTGTTCAAGAGCACGACCTTGCCAACAGATTACAGCCCAGATTTGGCTCCTCAAGACGTATGCAATCCCTGCTGGCATGTGCGCAAGTCAGATCTGGGCTACCCCTTACCTACGACAAGGCAAGGAGATGGACAATCCCATACAGAAGTGGCTGCTAACCGTGCTTAAAAGAACTCTGGGGGTCAGGGACACTATTCTCTCTTGGTGCATCATTCGAGAATGTGGTCTGGAGCCCTTACAGTTCAACTGATTCCGAGCAGATATACGTCTTTACAATTCTCTGGCCCAATGCAACTGCTCCACAATGAAAAAGATTTTACAGGCTGACATACGGCTGAGCTCAAGCTGATGATTGTTGGTCCTCCCATATTCTGTCAGCCATGGATGGTTTGGCACACTCCCACAATTTTAGACAGAAGCTGCTGAATTGTGAGCCCATTGATCTCAGTCGTTTTGTGGTGGATCTCAGGACCAGGCATCTACAATATTGGGAGCCTATTTCCAACACACACCCTAGAGAGCGCAACAGTCAACGCTTGACCTATCACCAGTGGTGCGCTCCTCCTACTAAAAGAGCCTTGGTTATGCATTCTCCCTACAGTCTCCCTAAATACATGTTCCTTGACCTCCCCCATGATGTCATTCGCAGCGTGGCTCGATTTAGACTCCGTGTTCACACCCTTCGCTGTGAGACAGCAACTTGGAATCACAAGTCTTCCCCAAACTGTGACCTTTGTGAGGCTGATGATGATGTCCGGGATGAAAAACATGTCCTCTTTCATTGCACACATCCCCAGGTGGTCTCTCTCCGCATGAAATATGCTCCCTTGTTCTCACAGGCAGGATTTCATGATGTGTCTGCTTTTTTGAACTTCAAACTTTTAAACCAGAACAACAATAAACTTCCTTTTTTCCTTCATCAATTAATTGCCTTTTATGTGCTCATAATGCAGGCTAGCAGTCGCACTTCTTGACTGACTCCAGGGGACTTCTAGGGGAGGGTTTGCTGGGCGCGCGGAGGAGGAGAGCAGGAAAAGGAGAGTCCGGGCATCCAGAAGCATGGCGGACAACCCTCCAGAGCCCCATTAGCCCTGTTTTTGGCTTTTTCCTACGCTAGCTTAGTCTAGTTTAGGCTTGAGGGCCCTTTGGTGAGACCCTTTCTAGCTTGCTAGCTAGGGAACCTTTCCATAATGCACGCGGCCTTTTGGCTGGCGTAGGCTTTTCTTTTCTTTGACTGAAGGCCTTCTCCTTGTAAACCTTGTAGCTTTGTGGTGGAGAAATTCAAGGCTCTTCTGAGCCAATGTGTCCCCTTTTCCTTCATTGATGTAGGGAGAGTTTCCTCTGCCTACGTAGTTTTTCTTTTTCTTTCTATCACGCCGCGGCTAACTAGGCACATGTGCTCTGACTGGCTGGTTTCAGACCCTAGATTCAGACCCCGTCTGCAAATCCTACTTCAAGCATACAGGGCAGCCAGACGAGCTAGCCTCCACGACTCCATACAGCCTCCTGTCAAGATGAAGCTACATAAATTATGGGTCTCCTGCATAGATACACGTATCACCTTAGAAGAGGCCATCAGAAAACCATCGAATCAACACTTTGCGCACACCACAGCACATCCTTACAGCCCTCACGCGCTTTGCCCAAGTCACGCAAGAAAAACTCGCAAGCCCTCTTGACTATGATACTCACTTCAAAGCATACTGGAGCCCTCATGCTCGTGACAGGGTATTCGGAGCCAATACTGACGTGTTTGGTACCAAATTCACAGGTTTCTCCTTTTGTCATCCTGCCCATGACAACGAATTTATCGACCATCTCATCCTGCATGCCCTGTCCTCTGTCAAAACCACAGATATCCCGACTGCAGCTTTCATGCTCCTCCCCAGTCAAATAGGTTGGACAAAAAAACGCTACATGTGCTGGCTGTCAAGCTGTCCTGACCACGCCACAGTCCTTGCAAAATTTCCCGCAGACAGCCAAAACTTTCAACCACCTCAAATCTATCTTCCCCTAACTCCACCAGAACAAAATACCATAAATATAAAGGTAAGAGACACATACAACTCATTGCCGTTTGGAACAATGAAGCAAAAGAGCAACTCTTCCAAAACAACCCACGTTGGTTTGAGTGCTTGAAAAATACAACTCCAGGCATTTGGTGTCAAAGGAGCAGCCAACAGCTTGCACACAAACATAACACCTCCCTTCCCTTCAAAACACCTAGTAATTGGAGAAAGAGATTTGCACTTCTGCATCAGGACACACATGATCTTTTTGAAGTCCGTGTTCAACAAAAAGAATTGACAATCAACATGAACTCGTAAATGAAGCCCCTGCGACCCAAAATCCCTGACTGGCGACATACTTGACATACACAGATGGCAGTATCATCACTTCTGCAAATAGGGAAACACAGCAAGCAGGAGCTTCTTTCTTCATCCCCAAAAGCATTAATTGTGGCCAAGCTCTCACTTGCAAAATAAATCCAAGGGGGTATGGCCCAATTTACACAATTAACAGAGCAGAGCTAGCTGCAATCCTGGTCGCCCTTCAGCAAGGACACACTTCCATTGCAACTGACAGCTCTTCAGCAATAAACCAGATCAGAAACCAGATCATCAAACCCATGAGCATGATCACTCACTCACATGCACAAATCCTGCTTGACATCATAAATCATATCAATTCGTCGGAAGCTCCTGTAAATTTTTACAAAGTAACATCACACTGTGGCATCCTTGGCAATAAAGGTGCTGATGCACTTGCTTTTCAGGCAGCAACGTCACCTGACGAAGTTGATATAACGCTTAACCAGGCAAAAAATCCCTTCTTCCATCTGTATTGGCTTGCCAAACCTACTCCCACATCTGGCTCTCACACGGAATTAAGGGCCCTTCCAAACCTCCAAGACAAATTACAAGGAGTCATGCATGACAAGCACAAACTGGGGCAAGCGGATGTCAACACTTATTATACAAATTGAAACCAAACCATCACCAACCCAAACGTGTGTGCCCTCTGCCATGACTGGACATGAACACTTTTCTTTAACAGAAAAAACAACAACAAACTTCAATTGTTCTTTCATAACTTTGCTTTTATGAACAGGCTAGCAGTCAAACGTGTTGACTGAGGCCTTTTTCCCTTGTAACCCTTGTAACCCTTGAAATTAAACCATCACCAACCCAAAGTTAACTCCAGAATTAGCAATGCTTTCTGGCATATGAAAGCTGTCGCCCTTAAAGAACAGACAAATATTATAAAATATAGAACAGGCACACTCTACAACAGCAGGCATACCGCACGATTCAATAACCATTCTGGACCTGCTCTCTGCCCTCTTTGTGGTGCTCCTGATAACATTTCCTCAGATGCGCCCACCCACGAATCAACAGAATGAATATAAATCGCCATCATCAAGCTCTCAGCATCTGTGGTGAAGCACTGAGCAAAGGTGACTTTGGACCATTCATTGTCTCATTTGATGCATGTAATGCAGAGAGACAATGCTCATTAGGTATGGAAATTCCGGACAACACCCACAGAAATATTCCAAATTGGATTTTCCCATCTCGACAACCAACCACACACCTTAGTCGCCCTGACGGCATCATTGTTCTACCAGCTACCCCTGGAAGGCAGAGATTCCTCCCACCATCCAAAAAATATGAATCCCAGAGACAGGGACATCCGCCTTATAGAAAGAAAGAAAGAAAGACTACGCTTGCCAAGTCTGGCCGCGTGCATTTAGGAAAGGTCACCTGAAAGGCAGGGCCCCACCACACAGACCAAGAGGAAGAGGTGGCACAGAAGTCTACACCAGCAAGTTGGCCTCCACCATGGGACCTACGACACGACTGTCAGACAGGCCCTGTCCAGCAAGCTCAAGACCCACCCCTAAGCCATAGAGCAAGCTTCCCAACATCTCAGCATGGGCCCCCCTCTTGCACAGGGGCCAACCAGGGCGGTGGGAGGTGAGCACGCAGTTATGCAGACCCAAGCTGAGACACTCCACCTCTAGAGACCTTCTCCACCGCGCCGACCTCTGGGACCACTCCTGCGCCAATGTCCTCCACCTGGCACTCGCGCACGCGCCCTGCCTGCGCCGCGAGCCAGCTCCAGAGGCCGCAACATGGAACTGCTGTTACTCCGCTGCCAATGTGTGAGGTCTCAGCCGCTCCCGAGTATGTCCGGGCGTGTGCTTGCACAGCACACGAGGGCGTTACCAGGGGACACCGCGTGGAGGCGCCTCACAAGTCCCCCGCCTTATAGAATTGAAATTCTGCTCAGATCATCTGAGTATGATACTTACCCTGAACAAACACTCCTTCCCGCACAAACACAACATAAACACACCATTGAGAACTTACGTACAAGAATACTTAGAGGCTCACACCGTGATAACAGAGTCACTCTACACACTATTCTTATTGGAGTAGCTGGAACTATATACAATCCCTACACAATTGCACCTCTCTGCAACTTAGGCTTAACCAAAGAAAAGGCTAAAAGAACTGCTACCAAACTCCACTTCCATGCTGTTAAATCCCTAATGCAGCGTTGAAACCATTCACAGCTGGTACTTTCCGAGTCAAAAAGTTTGTTCAGGAGCACGACCTTGCCAACAGATTACACGCCCAGATTTGGCTCCTCAAGACGTATGCAATCCCTGCTGGCATGTATGCAAATCAGATCTGGGCTACCCCTTACCTTCGGCAAGGCAAAGAGATGGACAATCCCATACAGAAGTGGCTACTAACAGTGCTTAAAAAAACTTTGGGGGTCAGGGACACTACTCCCTCTTGGTGCATCATGTGGGAATGTGGTCTGGAGCCCTTACAATTCAATTGGTTTCGAGCAGCAATGCGTCTTTACAACTCCTTGACCCGATGCAACAGCTCCACAATGAAAAAGATTTTGCAGGCTGACATGCGGCTGAGCTCGAGACCTGATGATTGTTGGTCTTCCCATATTCTATCAGCCATGGATGGTTTGGCACACTCCCATATTTTCAAACAGAAGCTGCTGAATTGTGAGCCCATTGATCTTAGTCGTTTTGTTGTAGATCTCAGGACCAGGCATCTACAATATTGGGAGCCTTTTTCCAACACACACCCTAGAGAGCGCAACAGTCAACGCTTGACCTATCACCAGTGGTGCGCTCCTCCTACTAAAAGAGCCTTGGTTATGCATTCTCCTTATAGTCTCCCCAAATACATGTTCCTTGACCTCCCCCACGATGTCATTCGCAGCGTGGCTCGGTTTAGACTCCGCATTCACACCCTTCGCTATGAGACAGCAACTTGGAATCACAGCTCTTCCTCAAACTGTGACCTTTGTGAGGCTGATGATGATGTCCAGGATGAAAACATGTCCTCTTCCATTGCACACATCCCCAGGTGGTCTCTCTCCGCAGGAAATATGCTCCCTTGTTCTCACAGGCAGAATATCGTGATGTGTCTGCTTTTTTGAACCAGAACGACAACAAACTTCCTTATTTCCTTCATGAATTGATTGCCTTTTATGAGCAGGCTAGCAGTCGCACTTCTTGACTGAAGGCCTTATCCTTGTAAACCTTGTTACATCCCTAACAAAAAATGACAGCACCAAATATGCCATCCGTTTCAGCAACTCTGACAACACAGAACCGGAGTTGGCGGCTACCGGACGGGCTGGTTACAGGAGAGTGAGGCGCGCGCCTGGACGGATGGCCGACAACCCTCCGGATCCGCATTAGTCCATTAGATTTTCTTAGTTTAGATACTGGTGAGACTCATGGTCAGTGGCAGCGCTGACTGTGGGGTCTTTCCTTAATGCATGCTGGTTACGTCCAGCGTAGACTTTCTTTCTTTCAGACCCTAGTGCTACAGAAAGTACTGAAACCCAAGCTTGAAAGGAGCTAGTTGGGGGAACCGCTGCTTGGAGCATGCAAAAAAGCAATGTATTGCCCAGATAATCCCCTCTGGCAGAATCCCATATGAAGATCCAAGCTCACCGCTGGTCTTGCTTTTTAGCTTCCTTCAAGCTGCTTCCGAAGCAGGGAGTCCTTGTGCAGCTTGTAACAAATGTTCATCCCTTATCATTTCTTTCACACTGATTCAGACTCTGCCGGCAGTCTTCCTCCTCCTTATGAAAAAATCCCTTCCTTGAGGATGGTCTTCGCGTCTTAAAATTATTTTTACTCTGCGCAGAATCATAGTCCAATGGCAAATGCAAAGCTTCATATAAACACGTCTGGCTTTCTTCAATGGGCAGCAACCTTTCATGAACAACAACCTACCAACAAGCAACGAATACTCATTCTTCATCACACCCCACCTGTCTTCTCAGGCAAGGGCCAATTTGCACACAGAAATCCACAAACGAGGTTCCCAAGCAAGGGCTCCAAAAGAATTGTAGCGACAAGCCCACACAGTTCTTGCCGCTCCGTACAAACAACCATGTTTCTCAAAGGTTGCACTTAAGCAGTTTATGAATTTGAAGCTCTGCGCTGCATGACCAACAATGATGCATATCAGTGAATCCCAGCTAATGCCTAGCACTCTGGAAGCGGTCCTCAAGCAAAGCTGGGTACTATACGTTTCAATCCTCAACCAAAGAGTCCAGCTACTTGCCCTATCTTCAGGCACTCTCCCTATCTACCCAGAGTCTCCCTATCTAACCAAAGCCTACGAAATTGACGGAGGCACCCTCTCTATTAACCAGATCATCAAGGCACAAGCGCATGATTTAAATGGGTATCCCGAGTGAAAGAATAATGAAGACTAGAAATATGAATTCAGGAGAGCCTCCTACCTCATCGTATGTGCTGCAAGGTGAAACATGATCGAGGCCATGGAGCTTGCTCGCCTATGCTCTGCGACGTCCGTAACAAATCACTCCATTGCTCATGGCAAACTAACACCTCAATCTGTGGCGATGGCCTTTGACTCAAATTTTATTCCCTACTGCTTCACACACAAGCACTCCATAACAAATACCAAAGATAGCTCTCATTTCAAACACTCAACAAGCTTGCTTACCCTGCCCAAGGAGTGGGCATACAATTGCTAGTCATAAATGCCAGCACATTCTATATCCGATGCCCGCATCCTTGGAAAGCGGCTCCTCTCAGTTTATTTGTAAGGGAGCGGCAAGCAGCAGCAGCGGCAGCAGCACTCATCTCGAGTCCATGTGACAACGCAGCGCCACACCACGCAGCGGTCCCCGAAGACGCGGGATCAGCAATCCCGGAGGCTTGAAGACAGGCAGCACTTGGGCCAGCGTGAAGGCAGTCATCTCCGCCTCTGCTGCAAAGCGCTGATCTGGGCTGTTCGGCTGGGCCACATTGGAGTGGTGGATCACAGACAGCTGCAACACAAGTTGGACACAGAATATGGCAAGCTTCTTACGATATGATGTCCAAAATCTGGGTTGTAAGCAAAGCGAGAGCTGCGTGTCAGGTGGCCCGCCCTGTAAGCAGTGCAACAAGGCGCGTAGCTGCATGCTGGGCACAAAAGGGATGGGGAGCGGACCTGGCAGACAGTGCAGGTGATGGCTGGCGCTCCTGACATGGACAAACTACAGAGAGAGGTGGCTGGTGCATGTAGGTGCTCATAAGAGCTGTGTGTGTGTGTACATGCGGTGTGCTTTTGCATGTGAGTTTGCGCCAAAGCCAGCAAGGTATTTCATGTCAGTACAAAACTGCCACAAATGGCAGTACACCTGCATCAGCACTGCTGTAAGCCTGAGCAACAAGAGAGCATTCTTCCAGTTGCGAGTGGGGCGCAAATGCCTGCTTGCATTGCAGAGGTCGTTCCAGGTCGTTCCCCAAGATCGGGGCAAAAGCTTTCAGTAAAAGCAGCCGGTTGACTCCCGACTGTGCCGCTGAGAGCTGGGCAGTTTCACGCCATTCAACGGTCAGGGCCATCCTGTGCCAATCAGAGGTGGACACTCTCATATCACCAACTGTCAGTGTTGAACAAAACAACTGTCCCTCAATTGCTCGATTTCCCTGCAAAGTAAGACACGGCACCCACCAGCCTGTCCTTCTATAGGGCAGCAGATGCATCTCACCTGCAACTGGCGACGGGTGTAGCTGCAGTGCAGCACCCATGGGGCTAGCACACCAGCACTGGCACCCACGCCTGCGCAGCTCTCGAGCCTCAGTGCAAGCACGCTTGCAGGGAGCAGGGCAGGCAGGCTGGGGCTTTCCAGGACCACAAAGCCCAGCACCAGCGTCTGCAGGTGTGTGTGTGTGTGTGTGTGTGCACGTGTGTGTATGTGTTTGTATGTGTGAGTGCAGGTGTGTGTGTGTGTGCGCGCATGCACGTGTGTGTATGTGTTTGTATGTGTGAGTGCAGGTGTGTGTGTGTGTGTGTGTGTGTGTGTGTGTGTGTGTGTGTGTGTGTGAGTGCAGGTGTGTGTGTGTGTGTGTGTGTGTGTGTGTGTGTGTGTGTGTGTGTGTGCATGCGTGCACGCATGCGCCTGTGTGCGCACAAAGCTCTGGATGTCGTAAGCAACAGCTACTCCTTTGCCACCATGGACATGCAGGCTGCCGGGGGAAGGAAGGGGAGCGCACCTCAAGCTGCTGTCCCAGCGTACGCGCAACTGATGTGCACAACGTCTGCAGCGACTTTGGGCCCAGGGTAGTGCGCTGCAGCTGCAGCTCATGCAGGCAGCCTTTCAAGGGTTGGAGGGCGCTGATGAGGACGCCCACCTCAGCAGCACTCGGGCCTGGGCGGGGTGAAAGAAAAGAAAAATTATGGAAGCAATAAAACAATCTTTATGTCAATAGAGGAAGAGGGGCAGGGTGGAGAGCCGTAGCCAGGCCAGGGTGTGTCAAGAGCAATTACACCAGGTAAGTGGCCAACTTTGGTCCAAAACATGATATCCACCAAAGCATGAACAATGTGCGCCTACAATTATTTGGGCAGGCTACATTTTTTGTCCGAGGCTTCCAAGGTCCAACGCTTCTAAGGTCAAGGTCAAGGGTGGGCAAGTTCTTTCGAAAGCGCTTTCTAGTGGGGGCAAAGGCAGCATTGCACAGAGCAACACAACGGCTTTCCCGAATGCTATGTTTTGAGGAACCTAGTGGTTGCAGCTAAGTGCGAAGCAAAGAAGTTGAAAGTGGAGATGGAATTGCAGCTCTATCACGCAGGTTGTCAACCAACTCATGCCCTTGCTGGTGGGCATCAAGTTGGCATCAGGCAAGGCAGCCTGAGCTCACCAACCGATAATTCAATTTTGACCATGAGGGGAGCCAGCCAGCTTGAAAGGTGCTTGTACATCTGTGCGGTTGCTACTATGCTCATCTACTTGTGTGCATGAGCGCTTCCTTAAAGCTGACACACACACACACACCTGTGCCATCCATGATCTCCTCCTCGCTGGCTTTCCGGCTGTGGCCGCCGCCGCTGCTGCCACCACTGCTGGAGCTTCCTGCCCTCACATCATGCCCTTTTGCTCCAACACCATTGGGCACCTTTCCGTTTCCAGCAGCAGCGCTGCCGTTCTGCACTGCCCCTCCCGGGGCGTGCCCGCCGTTGCTGAGCAGGCTAGAGCAGCAAGGTACAGCGGTGTAGGGAGTAGGGCGGCCCAGCATGAGGGCAAGGGTGCGTTGGCTTGCACTGCGCTGAGCCATAATGGGCTGCAGGAGCTGGGCAGCTTCACGTAGCTCGCGCGCGATGTGGTCGAGAGAGGCGCTACTGCCAGGTATGCCTGGGAATGCAACGAGGGCAACATGGGGTGAGGCAGGGATGGATTGATTCATCGAACAGGTGCAAGAGGTTGAAAGATATGTGCAAGGGTTCAGAACAGGGTCCAGTCAACGAGCATTAAGAAAAATGAGATCAGGAGGACATTTGAGATTGGATGCCTGCGACGCATGCCATCTTCGCAAACGTGCTCTTGGCAACATTACTTTGTACCATTCTGCGTTGAATGCCTTGCTCTGCCTTTGAAGGCAAGCATGTTGCTTTCAAGCTGATATGCTCTACACAACTTCGTCGGCATGAGAGAGCCAGCTCATGCTTTTGAGCCAGCCCCAAGAACCTGGCAGCCATCCCAACCATGCCCTTTCAGTGCACACGTGTACAGCTGCATGCTTGAGCACATGTGCATACATTCAACCACCCATGAAAGCAACATTAATGCGTGCACACCTTGGATCCCATCCACACGAACACAGATGACACCGGCTGGCACTGCAGCTGTGGGCGCCCCTTTTGCTGTGGCTGTTGCTGCAGAACTGATGCTGAAATCCACCATGCAGTCGCCGCCCTGTGATAAATGCAGGCAAGTTGGGGGGAACAGTGGGACCAGGCAAATTTGATGGTCAGGGATGAACATTGCTCCTTCACTACATTCTTGAGAAGACGAGGTGAAGACGAGCATGAACTTGCCGAGTTGCGGGCTGAGCTGAGCACCCTCCCCCTTTCCTCAAAGAACCTGCAAGCATTCCCAACAAAAGACTTGGTTCTTGGGCGCTCCCTCCTGCTCAAAACGTTGCTGCTCTCCCTGGAACCCCTCCCCCCTCCTTTCTTCCTTGCCTCACGAAGTCATTTAAGTCCAAGCAGCTCTCCAGCCCAACATCCTCTCCTTACCCAGCTACGCAGCCCAATGAGCAGGAACAGCTCATGCAACCCCCTCCTCTCCTCTCCTTTCCTTCCCCTCCTTTTCCTTCCCTTCTTTCCTTTCCATTCCCCCCACCCACCTCCACAGTCAGCTCCTCTAGTCCAGGGGCTGCACGCAGCATGGCACACAAGGTGCGGGGGCTGACAGCCGAACCCAGCCGTAGCTTCCGCAGGCCCGGCAGCGACTCCGGAGCAGGCAGAGTCCCCTCTGAATCATCACAGCAGCCAGCAGATGCGCCCACCGCACCCAAAGTCAGCACGGCGAGATGGGGGCATCGGGCCAGGGCATCCCATGCTCGTGGGTCCTGCGAGTGTGTGAGCAAGTGCAGACACAGATCATCAGCCCCACTCCTTGTCTTCTTAACTCTCCTGAATGCATGCGTGACTGGTTCCCTCGCCACATATGCACACGCACAAGGCACCTTTTCATACCCAGAGTTGAGTCTGCTCCGCAGGAATGGAGCAACAGATCGTCCACTGCTATCCCGTGCAAAAGCACGTATACATGCGCACATGCGCTCAAGCATGGTTGAGCAACGTGCATTGGAAAAAGCGCAGATGGCAGTAAAGCATGCTTGTCCTGGCTAAACCTACACCCGCGCATTATCTAGAGCATCACTCCTGTAGCTCTCCCTTCAAAGACCCTGTAATACCGTCCCCTGTAGCTTCCCTGTACGTGCGCACTACCTGGGGCTCTGTCTTCTGCAGCCTTCCCTGCAATACCCCTGCATTACCATCCCCTGCACATGCACATTACCTGGAGAACTGTGCCTTGCAGCTCCAGCACCGTCAGCTTCGTAGACTGCAATGAAGCTACCATCTCATTCTCTGCGCGTAGAACGGAGGGTCGGCAGTGCAGGGCGCCTGTGGGCACCTCCGCCCAACGCTGGTGTGCTGGCACCCTGGCCTCCAGCCTGTGGGCAGCCAGGTGAGAAGCCATGCAGCAAACGGTGTGAGTTTTTGACAGTGCGCAAGCAAGAAGCATGCACGTCAGGAGCCCATCTGTCTGCACTTCCAAACCGCAGCTCGGACCCGAATTGGAAAAGAGCGCGCTTCCTTTGCCTCCACACCACCAAGCAAACAAGTAGCCAGTGCATGGTTCTCCCCTGGGAGGGAAGCAGCCTGCTGTATGAGCGTTTTACAGATAAGTAAGGGTGGAGAAAATCCATGAGCTTTGCTGCACAGGTCCTCACATGCTCCGTATTACTGGCTCTCCCCAAGCTCAAACTGGGCTAGGCATGGAGGCTTGTTGGTGAGACCCTAGCTTGCCAGTTGGCAAGGGAGCTTTGCCTGAATGCATGCAGCCAGTTGGTCAAATAAACCTCCATTTTCTAAATTCTTGGTGAAATGCTCCTGAGCAGCTTCGCACCTCAAGGTCTGCAGGTGGTCCAGCTTGGCTACTGCCCCTGCAGCAGACCAGGACAGCGGGTGCTGCTCACACTCCGCATAGCTTTCCGGCAGTGTGATGTGCAGGTGCTGCAGGTGAGGGAGCTGCCCAGCAGCTGAGAGGACACCCTCCATGAAACAGAGCCAGTTGACCTGGGGCAGGAGGTCAATTGAGGGAAGGTGCAGCTGTCAGATCACAGAGCAAGCCGCTTGAGGCCCAAGCACCACTGTATGGGCATATTTTAGTGAGCAGGCCTAGTTTTTTCAATATTAAGTAGGCGAATGCACAGGCTGGAAAGGGAATCGTGTGGCAACCAACCACGCACCTGATCTTCACTTGCGGGGTTGCAGCACGAGGTTGGGGTGGCTATGCCCCCTGGCTTCAAGGAGAGCTTCTTGAGGGACTGCATGCGAGCCAAACACGAGGTACTGCAACCAAGGAGAGAGGCCAAGGGTGGGAGAAAATTGCAGAGTACATAACCAAAATCTCATTGCCCAGTTGCAAATGGGATTGCTACCAAAGGATTGGGCGGGAGCAGAACTGAGTCAAGGATGGCCTGAATGCCTCGAATTTCCATCAATGACAGTCTGTATGTCTGGTGGGCGCCAGGCGAGTAGATTGGCAGAAGGCAGACAAAGCACCATACGCTGAACTAAGCATGTGCAAGCAACAGCAAAAGAGCAGAGCATGCACTGCACTCACAACTCCTCTTGCTCCGCTTGCGTTGGCAGCAGGCCATCAGAGATGCTCAGGGATTCCAGCTCCTTGTCAATCAGGGCAGCAAGGCTCTTGCTCTGTATGACCAATCCTGACAGATGCAACTTTTTGGGCGCAGCTTGTGCTATAAGGCCCACAGTGGAGGGTTGCAACAGCTGGAGGTTCCCAGCAGATCCGAGATGAAGGGTCATTGAGCTCAAACTGCGCTTCATCCCTGATCCATCATTTAACATCTCTTCCAACGTCTGCTGTATCTGAGCGTCCACCAGCTTGTGTTGCCTCTCCTGCAATTTTGAGAGTTGGAATTTTATCACAAACCTGGTGTGCACTAGAATGATGACACTGCACGGAGCGAGGCAGGCGGAAACAAAGCACATCCCAAGAAACTCTAGTGCACATTTTAATAGAGTCCATGAGCAGATGCAGTGCATTGAAGCATGGAAGCAATTTTGCAGCGCATGCAAGTGTGTGTGTGTGTGTGTGTGTGTGTGTGTGTGTGTGTGTGTGTGTGTGTGAGCATGTGTGTGTGTGTGTGTGTGTGTGTGTGAGCATGTGTGTGTGTGTGTGAGCATGTGTGTGTGTGTGAGCGTGTGTGTGTGTGTGTGTGTGTGTGTGTGTGTGTGTGTGCGTGCGCGCGCGCTTGCATGAGCCTCGTGGTAGCCACCAGGAAGGGCCCTTTCAACAGCCCACCTTCTCCTCCTCACTTGCAAAGCTTTCGCAGGGAATTAAATGGAGCTCAATGGAGTTAGCAGCAGCTCCCAGGCTATCATGACTGCTGCTGTGGTGCATATGGGTCTTGTGTATCTGCGGCTTTCCCCCAGAATCCCGCTTCCGGGTGTTAATGGTGCAGTGAACGTGAACATCCATGGCGTCCGGCATTGGACGTGGGAAATAAAATATAAGTAATAGGGTGCCCTGCACCACAGAATGTGCGTTCCGAGGATGCGGGAATAAAAAAGAGCCCAGTACACAAGAACACAAAATTAAAATCAATGTGAGTCGTTGTTAACAGAGGTTCTGTTTATACCCATTAACTCACACCCATTACCCAAATTGGGTTGGGCACAGTTGGTTGACGAAAGGTGCAGTACTGGTCCAGCCTGAGTGAGTTTGAGGGGCAGCGCCAACCTTTTTTTAGAATTGTGAAACCTTTCAACCTCATGGGCTACATGCGATAGCATAGAGTGCAGTGCTTTTAGCATGAATGTGCAAGTATCTGGTCAAACTTGTACTACAAGTTGTTTGCCTTGCATTGAAGGATCATCTCCATGCCACGATTGCAGTCCTCATCAATTGATTGCTCGCCTATTCAGGTTACTGATCCCTCTTGTTGGGCCTGCGCTATCAAAGGCGCTCTGACTTGAAGCTGCCAAGCTAGATGAAGAATTGTCACACCCCCTGCAGACCATAAAAATAAAAAAACTTGGTATCAGAATTGATCAAGTTTACCAGGTGGTGCAGAGGACAGAAATGTCACAGAAAAATGTCACACAAATGAAGAGCTCCAGCCTCCACACCTTGGGCTCAAAGCAAGCACCAAGTGAAATCAAATTATGCAATTTCACGTGCCAAGCTTGTTTTTCCTGCAAATAGAGAGTATCCATGCTGGCAAACTCATGTGGCACCTCATGCCAATGTTCTACTGTTTGTAGTGCTCACTCTCTGGATGGACAAGGAACGCAGTCAACAGGCCATGAATTTAAAAAGTGAGACTGAAGATGACAGACGAATCACCACACATGCAACAGATGTAGAAATGTAAGATTGTGATGAAGGAGGGAGGTGGATGCATGGAGGTGCTGGAAGGGTTCTGTTGTCTCACCTGGTGTGGGCCCTTAAGGTAATGGAAGCCAACTCGGACTCCAACCGAGAGAACATTTCCGTGTGTGCCCTCCTGGGGCAAAGTAGATGAAATGTAAGCTTTATATCAAGGAGAGGCCAATGTCTTTGCAAGACCAGGCTGGTGGCCTTGTGCATGGCTTCATGAGTCATGAGTCAGCAAAACAAACCCCACCTCGCCATCCTCAATGTCAACCCTCGCAACAAAAGGGGTGCTTTGACCCACGTGCTTTGTTTCAAAACGCTTTGCTCATTTGAATGGCCTTCTCCCTGGATAATGTAAACGAAAACACCGTTACGGGTGGCTGTTTTGGCTACGTAGAAATGTACACATTCACTGTGACAGACAAAGCATTGCAACAACCTTAAAACAAGCAAACAGCACCTTAATCCCTGCTGATACGCATATTTCGTGCTCGATGACAACTCCAGCTGCTGCTGTAGCTCGCCATTTTATCGTGCTGCAGCTTGGGCTGTATTTCTCAAAATGCCAAACCTGTTCCGGAGGTGATGTGGAGGTGCCCTCTCACCAAAAGTTTGGAGATTTGTACAGCTTTTCCGACAAGCTGTGCGCACATGAGACTTTCCCAGGCCAATATATTCAGTTGGTGAGCATGGCGGCATCCTTAAGCTCGACTACACTACCTTGCAGGACGTGTGTGTGTGTGTGTGTGTGCGCGTGTGCGTGCATGCGTGCGTGTGTGCGTGCATGCGTGTGTGTGTGTGTGTGTGTGTGTGTGTGTGTGTGTGTGTGTGTGTGTGTGTGTGTGTGTGTGTGTCGTGTGCGCACGCACGTGCCAGGGTGAGGCACTCACTTGCCCACGGTATGTGGTGTTCCAGGGAACAAAGCAACACGACCCCTGATCTTGAAACTCATACAGCTTTGTCCAGCTCCCATTCCCGAGATCCTCAGCCGCAACTTCTCGCACAGCGATTAACAATGGATGCTGTCGCTTCAAGTTTTCCACGTTGAGCATGTACGAGTGCAGTTCTTGCGCAGGCATGTGTATGCTGCTGGTTTCGAGCACATAATCAGGGGGATCGTGGTGCACCGGGGGAGAAGCTAACAGCATTTTGGGGGCGATTCAATTCAAATATTGTTTTGCTTCTTCCAACTTGGTAGTGGTGTTTTTTGCTGGACAGCTTCATCAAGTCATAGCAAATACATGCATTGTAAATTTTAGCTTTTTAGAGTGACACTAACAATCATGGCGGACTCCAGTGCGGGGCCCGAAGATAAAGGCGTCAACGTGCAGGTGCTCCTGCGATGCAGGTGCGCAGCCTGTGTGTTCAGGCGTCCAGGAATCACAGCACTACACGTTGCTTCAGCCGTGTCAATGGCAGAGGGAATCTGTGCGCACGGCAACAAATGTCAGCCCAGTAACCCCGCTGGTCAACGACTTGCGGTTCCGCCCCATCTGCAGGCCCATGAGCGAGCGCGAGGTGGCAGAGAGGACTCCGCAGGTTATAACCACCAACGAGGCCTTGAGGGAAGTCACGCTGTTCCACAATGGACACGGGGCAATGAAGCAACCCACAAGCCGGACCTTCAGGTTTGACAAGGCAAGTGTGTGCACTCATCAAACTCCGCACCATTGAAGCAAACCCATTCCTTAGGATTGCACATTTATGTGCCCCACCCATCCTGCATGACCCTGACGCAGGTCTTTGGCTGTGACTCCCACCAAGAAAAGCTGTACAAGCAGGCCATCGTGCCCATCGTCCAGGAAGTTATGGAGGGTTTCAACTGCACTATCTTTGCCTATGGACAGGTAAGGCAAGCAGGGAACTACTTTACATGCTGGGGCTATTTTCATGCATAGAGTCAGCAGTTAAATGGCAGCATATTTGACCATTCATTAGTCTACCCTTCTCTCAATGCTGCACCTCTGTTCCCGGCCTTGCAGACAGGCACAGGCAAGACTTACACCATGGAAGGAGGGCCCAGGGGGAGTGACGATGGCCGCAAGCTGTCCCCCCAGGCTGGTGTCATCCCTCGCGCTATCAAACAGATCTTTGAGCTGATTGAGAGCAACAGCATGGACTCAACGGTCAAAGTTTCCTTTTTGGAGCTCTACAATGAGGAGCTGACAGATTTACTTGCTTTCGATGATACCAACAGGCTCAGGTGAGACTATATATTATAGGCTGGCAGGTGTGCACCAGGCTGCCTTCCAGCGTCACCTCGCTTGAGCAAGTAGAGTGCAATTTGTTGCGCACACCTCACACACAAGCTGGCCTCCAAAATCATGCAGGCTCCTTGAGGACAAATCAGGCGTTGTGGTGCAGAACTTGGAGGATGCCATTGTCAAAAGCCCAGCGGAGATCTACCAGGTAACAATCCCACATACTGACATGCACCCCCGCTCCACCTCCGTGTAACTGCTCGGTAACAGCCAGCTTTGCTTTAGTTGTGGGCCTCATCTCCACACAATATGCCCTTTTCTGGCAACTGATGCCAGCCAAGTGCACGCAAAATTCCTGGCGTTCGTACTGCAGGTCTTGGATCGAGGCACAGCCAAGCGCCGCACGGCTGCCACGCTGCTGAACAACCGCTCCAGCCGTTCACACAGCATCTTCACCATCACCATCCACATGAAAGAGACAACCGCAGCTGGCGAGGATGTGGTGAAGGTCGGCAAGCTGAACCTTGTGGATCTAGCAGGCAGCGAAAACATCTCAAGGTGTGCCCACGCTTAAAGGAGTGATGCACTGAACCCAGGGAAATGGGCTAGGGTCCAGCACAGCCCTACCCATGCGTGCTGCTTAAAAAGTACTTGCCTGTATTGCTTCAGCTTTCCAACTGCACGTGCGCCTGAGCGGTAAGGGAACATTAGCCCCTAAAGGTCCTACCTTAAAAGGACCAGAAGGACTGCCTAGTGAGCAGCTGCCCCTGCTCTTCCTGCTCCATCCCCATGCTTGTTTGTGCACCCATAACTCTCTTACATTTCCGTGCCTGCATGTGTGTGTGCAAACATGCATACAGGCAGGCCCTCTCTCTCACACACACAAACAAACATAAGTGTTTTGTATGCGTGGCCCAGGTCTGGCGCAAAAGATGGACGCGCACGCGAGGCCGGCTCCATTAACCAGTCCTTGCTCACCTTGGGCCGTGTGATCACTGCGCTGGTAGAGCACAGCGGCCACGTGCCTTATCGAGACTCCAAGCTCACGCGCCTGCTGCGCGACAGCCTCGGGGGGCGCACCAAGACCTGCATCATTGCCACCGTCTCGCCCACTGTGCAGTGCCAGGAGGAGACCATCAGCACGCTGGATTACGCTCACAGGTGCGGAGTCACGCAGTCATGCATGCTGCGTCCGGGGGAGGCAGGGGTGCGGTATGCTTGCAGGCAGGTGCTAGACAGCGTGAGCGGCAGGCAGTGAGGTACCAGCCCGCACAATAGTAAGGAGGTGTTTGAAGGAACGGTTGCATGATCTACCACCACATGAAGAGTTGGGCCACCATCTGAAAAAAGAGCCGGCTTTTAAGATTGAATCATAAGGACAAGGCAGGCAAGGTAAGTCGGCGCATATGCGTAAGGGCAAGTGGGGCCCTTGATTCCTAAGGCCGGCACAATCCCTGGTCTTGTCATTACATGAACAGGCTTTCACTACAATCGTCGTGCTGATCAGTGGTGCGTGCGGTTGGTGCTGCTGCTTCCTCTGCAGGGCAAAGAACATCCGCAACCGTCCAGAGCTCAACCAGAAGATCTCCAAGACAACCATGATCAAGGAGCTGGCTGGCGAGATTGAGAAGCTGAAGATGGACCTGGTGGCCACGCGCGAGAAGAACGGGGTCTACTTGTCACTGGAGTCGCATGAGCAGGTGTGGGTGAGCACTGTGTGCTGCCCTGTGCAACAGTTTTGGTCTCCCCCCCCCCCCCTCTCTCTCTCTCTCTCTCTTCCTCTTCCTGTGTGTGTGTTCATTGCAGGGTGTGGCTTGCGGCTGTGCCAAAAGGCTTCCCTATAAGGGACGAGGCATTGATTAAGACTGCCTGTGCATGGATAGCCAGGCTGCTCGGTATTGAAGGCATGACATGAAATGACATACTGGTGTCAATTACTGCTGATGTGAGCCTTTCCTGGCGCCATGGTTTTCATAGCTCCAAGCACTTGCCTGTCGTCTGTTGAGCCGTGCGCAAGGGGTGTGCTGCTGCTGAATCCAATCCTGCTCAGCAGGCATGCTCCATGCAATGATGCACCACACTCTGCGCAAGCCTGACTGTCCTCCTATGAAATGATCCTTTTTCTCATGAAACAATGCACCATACTCTGCACAAGCCTGCCTATGCTGCATGTCTGTCTGTCCTCTCCTGTCATACAGAATGAGATCGAGCATGGATCGCATGCAGGTGCGAGGTTTCAAGGTAGACAAGAAACCCATCAGTTGCTCCTGTCCTCTCCTCACATAGAACAAAAAGATGGAGCATGGAGCGCGTGCAGCTGCAAGGTTTACAAGATTTACAAGAAGCACATCAGTCGCTTCTGTCCTCCCCTCACACAGAACGAGATGGAGCGCATGCAGCTGCGAGAGACCGTCAAGGCGTACCGGTCAGAGCTGGAGGCCACAGAGAACAACAGCGCCGCGGAAGCTGAGGCGATGCGCAAGGCGCATGAGGCTGAGGTGTGTATTCATTTTGTTTGGCTTGGTGTGTGCGCAAGGGGGGCTGAATGAGGGGGTAGTTCAGTGGGTTGGACAGTGTGTTCAGCGCGTGAATGACACTTGCACCCTCTTCTTTGCTTGGTTCTTTTGCTAGCATGTGCAGACCAATGCACACATGTTGTTGTGCGCCCAGTGCTGTGCTTTGTTTTGATCTTGGCGCAAGGTGTTGGCATGATTTTTCCAATGACGCCTGCTTTTGATGAAACCTTGGGCTTCGGATGCCCTTACCTGTGGACGCTGTCCCTGAAACACTTACAGGAATGGCCTCAGGTCTAGGTGTGATGCCCTCAGAGCACATGAGCCATGCATCACGTTGCTTGGCCTGGCCTTCCTGGGTGCCTCTAGGATTGTGTTGCTCCGCCTTCATGCCTGATCTGATCCTTTGTTTGTGGTGATACCAGGCTTCCCCGGATTAGGTCGCCAAGCACCTTCCAGGCTGAGGCTTCAGATAAGACGACTGGGTCAGCCAGATATGAGGAGGGCCGTTCCGTTTCTAACCCATGTCTATAAACAGCGTTCTCTTACACAGTTTCTTGTTGGGCACCACCCGCTGTGCCTGCAGGTGGACTGCCTGACCAAGGCCAAGGAAGAAAGGGAGGCGCAGCTGGCTCATGCACAAGAGGAGTTACAGCGTGCGCACATCACTATCCAGGTGGGCGGGTGTTGTGCAAGTGAGATCTTGGCTGCGTGGGTGCGCAGGCTCATGCGCTGGGAGAGCTGCAGCGTGCGCACACCACTGTCCAGGTATGTGCTGCACATTCTAGACCTTTGCTGCTTGGGTGAGCAGGCTCAGTGTCCCACATTGCTGTGCAGGTGAACAACTGACATGCAACTCAGGAAGCACTCATGCATTTGTGCTCGTAGGACTGTGCACTGGGCTTGTTTGCATGCTTGGGGTTTAGCGCACCTTGGAAAGATGCATTCGTGCTTTGCCAGCAAGCGCGCAGCAGCCATGTGATCAATTTTGCTACTCCAATGGGCCCACACACTCACGCTCATGTATGTGTCTGCGCTTACGTTCAGTGTGCGCTTAAATTTTTGCTTTTACTTGTCGATGCGACCATGCAGGAGCGCACTTTCTTGGGCGCGAGCTTGAAGCGCGCTGAGCAGGCCCTGGCTGTGCATGCAGAGCAGCTTACACATGCGCTAGGAGCGTGCACCCAAGACGTCACAGCACTGTTCGATCGCCTGGGAGAGGTGCGGCACAGGGGAAGGGGGGTGGTGCTTTCTCAGGTGTCCAGGGTAGAAGTGGGTGGAGGCATGCTGGGTGCAACCTTTCACTTCTGTACACTTGAAAGCCGCTGGAATAGACATTGCGCTGATCTGATGTTTCTCAAGGACAAGCAAAGTAGGCATCGCCATGATAACTTGGCTGATGCACGCATGCAGGTAACAACTAAACAGCCCCATAATAATCCACAGCTGGCGCAAAGCTGCGCCATGACGGAGAGTCAAAGCATCAGGAGTTGGCACCACACGAAACGTGCATACGCTCACGCACATGCACACAAACACACACTAATGCATGCGTGCATGCTTGCATGGCTGCACTGTGTGCTTGTAGGTGACTGAGCTGCAGGGCTCGGACCGGCAGGCCCTGCAGGGGCTAGCAGCTGCCGTGGGAGACAGGCTGAGCAGCCTAGGGGCCCTGGCACAGGTGGGCAGGCAGAAGCAGGATGCGCTGCTGCATGCCACATGGCGTGCATGAAATCAGGCTCAGCAAGGCCTTGTGCATTTGTGCACGAGATCAGCAGGACCCTGTGAATCTGCACATAAAAGCAGCAAGACCCTGGGCACGGAACCATGCTAAGCAAGAGTATGTGCACCAAATCAACGACATCCTGGGCACCTGAGCATGGAATCAGCAAGACCCAGGGCATCAGAGCGTGGAATGAACAAGGTCCTGTGCATGAATCAGGCTCGGCGAGAACCTGGGTGCCTTCCTGTTTGTTGCGATTGTGGTGATGCTGATTGTGATGATGATGTTGCTTTGATCCTTATGCCCAACAGCTCAGAAAAGCACAGACCAATAAGATGCACAACTGAGGGCATGAGGCAAGTGCTGGGTAGCTGACATGATCCTTGTGATGGTCAAAAACTGCGTGTAGCAGCGCATGTTGGCAAAGGAATGCCACCACACAGGACTGCATTGCGAAACGACCCCCTCGACGCACAGCATGCCGAGAGTGTGCAGCAGCTTGGCAGCATTGTGAAGCGGTCGGGCGTTGCGTGGAAACCCTGTGCATTGCGCAACAACTCTGCGCGCATGCAGGGTGCCTTGGGAGGGCAGAGCCAGCATTTTGCTGCCGTGGGTGCGGACCTGGCGGCCTTCAAGGCTGAGAAGGAGGCTGACATGGCGGCCCTGCAGCGGCAGCTGGCCCAGCTGCAGGAGGGCGTGCAGGGCCTGCAAGTGGTGGCTGCACAGCACGCGCAGGCAGTGGCCACAGCAGGCACCAGTGCACTGCAGCAGGTGTGTGTGTATGTGTGTGTGCATTCATTTGTATTGTTGAGGGTAGAGACAGCCTTGTTAAAGGTGAGTAGGCGCATCGGTTAAGATCTCTTATGCACCTGCCAGACCACACTTGTGAGAGCAAAAGCACATGCCTCGCTTCACAAGCTTGCACTCGCATTGCTCCCATGCGTTCTTCATTTTCTCCCGCTTTTCCCCCTCATGCTCAGGTGGGTGCTCAAGAGGAGGACTTTACTCGCAGCGCCGCGCGCGCTGCCCAAGCCAGCGCCACTGCCGCAAAAGAGGCAGTCGACGCCCTGGTGGCCGGCCTGCATGCTCAGGCTGGGGAATTGGCTGCATTTGCGCAGCAGCAGCGCAGCGCAGCAGAGGCTGCTGGTGCGGCAGTGCGTGCACTGGCAAGCAGCGCGCGGGACGGCTTGCAAGGTGAGGGGTGGCGGATTGAGTGCAGGCGGTGAGGCAGACACTTGCAATGCACACCTGTGTAATACGCCTACAATACACACTTGTGCAATTCACAACTCTGTCATTTACACCTGTGCACTGCATGCCTTCACCCTGCCCTGCTGGCATTGCTGCTGCGCGCAGGAGTGGCCTCTGCTGCAGAGGACCTGGGTGCCTCCAGCACACAGCGCATAGGCCAAGTGCAAGCGGAGCTGGAAAGTGCCGTGCGCAGCGCCGAGGCGGCGGCCAAGCAGCAGCAGGTATGCTTGTGTGTGTGTGTGCTGTATTTTTTTGTGTGTGTGTGTGTGTGTGTGTGTGTGTGTGCAGGGGCAAGGCGGGTGTATATGCACTTGCACCTGTTGAGGGATTGCAGGAAAGCTTGGGCGCTGGTGGATGATGTTGAGGCAGTGTGTGCATCCATCGATCCCGGGGTGGCATGGATGCAGGAAGCGAGCCGCAGGGAAGCCTTGGACCGCTGGCTGTTTCCTGACATCAAGAGGTAGCTGGTTTATGATGCCCTGCACGGCCCCACATTCATTGGACATCAAGCCTTGATATCCCTGGATGGGACGGACCACATGGAGCCGAGTCCTTTGTTTGTGATCATGCTGGGCTCCATATGCACTTCCTTTGGGTCGTCATCATTCCTCACCTTGTGATGTCACTTCCCTCGACTTTGCCCTCGCCCCACACATGTGTTCGCTACTGCTGGAACACCATGCAAGCATGAGACCGTGCGCCTGATCGCCCTCGCTTTGGGCCTCATCACCCTCCGACTGACCACCCTGAATTCCGGTTGACGAATCACATCCCCGCAGGCCCAGCTGCTGGAGCAGATCGGAAGCTTGGTGGGGTCCTTTGCCTCAGAGCGTGTGCAGTCAATGCACTCCATGGCCCAGTCCCTGCAGAGCCGGCTGGGCAGCCAGGCCTCTGCCACTGCCAAGGATGCGCACAGCATCGCGTCCTCTGGCACAGCAGCCATCGCTGCCCTGCAGGTGAGGAGGAGTTTGCCAGCAGGTGGCACATGTGCATTTGCATGATGGTTGGCGTTTCCCAAGCAGGTGCACACCCACACATATCTGCACGCCACACACATACAGGGGGTGGGCGTGCAGGTGCAGCGGTTGGACTTAAATGTTGGGGTGAGCACAGCCCATCAGACACCCCCCCCCTTTTGCTCTGAGCTAAACACTTCTTGAGCTCGTGCAGCTTGCGTGCTCTCACCCTCTTTGTGCCCAACCCTGCATCCCTCCCTCCCCATCTCGTGCGCTACCCTACCACAGGGGAAAAAGCATCAGAGTGCCACACATACAGGGGGTGGGCGTGCAGGTGCAGCGGTTGGACTTAAATGTTGGGGTGAGCACAGCCCATCAGACACCCCCCCCCCTTTTGCTCTGAGCTAAACACTTCCTGAGCTCGTGCAGCTTGCGTGCTCTCACCCTCTTTGTGCCCAACCCTGCATTTCTCCCTCCCCATCTCGTGCGCTACCCTACCACAGGGGAAAAAGCATCAGAGTGCCTGCTCTCGCTCAATGCCTCAAGCCTGAGCAAGGAGCTCCCACCACCTGAAAGATAAAAAGCATTTGAATGCCTGACCCTGCTGATTGATTCGTGCCTTGAGCGAGCACCTTCCATCATGCCAGCCTCAAACCTGTCTTCCATCGCTGCCTTCCCGCGCTCTCGCCAGGCTGCTCTTGCATACAGGCGGCTCCTGCCTTTCAAAGCTTCCTTCCGTTGCTGCCTTCCTGCGCTCCTGCCAGGCTGCCCTTGCTTACAGGCGGCTCCTGCCTTTAAGAACTGCTGTTGCTGTCTTTTCGCTCCCCTGCCTTTAAACACTGCCTTCCGTTGCCATCTTTTCCTGCCTTTCAAAGCTTCCTTCCGTTGCTGCCTTCCTGCGCTCCTGCCAGGCTGCCCTTGCTTACAGGCGGCTCCTGCCTTTAAGAACTGCTGTTGCTGTCTTTTCGCTCCCCTGCCTTTAAACACTGCCTTCCGTTGCCATCTTTTCCTGCCTTTCAAAGCTTCCTTCCGTTGCTGCCTTCCTGCGCTCTCCTGCCAGGCTGCCGAGGCATCGTCCGTTTCCCAGCTGGAGCAGAACAGCCAGCAGCTGCAGCAAGGCCTGGCCGCGTTTGCCGCCCGAGCATCCTCGGGGGCCGACAGTGGCACCCAAGCCCTGCCTGCCATCCACAACCACCACGCAGCACAAGCGTCCCTGCTGGAGGAGCATGCCAGGGTATGTGCATGCGCTGCACATGTTTGTCGTGTGTCTGTGGGCGTGGGTGTGTGTATGAACATGCGTGCGCGTGCCATTTCAAGCTTGTGACCTTGCATGCGTCACCTCTGCGCAGCTGTGATGGAAGCTGCACATGCAGGATGTTCAGAGGCAGTTGGCAAGGACAGGCTGTGAGCGTGTAAATCAGACCCGTCAGTTTCCCCCCAAAACCTGTGCACACGGTGCTCTTTCGCACGCAAGGGCCTGTCTACCCTTAGACCAGCCTCTGTGCAGTGTGCATCTGCCTCCCTGCTGGGACAACTACAAACTCGCAGGGCTCTGCATGCTCTGGCGCTACAGCAACCTACACAGTTACTCTTCTCCTGCAGCTGACCCATCTACATGGGTGCAATTTCGACTTATTAGCTGGGGAATGCAGCTCTTTTGCCTGTGGCTGATTCGCCTTCATGGTGACTTCAGCGTGTGCAACTGCAACTGAAAGTGACGAGGACCATCCCCAGCAGAGGCATGCTGCATGCACAAGTCACATATGTTCTGATGTCATGCACAACGAGCTAGCTAGTCCACAGCTGCCTTCGCTCTCATATCCTCCGCTCTCGCATCCTTCTTTCTCTGCTCTCACACACAAATGCAACACTGATCCAGACCCCTTCCTCTCTCATCCCACCCTCCTCTGCTCTTGCCATCCACATTGATAAGTTTACTCCTGGCACCACAGCATTCAATCCCATCCTTGTCTGCTCTTGCAACCAACATCGATTGATCGGCCACTGCTGGCATCACAGCATTTCATTCATCCTCCTCTGCTCTCGCGCCAACATTGCTTGATCAGCCACTGCTGGCATCACAGCATTTAATCCCATCCTCCTCTGCTCTCGCGCCAACAGTGATATGGCCACAGCTAGCATAATAGAACACACACATCGTTTATCCTATTCTGATCATTTATTCATCCTCCTCTGCTCTTGCACCAACATTGATTGATCAGCCACAGCTGGCACAACAAAACTGCCTGCCAGCATTGAATCCCATCCTCCTCTGCCCTTGCAACCCACCATTGATTGATTGGCCACTGCCAGCATCACAGCCTCTTCTGTTCTTGCACCAACATTCATCAATAGGCCACTGCCAGCATCACAGCCTCTTCTGTTCTTGCACCAACATTTATCGATAGGCCACTTCCAGCATCACAGCCTCTTCTGTTCTTGCACCAACATTCATTGATAGGCCACTGCCAGCATCACAGCCTCTTCTGTTCTTGCACCAACATTCATCGATAGGCCACTGCCAGCATCACAGCCTCTTCTGTTCTTGCACCAACATTCATTGATAGGCTACTGCCAGCATCACAGCCTCTTCTGTTCTTGCACCAACATTCATTGATATGCCACTGCCAGCATCACAGCCTCTTCTGTTCTTGCACCAACATTCATTGATGGGCCACTGCCAGCATCACAGCCTCGTTTCACTCCCTTCTGCTCTGCACCATCATTTAAGCCAAGCCACTGCTGACATCACTGCCTCAGCTACCTCAGCCCTCACTCAGCTAACCCTCCTCTGCTTTCACACCAATATTAATCAGGTCACTGCCGGCATCACGGCCTCGGGCACTTCCGCCTTGGAGACAGCCACACAGGCAGCCAGCACGGCCACCGCCTCTGCTGCCGCTTCTGTGGGCCAGGGCCAAGCAGAGCTGGCGCGCACGCTGTCCCGGCAGCACGCAACCAATGTGGCCATGACAGACGCGCTCATGCGCATGAATGGCGAGGCCGCAGAGGGCGTGGCAGGTGTGTGTGTATGGGTGAATGCGCTGGCAGGCAGGCAAGCAGTGTGATGGGGTCACGCCGCAAGGGCGCACATTAAAGGGGCGCATAGTTGTGGTGTGCAAGAATGCGCTCCTCTTTCATTTCTTTTCTCGATTAGCTGCAAACATCTGGTGTGAAGCGTATTGCTTCTGAGTGATCCCCACTCGTTTGACCCATCTGTCAAATGAGCCATCTATCCAATAACAATTTTACTAGAGCATCCCAGACTTGTTGCAACAGCTATATGTGGTTGTTGCGTATGGTGCCATTCTGCTGCAACTTGTTCCTCTTTGCTTGAGGCTGAAACCCAATGTGTGAGTGCACAACCTGCGGGCTGCATTTTGCGAAGCAGTTCTTTACTAGCGTGCTGTGAGCAGGAGCAAGCCTGACAGACAGCTGGACCCCTGACCTGCCCAACAAAAACGCAGACTTGTTGGACAATTTGTCCCCTGGTCTATTCGCTCTTTTGCGCACTCTGGAGCGCCCCCTTCCTTCACCTTGCCTGCCTGCCAGCAGGCTTCTACCCTGCAAAACCGCCTCCACCCTTCCTTCTTACACCCAGCCTACCCACCTGCAGGTTCCCACCCAACTTAGACGCCTTCATCCTACCTGCCTTCACCCAGCTTAGCTGCCTTCACCCTTCCTTCTTTCACCCCAGCCTACCCGCCTGCAGGCCTCCACCCTGCCTTTATCCGCCTCATCTGCACTGAACCCTACCTTCACCCTGCCTCCTGCTCGCCTCCTGCCTGCAGGATTCCAGACTGAGCACCAGCAAGCAGTTCAGGCCCTGAATGCACACATTGCCCAAGGCGTGGCCACTCAGCTGGCAAGGCAAGCTAACGCCACCCAGGAGCCGCTGCGCAGGCCCCTGCACGTGCCCCCTGTATCCGCCATTGGCAGCCTGATGTGCCCAGACGAGCTGGTCATCTTGCACCAGCTGCATGCAAAGCGGGAAGAGGTGATCAGGGTGAGTGTGTGTGTGCGTGTGCATGTGCATGTGCGTTGATTTGTGCATCTATTTTTTGTAATAAACACAAGAACAGCCATCAAAGAACATGCTTTGGGGGGGGGGGGGGGGCATGCGTTTGTGTGTGTGTAAGCGATTTGCTTTTGATGCAGCACATGGATCTTCATGCGCCCTCAAATCTGAATTTTTATATGGCCTGCTGGTTTGCATGGCACTTCCGAGTGACTTGTGGTCTACATTGCGCACGCGCGCGCGCACACACACACACACACACACACACACACACACACACACAGAGCGGCGGCGACGTAGGCGAGGCCCTGGCGCAGCTCCTCACGCCCTTCAAGGGCGCCGCCCACTGGAGCCTCACCCCCGGTCACTACCCTCATGCCGTAGACAGTGCCGCAGAAGCGATGCAGCTGGATGGCGCTGTTGGCAGTGGGAGCCTGGGCCCGCGCAGCGGCAGTGCACACAGCCTGGGGGACAGCACTGCCCGGAGCACCAGCAGCAGCTGTGCAGCACACCCCTTGCAGCACCACACCCGCACCAACAGTGTGGGCAGCAACAATGAGAATGCGTCGCCATTCCCAGGGGAGGGCCCAAACAGTGGAGGTGTATCTACCAAGGAGGGGGGTTTGCCAGTGCTGGGGCGCCCCTCCACTCGCAGCAAGCTGCCTGCAGTGCCCAATGGCTTGTTGGATCGCACCAACCTAGCGCAATGAGAGCACTAGGAGGGCTGCTGACGTGCTCTAGTTGAGACGCACTGTGTGTGTATTCACGTGTGCAGAGTTGGGACTGGACTGGACAAAGCTGCACTCTGTGTGAGTGTGTATGGCAGAGGCTCCTTGCACCCAAGGGCACTGCTTGCATTGAAGGCGAGATGTGTCAACTTTTTATCCTATTTGCGCACAAGCAAAGCTGCTTGCATCAAGAACAAGATGGTGCTGAATTTTTTTGCCTACTTGCAAACAAACAGGGCCTTCAGGCAGTGCCGGCTGAGGTGTCTGATTTTCCTCACGTGTGTCTGAGCATGCAAATAGAAGCTGAAGCCTATACTGCTGATCCACATGACAGGTGAATCGACTGTCGACTGGTCAAGTGCCCATCCTTTTGAAAACTTGTACATTATGAGCGTTGGATGGGGGGATCCAGAGTTGGTCCCTCTAGTTGGAGTTGTTGACAAGAGCGGCTGCAAACTTTTCCTGTCTCACTGTGTGTAACACCACCTGGAATCTAGGTTGTTGCAGCGAGGCGTCCGACAATTTGCAGCAAGTTAGATCTCATGGTAACCAACACCTCAAAGAAAACTCGGCTCGCCAGGTCTGGCTGCGTGCACATAAGAAAGTTACAAGTTACAATGGGGTTCGACCTTCAGCCAGGTAGTTTGGCTGCTCGGCCTGCTCAACTGTTCCAACTGCACAAAAAATATCCATAAGATCGGAAATAAAACGATAAGTCTCATTAGTTTGCTTCTGCAAGAAATGAATAGCATCCTCAGAGCTAGCTTGAGAATAGTAGAAAGTGCCTGAATTGTCCAGAAAAAAATTCTATGAGAAGAGGGGGAATCAGAAATAACTGTGCATATGTTCTTCGAAGAGAACACACAGAAGCGCAAGAACAAAGGAACACGGCATGCTTTTCATCTTGGAGGCTTCCTTGGTCACACCTATCACAAGCAGATGTGTGCTCCTGCCAAAGTGATGTCTCAACCTTAAAGTATGAGCATGTCAACGAAAACGTGCTATGTTTCTCAGCGCGCGCTTGCTCAAATCAAAATGCAAATACCTGGGGACAGAAAAGGGCGCACCATGAACAGACAAGGGTCTCAAAGAAAGTGCCATCCAGTGATGATACTTGGCTAATTTGTTCGTTTGTTCACCATGTTCTGCCAAGGCATCAGCATTCCACACACCTCGCAGCCTTTTTCTCGGATCAACAACAAACTCCCTCATGACTATAGGCTGCCCTGACCAAACACAATGAGTAAACACGTTGCACCTGTCCAAGCCTGTGCAGGCAGCTAAAAATTCTGAGGTCCAGCATTTACGGGAAAGACATAAGAAAGGATTCTTTACTAGCAATAGTGGAGAAGGTGCCTTCTAAACAATGTCAACAAATTCCTTCAAAGTAAAGCATACATTTCCAATTTTGACACAGCACCTCTTCATTCAAAAGCATGCCGTGCGCTACAATTTTCTTTGATCTGCAATGTCCCTCTATCAACAGCCAGACAGTGCCAGGCAGTCTCTGGGTGCCAATTCCACATAAATCCGTGCAGAAAAGGAAAAAGGATAAGCTGCACAAGTGGTGTATCACCACAAGCGTTTTTATGGAGTGTACAACTATTATAATTACTGTCAGCAAAGGCTCTCATAAGGCATTGTCCTCTTTCCATAAGCACAGGCAGCGCAAATCCTCTTGCCCTGCAGGACCTACCAATCCCCAAACACGTGACATTTAGAAGTCTTTTACATAGCCGATCAGCCAGATTCTCGGGCTGTAGGCCAACCCTTTGTAACCCTTACATAGATTCTTTCTCGTCAGTTCTCAGAGAAAAAAATCAGGCTCACTAACCGCTCAGGCACAACACTAATTGTCTAACTTGTGAGCCACCAACTCCAGGTACCATAGTCACCACAGTCCCCGTTTATCCTCTATGCAAATTGGGCCTGAACACTGAGTTGCCATACCATCCAGAAATAAGCAACTGCCAACAAGACCATACATGCTCTTCATCTACAGGGAGCATCAGGGGGCGGGTGTTGGACATATGGTGGAGGAAAACAAGGGAAGGAGAGTACAGGCGTTTAGGGGCATGGCTAATGACCCTCCAGTCCCTTGTGCTCTGGCTACCTGTGTCTTATTTTATTTTGATGGCACTTTGGGGAGATCATTCTAGCTTTCAGGTCTGGTTACAAGCCTCAGTGTTCCAGCTCAGCTGCCCTTGTGGGCGAATATAGCGATGTAATCTTAGTAATTACCAAGCTTGCTTAATAGGATATGCATGGCCTTGTTGGCTGGCACAGACTTCTCTTTCTCTTCTTTTCATCATGAGGTATGATACCTGCAGGCCTAACCCTAGAATTCTTGAGAGGGCTTCCAAGTGAGAAAAAGCCTGATGACAAGAATGTGCAGGCAGAGGAATAGTCCTGTCATTGATCAAAGACAAGCAAATACTTCATCTTAAGTTGAAAAACATCTTAACCAAGACTCCTCGAGGAAATGCATCTCAGATCTCTACAAGGTTACAATGGGATATGACCGTAAGCCAGGTAGTTTGGCTGCTCGGCCTGCTGGACTGTGCCAGCCACACCAGAAACTCGAGAAATAAATTGGTGAGTTTCAGGAGTTTGCTCCTGCAAGGAATGAAGGACATCCTCAGATCTAGCTCGAGGATAGGAACAAGCGCCTGAATCGTCCAGGAAAGTCCAGTGAGCGGAGAAAAGGTCAGAGAACAGATGTACAAGAGCGCTTCTAAGGGTTTACACAGGAATGCAACAATAGAGGAGCATTACAGAGGAGAATAAAAGAAGAAAATTGCGCAGGCATCAGAGGTACACATATACAAGAGAAGGGGACGACTTGAGTTGCACAAAATGGCTCTCTACGTTTTTACCAGAGAAGTGCAGCTCCAGATTAAAACTGGCGCTCTAAGTGTTGGTTTTGGACCTGTTGCTGCATGTGTGTGCCCTGCTGGGGCACCCAGCCCAGAGTGCTGAGCTCCTGGGTGGCCAGAGTTTTCCTCATCCGGTATAGGTTCTGATAAGCGCTCGCTCACATCATCTTGCTGGCAAGGTACAAGTACAGGCTGTGCAGTATCCTCGTCCCCTTCCTCAGTCCTGGCTTGGCGCCTCTGGCCAACAACAAGCCCTGTTTTACCATTCAAACCAGGCAAACATTCTTCAGGCTGCGGTTGTGCGACTTCGGCGCCTCCATGTGGGTCTGCCATGCTGCTACTGCATGGAGCTTGTTCTGCAGAGACTAGATCCGGGCCCAGCTCCTGGGAAGGACCCAGTCCGGCAATTTGACTCGCACCTCCACTCTGGAGCTCCCGAGGAAGCTGTTGGGGCTGGACCATGCTCGCACTAGCAGCAGCGGCAGCAGCAGCAGCCGCAGCAGCTGCGCTCGGGAACATGCTTGCATTAGCAGCAGCTGCAGTGCTACGACGAGGGCGGCGTAGGCGAGGTGCACTCCCTGCGATTGCTGCTGCTGTTGCTGCTGTTTGTTGATGCGCTGCTGACATGGCTGGTGCTGCTGACGATTGCCGCTGATGTTGCAAACCTGTGCTCAATGCTGGCAGCTTTGGAGCACTGGGTGGGGGGTACAGTGTGATTGTCGGCTGCGGTCCTGGGGGTTGCAGTGCCACATCGCTTTTTCCTACCCCTGGTGTTTGTAATAATGGTGGCTGTGCGCTTGGTGGGAGTGGTCCTGGGAGTATGCTAGCTTGTCCTGCAGCTGCAATGGCATCCCCATGGCGCGAGGCTCCCACTGCATAGAGGGCGGGAAGTGCTCCCGTGTGGCCTTGCTGCTGCTGCTGTTGCTGCTGCTGCTGCTGTTGGATGGGATGGGAGAGGACACGATGGCCCTCTGCTGCAGATGCGCATGTGTGTACAGGGATTGATTAAAATCATGTGCATGTGCGTGCTAATGTAGTGTTTGAAACGCTGAAAATGTGTCTGCCACGGCACACCTGGTGATGAACATCATGGACCATGATTCATGGTGGAGGAGAACCCTCAAAGCCCATGAAAGCAATGCGGAAGGATGAACCAAGTGCGGAACGGCAATTCTTTGGCACCAAAAACTCAACAACAAAAAAACAGCCTGGTAGTAGAATTAAGCAGAGCATCTTGCCCAGCCCTAAGTATGTGTAAGCCAGGAAAGCACGGGCATTTGCACTGTTTTGTTTGAATTTTCAAAGCTGCATACACACAGGTGCATTTTCCGGCACCCACATCACAAGAAGCAGCACCGACCCCATCCAACTGCACAAGTGTAGCAATGCACCTAATTGTCAGCGTATACCTTGAGGATCAGGTATACATGAATTAGCAATCCACCCTAATCCTCAACGTATCCCTTGACGATCCATGTAATGCAACCTGAGCACTCACGAGCTTATGAAACACTCGCTCACTAACTTCACTGCTCACCTTACATGACACGCTGGCACCCAGGTTCAACCAGTGCACCTTACTAAGGATGTGCTGCCCAACAGCATCAGCTCCAAGCATCTCCCTACTCTCACTGCACACACATATCCAAACGAGGCTGTGTATCCCAGGCCCTTACTTGCACCCACCTGGGTCAACAATGGGAGGAGTGTAAGTAACAGATTCTGAGCATCAGGCAACTAAAAACAAAAAATGCTTGCACCCGATTAAATCATTTTAGTCACACACACACACACACACACACACACACACACACACACACACACACACACACACATGAACCCTGCCATCCGCTGTCACCTACCTGGGTCATCCCAGTCATACATGTGCACTCTGCCATCCACGGTTGCCATAAGCAGCGCCTGCGAGCACTCTGTCTTATGCCCAAGCACGCCAGCTGTAGTCTTATATGCTGGTTCCACATCCCCTTGCTTTGCCAACCCCCTCCCAGCACTGTGCCAAGCTTCTCCGTGCTCCGAATGCTGTATGCCTTCCAAACGCTCCATGCTTTTACGTGGACACTTGCTGGCAAGTTGGTCACCCCCTGGCATCCTGGACCCATAGCAACTGTCATTGCTGTTGACGCCATGGGTGCTGTTGTTACTGATGACGTCGAGGGTGGCCTTGGGGAGCAGGCGCGGCAGGTTGGCCAAGCCAAAGAGCTTTGAGGGGGCTTGGAAGTAAGACAGGAGGTAGAGGTTCGGCTCTTTCCTCAGCGCAGCAGCATCAGCGCCTGCTGCACCCGCGTACGCCTCCTGCAGCTCACTTAGGTCCTGTCAACGAGGTGGAGGCGTGGATACACAATTTTCTGAGAGAGAGAGTGTGTGTGTGTGCATGTGTGTGTGTGCATGTGTGTGTGTGTGCATATGTGAGTGTGTGTGTGTGTGCACGCATGTGTGTGAAAAGGCAGCTGAGCCTGGTGGGCGGAGGGAGTCGATGCTACGAAAAATCTCTCTTGAGATGTCATCAATGCCTCTGCGACTTAAATATGCACACCAAGGAACCATGCTTACCCTTCCCCCACACAGGCACGTGCGCACCCACCAAGATAAGCACTCGCCCATCTCGGGCAGCCACAGCTAGCCGCCTCCCGGGCGAGTCAAACACAGCGCTGACCAACGCATGGGGGCCACCTCCTGGCGTGATGCGCTTGCAGCTGCAGTACCGGATCTGCGTGTTGGTATGCCCTTGGGCATCCTGGTGTGGGCAGAGAAGGTGGGGAGGTTTTACAAAGTGGAGCGTGTTTGTCGCTGCACAGCAGGGTATGCACATGCCAACATGTTCCTGGGGAGCAAGCAGGGACTGCGCTGAGAGCAGGTGATCAGCTGTCATGGTTGTGCAGCGATCTGCAGCATGTTTGTTTTAGGCTCATTCCCACATCATCACAGCAACAGGGATGCAGGAAGCTCAGGGAGGCACCCAGCCGGCACACAAGAGCAATGCTATGCACAGCCAACAGCATCTCTGCCTGGATGTGCTCCTCAAGCACACTGGGAGCTGACCATGAGGCCTGCAAGGTCCTCCGACATCTCAAACCAGCAAGTAGCTTACTACTTAGAAAAGCAGGAGCTAAAGCAGTGAGTGCACCACAAAAGACAGCAAAGGGCGAAGAAACTTGAAAGAGCACATAGATGCAAGTTGTGCTGCCAGTTTAGACCTATAGAGCATGTGACATGGATTTTTGGGACTTGACAAAGTCAGAGAGAACAAAAGCAGTGTCAGCACAACTATCATGGCCAGGCAAATACTAATTTGGAGAAGTGTAGTATTTCTTATGCACCCCTATGTTTCATAATAACTCTTCTGTTGCCTTCACATGCATGACCTGGCCAATGATGGATCATATCTTATACCTCCCTATGCGTTTCATGATGAGTCTACTGATGTCTTCCAGCTTGCCCACTGAGGAAACAACACAATACCCTTCACAACCAGTGCACAGGCGCTCCTCCTTTCCCTCAACCTGAGTGAAGATTTTACTCTTCTCTGCACTTCACCTCCCCTTCTCACCATTGTCGTTTGCAGCGCCCAAAAGCGTAGCACCCCGTCATTGCAGGCACAGACTAGCAATGGGCCACAGCTGGGCTGATGGGCACAGCTGTAGATGTAGGCATGGCAGAAGCCCTCCTCCATTGCCGCTTCTGAGGGGGTCCCAGGCACAGAGTGCATTTTGGCAAATGTGAGGGAGTGTAGGAAGTACAGGGCAGTTGGAGAGGGCAAGGGAGTACAAGTACAAGCTTGTGTGTGTGTGCGTGTGTGCGTGCATGTGCGCATGAGTGTGTGTGTTTTTGGTGTGTGTATGTGCACACGTGTACAGGGATAGTCCTATCCCTGTACACGTGTGCAGACAGCGATACAAAGAGATAGAGATAGAGGGAGACGAAAGAAGGGTGGGCAGAGGACAACAATACAAGGAGAGCGAGGGAGATAAAAAGAGGGAAGAAGTTGCGATGGGGGGAGACGCAGGGGGACATGAAGAAAAGAAAGAAGACTGCGCAAGCCATTAAGGTTGTGTGCGTCTAGGAAGGTTCCCTACCTAGCAAGCTGGCAAGGGCCTCACCAAAGAGGAGACAAAAACACCTACCCACAGGGCTATTGGGGGGGGGGGGGGTGTCACACGACTCATGGAAAAAGAATGGCCCCTTTTCCTCAACTGATGAAGGGAGTGTTCCACTGTCTAGGTAGCTTTTTCTGTCCTGTCTTTCACCCACCAGGAGGCACAGTGGACCCGCTGGTCCCAGGGGCATTGAACTGCCCCACCAGCGTGCAGCTGCTCAGGTCCCACAGGAACAGAGACTCAGAGCTGCCTGCCAGCAGGTGGCGCCCGGCTAGGGATTTGGGTGCAGGCCTCATGCCTGCGCCGGCCCCCTTTTCAGCGGAGAGGCCAACAGCATCATGGCCCTGAGACGGCAACAAGGAAGGGCAAGAGTGATGGTCGGAGAAGTGGCTGTGGGAAAAATATGAAGACTGAGGTAAGCAGATGTGGCAGGTAGGAGCCACAGGTTTCAAGGAAGGCATGCAGGGCGTAGCAGTAGGTAGGAAATGCTTGTTCAGGAGCATGGTCCTGGTAAAGGGGAAACAAGGAAAGAGGCAAGGCCATGGCTTAACCGTGGTTGTGCCATGTGCAGTCAGTTATGCTTGCAGGTACTAGATGTCCTTTCATTACTACTCCAAGCTTTTGCGTGCCACCTGTTGCACTCTATCGATGCTTTCATAGTACTTGCTTCTGTAACCTAAACGCTGGAGAGCCCTGCATCCATACCCTGCTGCTACTAGCATTGCTGGTGAACTCCAAATGCAGGTGTCCCTTCCATCGGCAGCAAACTTCTCATCACCATTTAGGCTTGAAATAAATGCTCATTTCATGCGGACTGCTCGCAAGCATGGGAGGACCACTTTTAGCGCAGTCCTCTGTCAGGAAGGTCAAGCAAAGGCTGGAGTATCAGCAGTCAAACAAGCAGTCAATACAATTTGCATTCAAACCAAGACGGCCTTCCCCTCAGCTCTCGCGCTGCCTATGGCATCATGCACCAGTTGCGTCTCAGCTGCATTCAGTTAAAGGATGTACTCACATCATTTGTAATGCTCACGCTCAAGAACTCCACGTGGTACACTTCCTCTGGATGGCCACCCAGAACAGCCAGCTCTTGCCCTGCAGTGAGTTTGACAGGCTCACCCATGTGCACAGGAAAGTATGCACCACATGTATGGGTGCCTGAGCAACAACAAAAAAACAAGGTATGCTCCTGCTCACATGCAGCAAGTGGTGCTGAAGCCAACTTCAGCTGAACTGTCGTCTCCATTTAGATGACTTGTGGTGGCAAGCGTGCAGATGCGCTTGGCATTGCAGCTCTATGTACGTGCACTTGAGGTACTGCGCAAGTATGTGCGTACGTATGTAAGGAAATGAAGCTCAGCCTAGATAGCCAAGCAAAACGGAAGCATGTGCAATCTTTCAAAGCAAGCATGTGCAATCTTTTAAAGAAGCAGTATTGGAGCATGACATTGTACATCCTCTACAGCGCTTCCTTCCTTGGCAGGTGTGACTATACACCCAGCGACAAGCAACGCTTTGTACACCAGCATTGGTGCTAAAATTTCGGTCATACCACTGTAAGAAGATGTCTTGGGCAAAGATGGGTCTGGGACCTGCCATATGCGCACTGTCTTGTCTGCAGATCCTGCAAAAACAAGGATATGAATCACATGCCATTAAGCCATGTCTGCAATGATTGGTCACCCATCAGGATGGCAATAACTCCATTGAATACTGTTCGTGGAAAACCACTGCCCCCACAACAAGGCAACAGTGCCATCCTGAGTCATCCACAGATGCGTGTCCTGTCAGGCAAACGGCAAGCAAGCATGCAGGTACTGATGCATTAAGTGAATGTGTGCATGCCTGTGTGTGTGTGTGTGTGTGTGTGTGTGTGTGTGTGTGTGTGTGTGTGTGTGTGTGTGCGCGCGCGCGCACGCACGCACGTGCATGAAGATATAAACGATATAACAGTGATGAGAGCATGGGCAAGCTCGGATGTAAGAGGAGCTATAAGATTGAACACTTTCATGTGTGCACAAGCTAACCATGCTGACGGGTTAGGTGGCAGCTAACCTGATGCAATGAAGCGTCCATCAGCTGACCAGGCAACACGCATGACCTCTGCTTGGTGACCATAGCAGCAGAGCATCTGCATGGAAGGAGCCACCACTAGGAGGAATTGGAGCACTCGAAAAAGAGTGCTCATCAAGACATGGATGCATCAGGATTATAGGATGAATGGTACAGAGCTGGAATGAGATGCTGAGAGAAGGTGGGCCCTGCCTGTTTGAAATCCCCCGCGGACCGGTTAATGCTCCAGAGCCGCACTGTCATGTCCTCTGAAGCAGTTGCTAGTAAGCCGCTGTCCACAGGGCTGAATTGAACATCAAAGATGCGTTCTCCGTGGCCGTATGCGCTGTAATGCTGATGGGGGTGCGCCATGCCTCTGATCCTCTTTGTGACTTCCAGGTGGCTGCATGGAACACTTTCTACTCCGCTAGCTCACAGGCATGCTTATATGAACACAAGTTCACTAATACGGTGCAGAGCGTGTCCTGTAGCAAGCTATTTGAACAGAAAATTTTGCAAAAATCAAAAGTTTTGTCTATTGAGCTCCTTTCCAAACTATCCACAACTATAACTGACACGCGGTTCAAGCGTTTTCCTTTTCACAGTCGATGCCAATTTGAGAGACCAGGGATGTTCACGTTAAATTTTGGTCTATGCAAAGCGAGACGATCACCCCTGCCAAGCTCGAGGTCAAAACTTAAGGGAGGATCCCAGCTGCCACCACCACAAGCGCTAACCATGCCAGGCTGGTCTGCCTCAAGGTTCTGCAAGCTTTGCAAATGGATTGTTTTGGCATCAACAACAGCGGCATCAGACAGCCGCCGGGTGGAATTCGAAGCCTCAAAGCCGCGGCCGCTCTTGATCGTGTTTGGGGTGAGCTCCTTGACAGTGCACAACTTTAAGCTACATGATTACTTCATTGTGCATGCTCACAGCTGCATTGCCGTGGCAGTTGCACTCGTTCAACTGTACGTAACTGCACTTCTTTGCAGTACATTCCCATCCATGCATGGTCATGCATCTCTAACCTATCCAGAAGGCCTTTTGGCATGCTGCGTGTGTGGAATCCATCTATAAAAGTGCTATAGCTGCAGTTTGCAGTAGCACCGTAGGGTGCATTCTTAATCATGCTTGTGTGAACAACTCTTGCTCAAACTCCCTCCTCCATGCATATATGTCCCGCGCAGGATTCGCTGAGTGATCAAGGGAATGTTTATGATCTAACAAACCAAACTGAGCCTCACCACAGGTGACGATAGGCATAGGTGGGCTTGCACTCTGATGCTTTGCACGATAAAAAGATACACTTAGATTGGAGCCATTTGATTCACATGCGGTCCCCTCTTCCCCTCTTCCTCCATCATCAATTGGTAGACTCTATTTCCAGGGGCGGTTCACGTAAGTATGGAAATTGGATCGTGAGTTTTTTTTGATAGGAGAAATTGACAGCTGCCGTTTCAATCTAGGCGCAATTGCTTTTGCAAATGATCACTGATCCTTCTTTTCCGTACTCTGTGCTTGGCTTGTGTATCAGCAATGCTCTCTGCTGGGTTGATTACCTGGACCACAATGTTGAGGGCAAGGCTTGGGAAGGGGCACAATGGGACGTCATCAATTATGCTTATGGTGCGTAAGACTGGAAGGCTGCCCTTTTGTTAACGTGTATCATCAGGTTCAAATGCTGACTTGAGAGGAGTATGGAGAAGTCGGATCTGGCTTTTTAGCAAAGGTTGGAGTGGTAAGTCTGCAACATTTGGATGTGTGTAGTAAACATGAGCGTGCACATATGAATTTGAAATGCAGTGGTCACTGCACACCTCATTAATTGATTGACCTCGTTGATTGATTGTGACCTCTCAGGGGGCTCAACCGCCTGTGGTCCTTCAGCGCTGTACGTAGGGACGCCTCCCCTTGCAGCACAAGTGAGGGGAAACTCAATAGCGCCTCAAAATGTTTAATTCTCCTTTAATGAGGCTAGTGAGGCATCAATTTGATCCTTTCCTAGGAACATGATGAATTTCATGCGCTCATCTAGCTGTTAACTAAGTCCAACCCAACAGTGCAGAATGTATGGAAATAATTGAACCTGATCATCGATTCTGTGCTGAGATGCTCAACTTTTGTCAGGCCTGGGGTCCAAACGTATAAATTTCTGTCACCCGCAAGTCCATCACTGTGTCATTCTCCATTAGTCGAAACAGGCACCAGGCTTATCAACATGCTGTGATTTGCAGGTCCGAACATACATCCAAGGTCAGCTTCCCCTCAAGGATAAAAGCTTGCCACCTTCTGTTGAAGCTACCGGCACTGCTGGAAGAGTAGCAGACATTGTCATCATGGCAGGAGGGAATGACTACATTGCAAAGATCATTGCTGCAACCAAAAGTGTCGTGGACAACAGCAAGACAATGGAGGAGGTCCACGAAAACATTAAAAATGCCTTGAGGTTGCTTCCAGAGCAGGTGGGGTACATGAAGCAGAGAGAAAACTATTCACAGAGGAAACTGTACATTAATGAAATAAAATAAATAAACTTCAAATAAAATGAATAAATAAAACTTTTTCTTCCTTTCTTGACTTCCAGATCCCAGGACGTGTAATGTGGAAAGGACTGGGAAAAGGGCCTATAAGCAGCTATAAGACTGCTCTAAGACAACACTACTTGCATGTAGAAAGTCTGTTGCTGTGATTTGGAAATGGTACGCTATGGATGGAGAGTGTTAAGCACTTTACTTGATGAAAAGTTCACAAAAGAGATGTGAATTCTAACGACAAGAGTAAGCAGTGCCCGCCATGCATATGCAGAGATAAGGGGCAAGCGAGTAATGTGCACAGGGATTGGGAATCATTGGGGGCTAGAATGGAGTATGGTTTCATGGTAAACCTCTGCTGAGTAATTGCAGATCAAAAACAGTCCCACAGCACCAGTGCACAGCTGAGGACTCCTCGGTCATGCACACCATTGAACTCGAAAACATAACACCGCAGGATACGCAAGCACTGATTGGTATGAAGGATCTTGTCGTGGTTTTGAAGCATGTAGCACGCTCAAATGCTTGTGTGCTCACACAACTACTAATAACTGCTTTAGATCCGCTGGGTAAAAAACGGAAAAGGTAAACTGCTTACTAGGAGGCATGGCGCACGTCCGGATGGACAGCCGATAACTTGACCAAACCCACTTTAGTTGTATATCTCTTCGTGTTGTTGGTGGTTCCCACATCAAGCCCCAGTGTTGGCTGTTAGATCTTTCCTTGATGCTTGGTGTGCAGTGCAATGCAGCTGCAGGCATCAATCGTTGAGCAAAGGGATAGATTTACGAATACAAACATGTCATGAAGTTATCCTTGGAGCTGCCTGCAGGAGTATTGACCCATCTGCATGCATGCTCATGCAGGTTGTTGGCTGTATCCTTGAAGAGCTCCGTGAGATCCTCAAGGTCACTAAGGGGGGCTACTCCAGACGCGGAGGCAGCCCCATCCCAAGCCACACAGTGCGCAGCATCTCAATAGCCTCCCTGCCTGCGCTTGAAGACACGCCCCTCTTTAGAACGATGCTGATGGGGTCTGCAGGGGCTTTGGAGGCGTTGAGCAAGGCAGAGAGCAGACACACGCAGCTGCTGAGGTGCGTTGTGACTGGTGCTGCGGTGTTGCCCTGGGAGCGCAAAATCATTGCAAAAAAATTGGTATATTTTCCTCTGATGCAGGAAAAAGAGCAGTACACTTGGCTATAAATTGAACTTGTGAACAGTGCTACAAGGATTTAGTTGCTTTGTGTTTCAAGGGAAATCAAGTACAGCTTGGCAGGTCCAAGAAGTGCTGCTGCCATCAGGAACTGAGGGTCTCCATTCTCACTGGTCACCTTGCTTGCCTCGATGGCTGGAGTAGCAACATTGCTCTTCAGGGAATGCCAGTACATGGGCTCCATGTCTGAGGCAAGTCTCGATCAAGTAAAACCCTCACGGTGACATATAGTCCAACAATAAGTCATTGCTATACCTGGGTCGTTGGGGTTACTTATTCTGCTGGAAGTTTGTTGCTGGAAGGCTGTGTTGATGTTGTTTTAGTAGTGTGCTCTTAGATGATGATAGTTTACTAACACTGCTTTTGCCTCAGTACCGCCAACTCGGGTGTGGCATCTTTATTAGGCTCCTGAAAAGAAAAGAAAAGAAAAAACTACGTAGGCAGAGGAAACTCTCCCTACATCAATTAAGGAAAAGGAGACACGTTGGCTCAGAAGAGCCGTAAGTCCCCTCCATCACAAAGCTGTAAAATAGAGAGTGCTTATGGGGATCTGGAGGGTTGGTGGAAGCACCCAGCTCCATAATCTGACTGAGAGAAGTATTCTTGTTTTTAGTAGCACGTCTAGTGGTAACAAGCTTGTTGGCATACATGACAGAATGGGCATGAAGCTTGCAAGCAAGTTTAATGGCACGTTGATGGTCAAGGCCAAGTAGTTTGAACTGACTAAGGGTGTGTTCAATATAACAGGTCCCGCAAACACCCAGAAGGATAGTATGGAGAGTCACAGTTTTTGCACTCATGAGTTTGCAGAGTCTGCATGTTGCTGCTGTGCTGCCTCCAACTGTTGTCCAGGCCTCGTGTCCTCAGTACTTGATCTCAATCAAGTGCACATGTCACTGGTTAGCATTCAGTTGGTGAGGCTGCCTCATGCGGTCAGCTATGCAGGACCTCATTATTGGGTTCCTGCCCATCATGGTCTACCACGCATGCTTGCCGGGCTCTTAACAATATTGCACATTTAACATGGCATGCACGGTGTCCATAGCACCAAGCTCTTTAGCCACATGTGTTGCCTTAACACCCACAAAAACATTGCAATGCCAATGTGTATGGCCAAACATCAGTGTCCTCCAGGCAGAAGCAGAGAACTGCACAGATGACGCTTTGCTGACAAATGGGCATCTATTTGAGTTGGATTGTCTTTATCTGGTTGCAGGGAGGGACTCCAGGATCTGTCTGCCCAGGATTACCCCCTACTGTCCCTCCTAGATGTTAACAGCTTGACACAGGAATTCTACAGCAAAGCAGGAGAGCTTGGCATTGTCAATGTAGATGATGCTTGCCTTCAAAGGGAAGCAAGGGGCAGCAGTGGGGCTGACACAACACCTTGCCAATCAGATGCAAGTGAGGTGCCACTGCGGCTGAACCCAAGCACGCCACCTCCTCCTGCACAATTGAGGGGCGAGTTCCAGGGCTGCTGTGCTAACCCAGGGCAGTACTTCTTTTATGACAACGTAAGAATCCTTGTGTGTTGTCTTTAAGAACACTGGTAAAGCTGATAAACTGATAGAAGCACTGCTTGAGATGCTGGATGCTTTCCTCAGGCTCCTTGTGTGCTGACTACGCAGTTTTTCTTTTCTTTTCTGTTGCTGAAGCTCCAAAGTCTCTGGCAACAGTGAAAGACGCAACAAAACCTCCTGTATGCAGGTGCACCCCAGTTCAACAATCCACTTCCATGCGGCCCGGTACATTCGAGCCTTTTTGGAGGGCATCATATAGCTGGCTGCCTTGCATTCAGACTAACGGAGAGAGGGATAGAGGATTTAATTGTGCAGTGCACTGTACATGCATGGCACCCCTCTGTGCTGCTACGCTGAGGTTATGATTGGCTTCACACTTCTTGATTTTGTTTTCTTTTCAAAGGAACTAAGTTAGTATTCGAAAAACTGGCTTGTGTTCTTTGTTTAATGCGTGCGCCATTTATGCTTGCTTTCAATGATGCTTATATGCTTGATTTATCCAATGCAATATCATTGCCTAATTTTGAGTTGCGTGCCTGGCTACATGTTTGACTTGCTTCTTGCGTGAAATGCATATTTTGATCCATGCCTTATTCAGCAATATAGGCTTTCTGGCAATGCACTCGTGCTGTGTACGTTTGACAAAGCATTGGCTACGTTAGATAGCTCATGCTCCAGCACAATATTTGTTTGCATTTTCACACATCAACAATGCCTTGTATAAAAGGAACAATTCCCCGTACAAATGGAAGCTGTGGAAAATGAAATTCAGGAGGGTAAGACGAAAAAGGAAAACAGCAACATGAGAAGAGGGCAGGTTTAATGGTCCAAGTATGACAGATAAAAGGCAGCCTGCGGCAAAGAAAAAAGAAATGCTGCTAACCTGGCAGAGGAACAATTATAAGGACAGAATCTTTGAACTTTTTTCTTTCAGCGAGAAGACAGGAAGCTGAGGACATTCCTGACAAAGCCCTAACAGGCTAACTTCCCTATATCATTCCAATTCCATCTTGTCCCAAAGACAAAAGACAAGAACATGGCTTGAATAAATGTCTTTCTTTCATTGCAAGCCTATACTGCAAAAAAAGGCACAGAGTTGAAGGGTGAGGTGTCTATTGCCAGCTTTCTAAAATGCTGTTCTGCTAGCAGTACCACGTGCCTGATCTTGGTGATGAGAGTTAAAAGAAACCTTTCAAGAGCGCGTCTGGTGCTAGCAACTCAAAGTTTATAAGTGTACTGGACAGAATGAGCATGAGACTTCAAAGCAAGCTTAGTGGCTCTATGAGTGTCAAATTTACGCTCTTTAAGGGGCTCCAAAGTGTGAGGGGTGTGAATGACACCTTCCACACCTAGCAGGCGTCAAGGAGATCAAGCAGGCCTTATTTGTGTATCAATACAGGTTTCCCTACCAAGGAGGACTCAATTCTCGCATCACACCTCTGGATTATCTTTCGGGAGCCTCAGGTCCAATTACTCAGCTGCCTTTCGTACCATTCTGTTAGGTGTGGGCGGGGTCATCTACACCCCTCACACTTTGGAGCCCTTAAAAGAGCTTGGTCTTGACATTCATGAAGCCATAAAGCTTGCTCTGAAGCTTTATGCTCATTCTGTCCAGTACGCTTATAAATTTAAAGTTGCTAGCACCAGACACAATCTTGAGAAAGTTTCTACCAACTCACATCACCAAGATCAGGCACAGGGCACTGCTGTAAACCCTTATGATCCCCTGGCCTCTTTGTTTTCCTTCTTTTTTTGGTGGAGGGTACACACAGTGGCTCAGCCTTAGGTATCCTATCTTGCTTGTTTCATGTGGGGAGCGTTCTCATCGCTTGATGCCATATTCAAGAAGGGGTCGTTGCCAACACTTTGGGAAATTCAGCTGGCTTCTGGGATAATGTTGTCCAAACTCCAGATCCAGGCAGGATTATGATTGTTCATGTTGTGCCTTGCAGCCGCATTCGAAACCACAATGATTTGTAAGTCTCAGGCCACCGAGGTGTGCTGAGGGAGAGGTATTTCTTGGCTGGGTCAGGATTTGGGCGTAGATGTGCAACCTGCAGTTCTTCTCTCCGTCAAAAGTTCCTTGTGCCTCATTAAGGGTAAAGAGGATCGAGCGGTTCACCCTGGACAAAACTAAAGCAAAAACCAACATTCCCCCTTTTTGCATCAGCTTCTTCTTGTTACGAACATGCTCACACTGAATTACAGTTAGTTGTTTCTGCTGAAGGCCTTGTTCTAGTAACTTGTCAACTATAGTATAGGCAGGTACAGCCCGAGTATGACCCTTATTTCCCCTTTCTTCCAGCCTTTTTTTCCTTCCTCTTTCTTACACGTCATTGATAGAAGTCAAGAAGCTCAACTTAAAGCCTTTTTTGACCTGTTATCCAAACTATTTTGAGCAAGTCGTGCAGGTTTCAAAGAGAGCGCAACCTACTTTCATTTTTAGTGCACTCATTAAGGGTCGGCTAGGTTGGTCTGGTTTGCTTTCTTGCTTTCATTATACGCTACAGCCAAACTGCTCCCATGGCATGGACGAAGTTTCTTTCCTTGAAAGCCTTCCCTTCTCTCCTTATATCCCGGTGAACTAGGTTTGTATGCAGTGTTTACTGCGCACACTATCTATATGCCTGTGTTGATGAGCCGGCGTGTGAGCCTATTTGCAGCAATCAACACTCCTGAAAGAAAGAAAAGCAAGACTACCTAGGCAGAGGAAACTCTCCCTACACCAATTAAGAAAATGGAGACACGTTGGCTCAGAAGAGCCACCCTCCAACCGCGTGAGGCAGCCTCCCCAACTGAATGCTAACCAGCGACATGTGCTCTTAAATGAAATAAAATACCGTGAAAACACGAGGCCTGGACAGCAGTTGGAGGCGGCACAACGGCAGCATGCAGATCTTTGCAAAAATATCAGAGGGGGCTACCTGAGCATGTGCCCAAATATGCTCCTTTTTGTATTTAAAGTGCGCCCACTCACAGCCACTTCATCAGATTGAGACAATGTTAGCTTTCAAGTATAGCTGACGTTAAAAGCTACCAGAGCATATGCTCAGATTTGTATAAGTCGCTCCGTGTGCTAGATAGACTGGGCTAAAGCTCACATGGGGCACGCACATCCTAATTATGGGGAAATGGCTCAAATCGCCACATAGCACCAACCACCAGATCTTTTCCCTCCATTGTTTTTGCAATGATTTTTTGTTTATTACAAGGACCCCAAATCACCAAAAAGCACCCAATATGGTGCAATGGGTGGTCAGATATGAAGATTTGGTGGTGAAAACTAGGGTTCACGCCGCAGCTAATCAAGCACGGTCTCCGTAACTGGCAGTTCACAAACCCTAGTGTTCAGACATCTTAAAACCGGATTTACAAGGAACCCAAGCTTGAAAACTGCCAGTTACAGAGAGCCTATGTAAAGGAGCATGCAAAAAACACCTGATTTTGGGCCTCAGTTGGCCCCCACTGCAAAAACATAAGTGGAAAAGCTGTCACGTTACATACCATCCTTTTGGATGTCGGTGGGACCTGATACACTGAGCACACCCTTAACCAGCTCTAAAAACTGGGACTTGACCAACAATATTCCATTAAACTTGCTCATAAACTTCATACCCATTCTGTTATGTATACAAACAAGCTTGTTACCACAAGGCGTGCTATTGAAAACAACAATACATTTCTCAGTCAGGTTCTGGAGCCAGCTGCTTCTGGTATCCCTCCAGATCCCCATTAGCATCTTCTGTTTTGCAGCGTTGCGGTTGAGGGGACTCACGGCTCTTCTGAGACAATGTGTATCCTTTTCCTTAATTGATGTAGGGAGAGCTTCCTCTGCCTACGTAGTTTTCTTTCTTTCCCACCCTCCACCACAAGGCTTCAGACCTGAAAGTACTAATGGTGATCTGGAGGGATATTGGAAGTACCTCGCTCCAGGACCTGGTTGTGTGAAGTATTTCTGTTTTCAATAGCACGCCTAGCAGTAACAAGCTTGTGGGCATACTGAACAGAGTTGGCATAAAGCTTACGGGCAAGCTCAATGGCATGTTTGTGGTCCAGCCCTAGTTATTTGCACTGTTTTTTTAAAGTTATGCTCAGAATAACACGTTCCGCTAACACCCAGCGGGATGGTATGGAGGGTCACGGGTTTTACACTAATAAGTCTGCAAAGGTCTGCATGCTGCCGCTGTGCTGCCTTTAACGATTGTCCAGGCCTCATGTCTCCACAGTACTTAATTTTAGCCAAGCACACATGCCGCTGGTTTGCATCAGTTGGCGAGGTTGTGCTGGCCAGCCGGCCATCACTTCCTATGTCTACGTTACCAAGCCTGCTCCACAGGGGCTTTTGCAAAGGGCTTATGTGATCATTCTGTCAGCAATGCTATGGCGTTCATTTGTCATGCTGGAGATGAAACGATTGGGGCAGCTTGAGAGCACGTTGTGAGTGCTGCCTGACTGCCAGTGATGACAGCCTGGGAGAGGCCTCTCCCTAGGGTATAACGGGTATGTGAATTTTTTGAACCGCAAATTTTTGATTGTAGAGGGAGCCTGTGCAGTCTTTAGGATGGTATGCTTCATAGGAGAGGATATGCAGGGCATGTTTTCAAAGGCATGCTGATTTTCTTATTCTCATGTGGTTACAAGCTCTGGTAATAAGAGTAGTAGCCCGTTTTAAAATTGGCATAAGCAAGTCTGTGTTTTGTATGTATGTGGGGCTTGAGAGGATTTTGAAAATTAAGAATTTTAATTAGTTTGGGAGCGGGTGTAGGAGCTGCAGATGTGCCCAAAGCATGCTCTCTTTTTTCCTCCTAGGCTAACCATAAGATTTGTTGAAATGGATTACAGCCAGGACTTGCGCTTGGGATCCCAATACCTGCCACACTAGCGTTGGCTTGGTTTGCCTGATATTTTGAGACAGCATGTGCAAATTCAATACCAGCAATGCCAGCATGGGACTTTACTTTGTAGAAACAAATGTTGGTTTGTGAGTTGCTAATGAGGATAGATATGTTTTTTTGGACATCCCCTTGAATATGTTGATTGTGCTTATCAGGGTAAAGTGTGTGTGTACTTAATGAAAACAGGTGAGACTCTCTGAAGCAATGTGTGCGCAACAATGCGTGGTGGCAGCAGCAATTGCTGCTAATTCAGCTCGACATATGGTGTTCAACCAAGTTGTTAATTTCAGCACCGTTAGGCTCAACATATTTTTTGCTGTCCGTGAGAGAGCAGTAGACGCCTGCTCCTAATTTGTGTTTGCCGTTCTGGATATGACAACTGCCATCAGTGTGCACCCAGGTCCTCCAGTCAGGGATTCAGAGAGTGAGGGTTGGACTGGATTGGTCAGGTACTTTGTTGATTATCTATGTGTGGACTGGTTGGATTCCTAGGAGCATGTTGTTTGTCAGGTGCACCCACGTGGGAGGTACTCGCACTCTTTAAATCCAGGCATCTCAGCATGCATGGTATTGAGAGTAGTATATTTGCCGTCGCTACGCAGCTTCCAATCTACCCCTGGTGCAGCTGTAGCCAGACCCTGCAGCCAAGCTGTATCATGGTTGTTTAGATCCCAGGTGTGCTGAGAAAGAGGTATTTCCTGGTTGGGGCAGGGTTGAGGGTCGTTTTAGCAAAGATTGGTGCGTCACGGTGCCATGGTTCCAAGTTCATAACAGAGATGAGGACAGGCAGTGATGAGTTTTGAATGTCGTAGGTAAATCTACTTCTTGAAATGGTCCAAGCTTGTTGCAAAGGTGCGGGTAAGCATTAAGGAGTTTTGAGTAGGGATTGCCTCTGTATTAAGGATGGCTGAGTTGATAGTGTGCTGCAGGGCTAGTGCCATGGCCTTCTCGTCATAGATGGGGTCCTCTGGCCGCAGGACCAACAGCAGGATCAACAGCAGCCTATGCCGATGGCCTCTGGAGCTAACCCGCGGCGCAGGCGGGGCGGGCGTGGGTGCCGGAGGAAGATTTGGTGCAGAAGTGGTCCCGAAAGTGGCGCGGTGGAGAAGGAGTTCAGAGGTGGAGTGTCTCAACATGGGTCTGCATAACTCCGTGCTCGCCTCCCAATCTCGATTGGCTCTCATAGGGAAAAGGGGGGCCCATGCTGGGATGTTGGAGAGTATGCTTAGGGCTTAGGGGTGGTGGGTCTTAAGCTTGCTGGACAGGGCCTGCCTGACAGTCGTGTCGTAGGTCCCATGGTGGGGGCCAACTTGCTGGAGTAGACTTCTGTGCTTGCTCTTTCTCTTGGTCTGTGTGGTGGGGCCCTGCCTTTCAGGACAGGTGACCTTCCCTTAATGCACGCGGCCGGACTTGGCAAGCGTAGTCTTTCTTTCTTTAATAATGGCACAGGGATCAGAGCTCCAGTAGTGTAGGTCACCTATACAGGGGTTACAAGGTTTACAAGGGAAAAAGGCCTCAGCCAAGACGTTTGACTGCTAGCCTGTTCATAAATACACATGAGATCACGAAGGAAAAAGGAAAGTTTGTTGTTATCCTGGTCTAAAAAAAACTAATATCCTGGAAATTCACACTGTGAATGGTACCTAGAGATGTGGAGATGTAGAAAAGAGAAGTTGTGCTCAAAAAGTGAGGCATACTTCTGACAGAGAGACCTGGGGATCGGAACGTCTGAAGAGCACATGTTTTCCATCTTGTATTGCATCAGAATCCCATACATCACAGACTGGGGAAGTACTATTGGACCAAACAGCCTGTTCAACTCGGAGAGCGTGTTCCCACAGCCTGAATCTGGCAATGCTGCGAAGGATATGATGGGGAAGATCCAAGTACATGAATTTAGGCATTGTATAAGGTGGATGAATGGCATGTGCATTTCTGACAGGGAGAGCGCACCATTGATGGTAAGTCAGCCGCTTACTGTTGTTTACTCTGGGATCAGGAGTTGTGAATTGATTCCAGTAGCTAAGGTGTCTAGTTCTTAGCTATTGGTAGGTCACCTATACAGTATTGAGTGTCGTAGTCCAAGGGAGAGGCCATTTCCTCTTAGGTGGCGTGTGCCCATTTTTGGAGGGCACTGTGAGGTGGAAGCGTCCACAAGAGGGAGGCCCTCCCTGAGCCTTTATCAGCTTGCTCTGATCTTTGTACTCCAACATAGTCTTGACCTAGGAGTCCCATTAGCTCAGATGCAAAGCTTTTTGGTTGAGGGCAGATGTTACTGTGTAGGCCAAGTGCTTTGGCTTTGTTGAGGACATAAAAACGGTGGGGGGTGAAAAGAAAAGTCTACGCTAGCCAAAAAGCCGCGTGCATTAAGGAAAGGTTCCCTAACTAGCAAGCTGGAAAGGGTCTCACCAAAGGTCCCTCAAGCCTAAACTAGACTAAGCTAGCCTAGGAGAAAGCCAGAAACAGAGCTGATGAGGATCTGGAGGGTTGGATCTGGGGGGTGATAATCCCAACATATTTGCCGTCCGTGTTGTAGATACATGCCACCCTTGATTCGTAGGCTTCTGGGAGGATAAGGGCAGGTGAAACCGTTAGAGGTGGAGTTTGGGCTGCAGTATCTGGTGGAGAGTTTGGGAGTGGATTAGGATTATGCTTGACAAGGTCAAATTTCTGGATCCAGAACTCGCATGAACCTGTAAGTTTGATATCTGTTTGCGGATTGATGGGGTGTGTATTAAAGATGATTGTTTTTGCAAAGTTCTGTGTCTTATTTCTGTTTTGAAGCATTTCCCCAATCCTGGCCCAGCCAGGAAATTGCTCTCCCTCTAAAAACCTGGGACCTACAAATGCAGTCTGGAATAGAGCTGCAAGAGTCCACTTGAAGAACCTGAACCCTACCTGGCTCCGTGGTTTAGCCAGTGATATTTCGGAAGCCAAGAATTTGTTAAGAATGTGAGCAATGACCCCATCCTTAATGCAAGGCACGCCGGTCAGCTGGGATAAGAAAATGTAAAAAAAAACTTCCCTGAGACCAGGAGGGTTAAAAAAAAGGAATGGACACCATGCCCAATTTTTGGGTGGGATCCCCCTGAACCACCCACCACCCCCAAAAACCCCCTTCCAGTGCCCAAATCCAAACAAAAAGGGTACCAATCTGTCCCTTCTTCCATCCATCTACATACTCAGCACATTCAAAAAATTGATTCGTGGCAAAGTTATGTGGCAAAAACCGAGCAGCGGACGCCCGTGCATACCTGCCCTTCCAGCGCCCACAACTGGCTTGCAAGTCTACATACTGCCCTTGAGGGGCTCCTAACTTCTCCAAGCAATAACACATTGTATGTTGTCATGAAAGTTTGAATTGCTTTGCTGCACCTTTGCAATTACAACCCTAGCTATCCACAACCTTGCGCGCATGGCACTGACTCCCAGCCATGCACACAGACCCCCCCTTTTCCCTCATTTGCACAAAAAGGGTGCCAATTAATAGTTCATGAGCTCAATCATATATAATCTGATAGTAATAATATGTTCAAAATCCTGTAGAAATGGCCCAGAAAAAACTCTGGAAGGGGGGTCCAAAAAAGCCGACCCCCCCCCCCCACCCCCCGACTCCTCCGATTGGACACACACACACACACACACACACACACACACATAGATGTATGTAGATGTAAATACATGTATGTATGATGTATGTAGATGTATATAGATGTATATATATATATAGATGTACATATACACACGTCTATATATATGTATATATAAGCCAATCAATAGCTCTTAATGTGAGGATTCTGAATACTTGGTTTTAAAAAGGATTGACCCTTGAGTTCCAGAAGTTATGCTTCCTGAAGCCTCCTGCTTAGGCAAGAAACAAATTGCCAACTTGAACTTCACTTGAAGGTCCTCCATAAACCAGGTGCAGGCATAAATGACCCTATTCCTTGTCAGTCCAATCCAGATGGTTTAGAAAAACTACCTAGGCAGTGAATACTCCCTACACCAATTAAGGAAAGGGGGCCACATTGGTGCACAGACCGTAAGACCCACCCACCACGAAGCTCAGACTGAGAGAAGTACGGCAGGCAAATTAAGAAGACAGGTCCAGCAACAAGAAAGAGGGATAAAGTTGCAGATTGAAAGCCTTGGACCCACACAGATGGTAGCTGCCAGGTTTAGGACGGCAAGACAGTTATAGGGGCAAGTGTATACCATCCTATGTAACCCTTCCCTTCCCTACCATCCTATGAGTTTCAAACCAAGTTGGTTTGGTTTGGTTACAGGCACCTTTTGCTTCAGCTAAGCTGCCCCTGTAGGCAGGTACAGGTTTACAGATTAAGCCATCAGTCAAAAAGTGCGACTGCCATTGTGTAGCCCATGCACGTAAGTGTACAAAAAAGCCTGTAGGCAGGTACAGTTATGTAACCCTATCCTATGAGTGAGATGTCGACTAAGCTTCTAGTTCTGTTTTTAAGATTGGACTGGTTTGGTTACAAGCACGTTTTGCTTCAGCTAAGCTGCCCCCGCAGGCAGGTACAGCTCTGGAACCCTTCCCTATCCTGTAAGTGACTCAAAAAATCCAGTCGAGCCTAATTGAGCTGGTATTGCCAATACCATAGGAACAGCTTAACTGGATGCTAAACACGGCTGATAATTGCTTCCAGTCATGGGGCTACACAAGGTATATCTTGGAACTGTGCCTTGTATACCTTGTATCTTGGTGCTGTGAGCTGAACATACCAAGTTTGGGGTTTGTGCACATGTATGCTTTGTTGGAGCTACACATCTTCTGGAATCTGACGATTCCTGCATCCTATTGGAGTGCAAGTGGATACAATTTTCCATGAAGAGCAACATTCTGTTATTCTCTCTAGCATTTGGCACTTCTAAACTCAGCTCAAGGACCTGTTTCTTTCCCCAGTCGACACATTTGTTCACAAGTTTTGCTTGGTTTGGTTACAGGCACCTTTTGCTTCAGCTATGCTGCCCTCATAGGCAGGTACAGCTTTGTAACCCAACTCTATCCTACCCAATCCTTCCTGTATTTTGCACGCATGAATCCCGTGTCAACTGAACTGCTTGCTTTGCTATTTGTGCATGCCTTAGACAACATTGTTGGCCTTTTTCAACTACAAAAAAAAGTCGCAGGACACACTTGCAAAAAATTAAATGTGCATGCAAAAGTTCATTGAATAAAGAGGCAACTGGGAAAGGAAGGTGAAAGCTTGTGGGAGGAGGACTTTCAGAGTAAAAAGAAAAAGAAAGTCCCAGCTTCATGAAGGTCTGTCATAGGGGGGAAAATGTTGTGATATCAGGCTTCTGGCTTTTGAGCTTCTGGTATACAGATAGTAGGACAGGAGCCCTGCATTACCCAGACGAATATGCCCATCAGGGCACCTGCTCCTCGATTAGGCATCACAAACCTCAGTTCACGAGCAGCACTGAAAGAAAAACCCGTGGTGGGTGTCCGGCAGGTCTCTATCATCTATACATGAGCGACAGTGCGAGTGTGCGCCACCCACTGACTTACTCAACCCAGCTCCATCGGGCTTGTATTGCTGAGTAGCAATTACTGGTCCCTCTCCTCAACCTTGATTGTCATGTGGAAGGTGGGCTTCAGGATCATCACAGCACTGCACAACAAACATGGACAGATTCAAGAGCAGATGTGGGTAAGGCTTCAGGATCACCACAGCAACACACAACAAACAAGAGCAGATGTGGGATAGGCTCTCTTGCTTGCCCAACTTGCCCAAACCATTGTCTGCCTGCCAGGCTTTGCCAACAGGAGCAGCAAAGCAGCGAGCTATAATTTCCTGTTCAGCGCTGCCTTCAACCGCCTCGGTTGGGACCACCACCCATATCGCCCATGTGAAAGCATAGTGAGCAAACAATTTATTGCAAATCCACCCTCATGATCAGGCTTGAGCATGCCGGCACGTGTGTGATTTAACATGCCTTAATGCGCATGCGCTTGTGCGTGCGTGTGTGTGTGTGTGTGTGTGTGTGTGTGTGTGTGTGTGTGTGTGTGTGCGTGTGTGTGTGTGTGTGCGCGCGTGTATGTGTGTGCATGTACGCGCGCGCACGCATACGCCAGTGCATGTTTGTGTGCATGTATGTTTCTGTGTGTGTATGTATATGTGTGTGTGTTTGTGTGTGTGCGTGCAAGCGTGCGTGTGTGTGTGTGTGTATGTGTGCGCGCGCGTGCGCGCTTGTGTGCATGCGTGTGTGTAGCTTCCAGGCATGCAATACATTGCACACTACCAGCATCAAAATCCCATTTAGTGAACAAACAACATCATTAGCCTGCTCACGTACCGTCCCTTTGCTCGTGGGCGGAAGCGCTTGATGTAGGGTCCCTTATCTGCATAGCATTCGCTGACCACCAGCTTCGTCTTCAGGGCACCCCTGTTGTGCTTGGCATTGGCGGCAGCCTGGAGGAAGGTAAAGGAGAGAGGCAAGAGCAGTTGCTGCTTCCATGCTGCAGCTGGCGTGCTGTCAGGTGCTTGCTCCAGCATTGCAAGTGGTCTCTGGTGTCAGGCAGCTGCAGCTATCAGCGCTGCTCTGATGCTCCCCTCTGCCCACCACTCACCGAGAGCAGGACCTTCAGGATGCTCTCGCATGCCTTGTAGGGCATGTACTCCATCAGCACCAGGGCCTCTTCATATGGCCTGCCCCGGATGGTGTCCAGCACCCGGCGGACCTGCGCGCGTTTGGTTGCCATTGTTTTACGTCATAGTTTTCATCCCATATCTCCTTGCCTGCACAAAAGGTCGCTGTTTGCTGCCGTGGGCAAATGCCCACTCATTTCCTGTGCAAGCCTCCAGGCGATGAATGGGGTCAGGCGCGGTGCGTGCAGCCGCTGCCGCTGCTCACCATTCAAAAATGTTTCGCACCTTGAACACTGAGCCCCTCTGGAAACGCAGGTGTGCCTTGGCCTCCTGTTTTTGTGGGTGGAGGGTAGCAAGAGAGGCTGGGTCAGCTGTAGCAGGAGGGCACCACCAAAACTGGGCACACAACCAAAATAATATGAATTGCATGTTGTGCTTAGTGAAGGCACCTGGGGTGCCCAAATCCTGTCAAGCAGGGTTGGCTCACCTTTGGCCCAGATGGCATTGGTGGCTCAGGGGCGGGGGCTGGGGCTGTCTCTGGCTCTGCAGTGTCAGCTGCCTGGGTGAAGGTTGTGGGCAGTGGCTTTTGCACCAACCTCCTGGCAGGAGCCTGTACCCTGCTGGCCAGACCATGGTGCACTGCTGGCCGGGCACCGTTGCCCGCAGTGACCTGCTGGCGCAGCGACCTGGAGAGCAGCATCGTTCTATATTTTTATTTGTGATTAACTTGCAAGCCGTGCCCAGGGTTTCGACTTGTATTTCCTTAAGGAATTATTGCAATGTTGACGAGCTCGATTTAGGTAACATTTTTTTTATCCTTTAACGTTTTTAAAAACCTGGGTGCCTGTATATTGACTTTGTAATTGAACAACAGGGCAAGCATGGCAGAGGCACATGTCCCCCTGCACGAGCTGCAATCTAGGTACGAAGATGATTCTTCTGAGGAGGAGGAAGCAGGCCCAAAGGAGGGTGTCTCAGGAGGCAAGGAGGAGGCAGCAGGTCAGCCTCCTGCAAGTGAACTTGTAGCGCCGGCACCTACGGCTCAGCACGCCATGCAAATCTCGTCAAGTGGTGCACCGCATCCAGCAGCAGCGCAAGAGGGACATGTTCAAGCTCTGCAGCCTGGAGGAATCAGCCAAACTGGCGGTAGTACAGCACAAGAGCAAGACGCCGAAGAGGAGGCTGAGTGGGAGGAAGAGGAGGACGACTTTGATGAGCTGGAGGCAGCAATTGAGTGGGAGGAGATGCAGGAAGGTGTGTCACTCCTGAGCATGCAGGCGAGGGGTAAATGTGATGCGGTAGAGATGTGCCACGCAGCAGCGCGGGCATGCAGCAGGTTCAGCTCCCTGTGTACAGCTTCCTCGCTTGTCTATCCTATATGAGACATACAGCATAGCGCCTTCACTCATCAACTTTACTCCCCGTTTCCCCCCTGTACTCCACTCATTCTGCTTGCAGCTCTGGCGGCGCGAGGCATCAATGCAAACGGCACCTTCCTGAACGGAGGTGTACACCGCCCCAATGCACATGGGGGGCAGCTTGCAGCAGCTGCTTTGCAACCTCGCAACAATAACATGCAGGTATGCTTGGATGAACTAAGACGCGTTTGCATGCTCAGCCAGAAGAACTGGAACTGTTGTCTGGCTTTAGGACAGCTATGTCTTGCAAAGTCCCACTGAATCTGCAGGGATGCCGCAACAGATGTGTGGACACTGCACTCAGCTTCCTATTTTCTCCCTACTTCAGATAATGCTTCAAGTCGGAATCACGGTTTGTTCCAAGGCTTCAGACCCAAGGCGGGCCCTACCCCGCATGGTCCACTCTTCTTTCCTTAACTTTTTATCCTACATCATCTGAGTTGTCTGCTGGTTCTTAAGGCTCCTGAACAAACCTGATGACTCATTTATTACTCACCCATTGCCCTCATAGAAACTCGACAGCCATTTCCATGGGGGAAGCATCCGAGCCAGCAACAACGCCGCAGCCAAGGGTGGACCAGGGTTGCATGTGTATGATGACCCCTTGGATGCCTTGGGCGGCCACGCTGGTGAGAGCACACTCATAGTCTGAGGTCTTTGCATGTCCAGATTTTGCTGGAGGAAAGGCAGCGTGCATGCCTGCTTGGGGAGCATGGGAAAGCAGATTGTGGCTGTTTACAGTTTTGAGGCTTAACACGTGGCAACAATGTCGCAATCCTGGCCCAGCCGAATGCTGGCATGGGTGGCCGTTTGGATTTTGCTGCTGATGATGGTGATGATGATGGAGAGCCTGTCCTGGTTGACTTTACTGAAACATCCCCTGGCATCCCGATCTTAGGAAGGAGGAAGGCAAAGTCAAAGCATTTCTTCACTCCAGGCACTCCTCCACAACCCAAGGAAACATGATGCTTGCGGGAATCCCTTCTGCTTCCCATGTTCCTGACTTGCTGTAGCAGCTTCCGCGTGCGCTGCCATTGACCTGCATACCCCGCAGATCCTGTCATCAGTGCACTTGCCTGACTCTGCATCAGGGCTGCGTAACTGCTTCTGTTTCACGGTGTGGTTCCACTACATCCTGTTTGCACTACTACAAGCACACTGCTGTAGACGCCCATGCTGATGGACCTGCGCTCTTTACTTTTTGCCTTGTGCAGGGCGTGTGTCCTCCTCTGTGGCCAACCAAGTGCGCACACATGGCACGCGGGAGGCAGCTGCACGTGCACGCATTGGCGTGGACAAGAGCGACCGTGCCACAGTGGAGCAGGTGCGAGACTTTGACTCCTCATAATGAAGTGTAAATCATTCTTGGGAGTTTCTCCTATGCAGTAAGAGCGGAGGATTTGACGCGGGCAGGGTCCCTTTCACTCCCTTTCACTAGTGCCTGGATAGGAGAACGAATAAAACTAATTTGTCCCTCACCCCTCCTGAAAATACTGCTGCATGATTTGTTGAAGATTCATCCTTCTCACCACTGCTTTTGCACCTTCTCCTTCGCAGGCAATAGACCCGAGGACACGCATGGTGCTCTTCAAAATGCTGAACAGAGGTCTCTTCCAGGAGATTCATGGCTGCATTTCAACGGGTGAGTGCTGGAATGCAAGAAGGCGCTGTGCCCTTCCACCACCTACGCTTAAAGGAAAAAGGCATTGGTTAGGGATGGAGGCCTTCATGCTTATGATGGCCTGGCTGTATCACAGGGACAAAAATGGTGTCCAGGGCTCTGCCTGCATTCTGACCATGTGCAAACTGTGCCTCCCTCTTGCACGCAGGCAAGGAGGCCAACGTTTATCATGCAACTGGAGGGGCAGACACGTGCGCTGATCTGGCGATCAAAGTGTACAAGACCTCGATCCTGGTGTTCAAAGATAGGGACAGGTGAGCTGCCGGGGGGACACTGCAAGGGTCAGGCATGATGACTAGGAGACTCCTTGCACTGGAGAGGCTCCATTGATTGGCAGAGCAGTAGCAATGTTGATGACTGAGGCCCACACTGCACTCCTTGGCTGCAAAGGAGCTCACGTGTTCCTTTAGATGCCCAGCCCTTGCTTGCTCGTGCCTCTCCAAATGCATAGCTGCTCGCGTCTGCATGCTTGTGTATGGGTGGAAAGCCAATGGCCCGTGTTCCTGTCCAGTTGGTACATATCCTGGCGCTTGTACATATATTTTTGGTGAAAATATAAGCGCGGATAGAAAATGGGGGTGAGCGGGACTGTCAATCTGTGATGCAGCAGTATCACTTTGAACAGATGACTCCATCATTTTCTTACCTACAACATCAAACACACAGGTACGTTTCAGGTGACTACCGGTTCAAGACAGGCTACTGCCGCAGCAACCCGCGCAAGATGGTCAAGATGTGGGCTGAGAAGGAGCTGCGCAACCTGGCACGGCTCAAGGCCGCAGGCCTGAACGTGCCGGCCCCCATTCAGCTGCGCATGCACGTGCTGGTCATGGAATTCATTGGTGGGTTTCATTGGTGGGTTTCGAACTCAGAGCAGGCCTTGTTGGTCCCTTTTCGCGCTGCGCAAAGCACTTGAGATGGCTTTTGCTGATCAAGCATGCACATTGGCGGCTGTTTGTGCAGCGCATGTGCCAGCTTTCGCTGTGCTTCTTGACCATCAAGTGCTTCCAAGTGACAAAATTCAGAGGCGTTCAAGTTGCTGGTCCTATTTTGCAGCAGCTTCCAGCAGTTGGCACCATCCATGGCACATAGATGGGGAGTCTGCTCAATGCTGGTAGGAGTGAGCATCAGTTTGCTCAAGCTCAACGTCACCAGTGTCTGAGGCTCCCCTGTAGGGGTTACTCCCTGCGCACGGTCTATGCAGAGATGTTCTGCCTGCCAACCCTATGCATGCAGGAGAGGATGGTGTGGCGGCGCCTAGGCTTCGTGACGCTGACCTGCCCCCTGCACGCCTGCGCCAGGCTTACACAGAGATGGTGGTGGCCATCCGCACCCTGTATCAGACTTGCCGCCTGGTGCATGCGGACCTCAGCGAGTACAACATCCTGTACCATAAGGTAATAATAATCCTGTACCATAAGGTTGGTCAACTGGCTAGCTATCTGTGCCACAAGATAGCTAGCAAGTTGCTGGCAGCGGGAGTCGTCCAGCGGAGTGCTCCGGCAGAGCAGCATGGAGCTGGATAAGTCAATGTTACCTATGTCAGGTGGCCTTAGTGTATTGCTTGTGGTTGCCTCAGCTGGCTTGGCACCAGAAAAGCTTTTTGGTGTCACCACGCTAAGTGTCCTTCCTCCACTGCTTGCAAAAGCATGATGGCATCGGCCTTCGGGCAGGCATCACGCCACTGAGCAGGTACACCAATTCAGCTTGGGTGAGCACGCAAGCTTACAGCTGGGATGCAGGAGCTGCTGCCTCCTGTGCCTGGCATGGCACCTTGCAGTGCTTCCATTGCTTGTCTTACCAACATGCAAAAAAAAATATTGCTAGGGGCTGCGCCTCGCGCCATAATTGTGCACTGCACTGTAGACTGCACTGTACTTGTTGGTGCATTTGCTGCACCATTCGCTGCACCGTACTCTTTGTTGCACTGCAACGCTGAGGGCTGTGCTTCGCGTCATTGTATCACTGTGCATTGTGCTTTGTCTTTGTTGTAAGCGCAGTGGTATTATGTGCTCATTTCTTAAATTTGTATTCCCGCCTCACAGGGGCAATTGTGGATCATTGACGTGTCGCAATCTGTAGACCTGGACCACCCAAAGGCGCTGGATTTCCTGCGAGAGGACTGCAAGCACATCAACCACTACTTCAGGACCAAAGGCAAGGCGAGCGGAGGCTCTAGGGCTGAAAAGCTCTCTATCTCCTCGCGTGTCTGCAGACTTGCCTTACTCACTGTGTAGTCCAATATCGGTTCACATAGCTTCACAGTCGTGTGCACACATGGGCTTGCATGCAAGTGCTTGCAAGTTGCAACTTCTGTGTGCCACACCAAACAGCCAAGGGGTGCCACACAGATGGCACACGAAAGCACTGTGCCACACCAAACAGCCAAGGGGTGCCACACAGATGGCACATGAAAGCACTGCTTGATGACAAGGAAGGAAACAGGAAGTTGGCAAGGAAGAAAAAAGCCTCCTTATGGCCATGTCATTATGGTCTTCTACTCCTTGCAGGCGTTGCTGTGCTGACGGTGCGAGAGCTGTTCGAGTTTGCGGTGGACCCCTTGATTACTGAGGACACCCTGGATGCAGCACTGGACAGGCTCATGGAAATCGCCACAAGGTAAGTGTCCACAGTGTGCATCTAAGCAACCATGCACGCAAGACAGGCCCAGGGTTGGAGCTTTTGGGTGGCGTTTGTGCCAGGACTCCCATCTTGTGTTTGAATTGCAAGAAGCTAGAGTGTCCCGGTGGGTATGAAAGCAAGGAGGTGATCATTGTCCTCCACTGCGTTTGGGCATTCACTTTGAAGACCAGTTTGATCCAGTGAAGAAGAACAGACCTGTGCAATGAGGTGAGCAACCTGAGGGGCCTCTTTTCCTTCATGAATGGGCATCTCCATGGCTGGGCATTTCCCGTGTGTCATGACAAAGTGTTCTGCAACTATACCACATGCAGCCGGCCCATTGGTGAGGACCCTGAGGCATCGGTGGCAGATGCTGTGTTTGAGCAAGCCTTCATCCCCAAGCGCATGGATGAGGTGCGATGGATCGTAAACCAGCCTACGAGTGCGCTGGCACAGTGTGTTTGAGTGAGCCTTTGTCCCTAAATGCATGGATGCGGTAGAGGGGAACCGCCACTGTGTTTGAGCAAGCCTTCATTCAAACCCAAGCGCGCGGGCATGTTACGACTCAGCCTTCATGCTTGCTCACCCAGTGGATGTATGCATATCAGGGAAGCATGACGAGGTACAGGGGTGTGAAGAGTAGGAGAAGCAGCCAGCATGCATCCCATAGGCTCTATGCCTTTCAATCTAACGACTTGCGTTCTCATTATTTTGTTGAATTGAGTTGTCTACAGCAACTCATGCCACACGACTCATTTGTGCTCACGCCTGTATGCGAGTTGCTGCGTGCAGCGCGCTTTGCTAAAATACTTGGCTCCTTTGCCTGCCTGCTGCAGATTTTGCACTATGAGCGCGACCACGAGGTGCTGCAACGAGCAGCAGAGCAGGGCGGCAGCGCAGAGGGTGTGGAGGGCATCTATTACCAGACGCTGGTGGGCCTGAACCCCGGCATGGCTGCTGTCAAGCAGCATCCTGTTGCCTCTGCTGCTATTCCAGGCAGTAATGACCTTGCTGTGGAGAAAGCAAAAGGTAGGGGCTTTTGAAGTGGCGTGTGAGGGTTGGCTTACAAAATTGGGAAGAGGCGCTTGTTTCCTAGGTCCTATGCTGTGGAAAGTCCAGTACGACGTGCGTACAAGCAACCTTTGATGATTAGTAAGCAGCGGCCCTTTAACCTTCCTCAGCTTGCGCAAGTACTTACCTCATCTCATGCAGCTGCATGCATCTCTCGTCCCAGGTCCATTGCATTTATTGCTAATGATGTTTCCGTGAAACAATGACCCCTCGGTGTAAAGGGACGAACTAGAAACCACCTCCCTTTTTTGTGTGCGCCGCAGAACGCAACCGGGCCGCATTGATTGGCGTGCGCAATGCCAGCAAGCAGGTGGTCCGCTCGGCAAAGGTTGTGAAGGAGGAGGAAGAGGAGGGGGAAGCGGCAGGGCAGCAGGGGCCCGGGGAATGCGTAGCAGGCCATGCACAGGGCAATGGCCAGATGCACACTGCGCCAGACTGCAACAGCGGAGGTGATGGGGCCCAGGGTACTGGTGTTGTTGTATGTCCGGGTATGGCAGAGCAGCGAGGCAAAGCTGGATTGACAGGCAGTCAAGGCTGTGGTGAGCCAGGTGGGGACAAAGACGGACCAGGCTCGAGCCGAAGTATACATGAGGGGAAGACAGCAGATGGGTTGAATAGAGCTGGTGTGCAGGTAGAGGAGGGGGCCATCGGCAGTGAGACTGGGTCGGATGAGGATGAAAGTGAGGGCAGCGATGGAGACGGCGCCTTGGGGTCTTCTGGAGCGCCCATGGACAAGGAGGCACGGAAGGTGAGCAAGGAGGGCGTTTTGTTGTGAAATCATGTGTTGAGGATGCTGCATTTTGTGAAGGCGCGTCTGTGATCTGGAAGTGTGCAGGACTTCTCTCAATTACTAGTCTGTGCTCGCATGTTCATCCATATTTGTGTGGGTGTGGATGAGAATGTCTGGTGTCTGGATGAGTGTGCTCGCGCGCGTGAGTGCTTATGAGCATGTATGCGTACCAAACGCATGCCCTCGCCCAGCATTGACTTCTTTCTTGGTATTGGTCTTTGCAAAAGCCTTTACGTGCCTGCGTTGTACAAAACATGCGATTAATCGATTTGATAAGCAGGGCGCTTGCTGCAGAGCGCCTATGGCACTTCTACCCTGCCGCACGCACTGCTTATAACAACAAAAAGCAAACTGCACATAAAATGTAATGAAATGCAACCAGAAATTTAAATCGTGAAATATAAAGGACCCTTGCCTCCATGCTGGTTTGACTGACAGTTATTTTGCCGGGGCCTTCAAAAAGATAACGGTTTCATTGAAGCGCCCATAAGAAATATAGATTCTCGTGGGCTTTAATGATCTTCCTGTTGGCACGGTGCAAACACTTATCAGTCATCATGTGTCCTGAAACTGCATTTTAATTTGTCTGCATTTATTATGGTGGATGGACATTTGAAAATGTAAGGAGAATGCATCCGCAAGTTATTTGAAGTGATGGATGTGCTCTCAGCAAATATGAAGGTTGAAACTCCGAGTAACAGTTTCTTCCTTTGAAGCCCTTTTTCCAATCTTCCTTCGGGTCTGTGCTTGTGATAGATGCAGATGAGTTGTCATATCTTTGCTTTTGGGCCCTTCTGGTTTTCCTGTTGCATTGCAATCAAAGTGAACAATTGGCTGGTTTGGTTGCAAGGTTAGCAAATTCGCTCTAATTGTACACCTAGGTCAATAAGGGCATTGTTGAAGAGGGATTTCACAATGCATGTGTCCATTTATATACTGTGTGAGGAGGTCATGGTAATGCAAAGAAACATTTTTGCTGCGGATACTGTCAGTCCTTGCAATGAAGCCTTTGGCCACCCTGCCTCACAGTGGAAGGAGCTAGCTAAGACACCACTTCCTTGGCTACTCTCCGTATTGATCTGTATGCTTCCTGCATGTCCAGATGAAAGCGTACCTAGTACATGCTATGTGCAGAAATTTGTTCATTCTGCCTCGCATGGTCATCCCTTCCTTTGTAGAGTGGTGATCCTGTTGCATTTGTGGCGCAAGCTCATGGCTATAATGCTTGGATGTTCTATGAACTTTGAATTCATGAGGCAAGCTCTTAGACCCTGAAAAGCACGCCTGACTGAAACTGGAAACTATTGAACATGTCGTGCATGCAGGCTCACAAGCGTGCAGTAAAGGAGGCCAACCGGGAAAGGCGCAAGCACAAGACACCAAAGCATATAAAGAAGGCGCACAAGGCAGGGAAAAAGAAGTAAACAGATATCTTGGCTTTCTTATGGTTCTGCACTGTGTTATGATGACCACATGTCTGACTGAAGAGTCAGAAGGAGGTGGAGAGCAATTGCATGGCATGCTGCCCGTAAAGTGCATCGTGCTCACCAGGAAAACCTACACAGCGGCTGTTCTTGGAAGCTGACGTCTTGTTTGTGTTTTATAAGATGTTTTGACATGGCAATTTCCTTTGTATACCCCGTATGTTGAGGGCCTTGTTAAAATTCAGTATGCCTGTCAGACCATCTTTTCACACAAATTTTACTGTACCCTTCTTTTTTACTTTCCGTGTGCTGATGCTTGGCAGATAGCAGGTTTCTATCAAACTTGGCAATGAAAAGGCATATGGCAGATGCCGGAAAATGTCTGCTGTAAAAATCTCAATCACTGAAAGGTCTCCGCACAGCTCCTGCGATGTCAAGACTTGGAAAGGAAAGGAAAGGAAAGGGTTACATAGCTGTACCTGCCTACGAGGGCAGCTTAGCTGAAGCATAAAGAGATGCCTGCAACCAAACCAGACCTGAGTTTGAAACTAAAAAAAAAGCCTGAAGTCTACAACTGTTTTTGCGTTGCTAAGAAACAGAGATATAGGAAGCGTAGAAGTTGCTCAAACTGTTTCTCAAAACCATGCCACATTCATGTACAGCCCCATGCTCGCCAGGATAGCAATGAGGTACGTGTTCAGCAACCAGAGGATTGACAGACATGTGTGTAGCTACAACAAAGCATACATGTGCGCACACCCAAACTCAGTATGTTCAGCCCCACAGCAACAAGAAACACCCTGTGTAACCCCATGACTGGCAGCAATCATCAGCCATGTTTAGCTTCCAAAATGCTGTACTGTGTGTGGCCCCACACCTTTCTGGACTGCATGTTGTATAGCCCCAATACCCCTCACACCAACTGTTCAGCTCCACATACTTCCAATTGAAGCACATGTTTAGCGCCAGGATGAGAAAGAAAGGCATCTGTGGCCCCAACACTGGCCTCGCGCACAAGTCAAACCAAGTGTGTCTGGCCTCAAAGCACAGGAAACTGGTAGTGTGCAGCCCCATGACAGGCAGACCAAAGCCAGCCATGTCTAGCTCCCACAAACAGAGTGCAATGGATGACCCCACACCAGTTTGACCATGACTATCACCACCACTGTTTAGCCCCACATACTTCCAAAGACGCATCCAGTTCACATGTGTAGCACCATGAATCCTACGTATCACAAGCCAAGACACGATTCCGTGGGCACTATGTTTGACCAAACGATGTGCTCACTGTTGGGCATCTTGGGCCTTCATTGCTTGGCGCATGTGCTTCTTCTCTTTGTCTTTTATACGCTTCAACTGGCGCGGGGTCGGGGCGGGCTCGGGGAGGGGGCCTTCGTACTGTAGCCATGCGAACATGAGAGTTGTGTACAGGCACTGTGAGGCAAAATCCAGACGCAACGGGTGCCTTTCACGCAGAAATGCGACAATCCACTCCTTATCAAGCGCAATCTTGTGTTGCTGCCAACTCTCCTTGTCAAGCCTCTGCAGTAGCCGGGGGCTCTCCTGGGCATTGCTCGTCATCCCATCCGTGGGCATGCTGCTGGACATAACGCCGGCAACTGGTCCACCTTCAAGCTGCGTGTGCGCAAGCACACCTTTCCGCCTGGCAGGGGCTCGGCGCCGTACTCAGAGTGTCAAGACACTGGCGAAGCCCTGCCAGACGGTGCAGTGGAAGCTATCCCATGCTAATTATACATTTTTTTTTCCTTGGCTGATCATTGCTAGGCTAAAGCCTTAAAAAGAAAAAAGACTTGGCATTAGAAAAACTGACCAGAAGGTTCTGCAAAACTC